>WEIT01027682.1:0-10044 GCA_013389985.1 Dryoscopus gambensis | reverse complement strand
TTGCCTGAGAGCCCCTTGGTTTCAAAATTCTAGTAATTCGGAGGGAGAGGGTTTACATTTTCCATTTCAAGGGAGGCTCCGGCCTTCCTTCGCTGACACCTGTCTTTTCAAACCAAGACAGAAAGCTGAGCTTTGCTGCCTTCCTCAGATCCTACAGAACTCGGGCTTCCCCCACAGGTGAAACTAAAGCGCTCCTGGAATCTCCTGGACGTTTCCCTTCCCAAGCTCAACCCCCTGGTTTGTTGAGCCAAGACCAAACTGTGTCTGCCAGCTGGAAATAGAATAAAAGAAGAAAAAACGGGACACGTTGCGCAGGCTTGGGGATCCCAGCTCTACTGCAAAGGGAAAAACGGGGAATGAGGGGATGACGCAGCCGCTTGGAAAATCCTGGAATCCTGGTTTGAGCAGGAAGGCCCTTAAAGCCTGTCCCAGCCCCTCCCCGCCCTCCCAGGGAGGAATTCTTTCCCAATATCCCGTCCATCCCTGCCCTCTGGCAGTGCGAAGCCATTCCCTGTGTCCTGTCCCTCCATCCCTTGTCCCCAGTCCCTTCCAGCTTTCCTGGAACCCCTTTAGGCCCTGGAAGGGCTTTAAGGTCTCTCTAGAGCCTTCTTTCCCCCAGGCTGGACTCCCCCAGCTGTCCCCTGTTTATCTATCCCCTGTACACCTGGATTTAAACAGCTCCTGTTCTTTATCCACCAAAACCCCAAGGGCTGTACACAGAACTTCATCGGAACTACTCCTTTGGGATGCTTCCAGGGATTTTTTTTCATCCCAACCTCTGGCATTGGTGAGGGTGCAGCTCCTCCAGTAACTGGGTTTTTGTGGATGTCACGTTCTCAGCCCTGTGATGCTGCCAACACCGAGCCCCAGACTCTGAACACGGAGTGCTCTGATCTCCGGGGAGAGAAGCAGCTCATCTTTATTTCTCTTTCAAGCTGAGTTTAGGTCTGGGATTCTGCCTCTTACCTCAATCCCGAATTCTAGCAGCTCTCTGGACAACAAGGCTTGAGGCTTGTGATCCAAACGGAACCAAAATTCAGGTAAATACAATTGGAGTCCTTAATGGATCCGCCCATTAAAGGTCAGGCAGAATTGCCCTTTTTCCCCCTGTAATGCCAATATTAAAATCGCTGGATATGAAGGGTGGCAGCAGGGCTGTGCCAGGCTCTCAGCCGTGGCGCCACAACGGCCGCAGGGTGACACAGGAATTCATTTTCCCGTGTGCAGGATGTGTGGGTGGAAGAGGTTGGCCCAAACTTCCCGCACGGAATTGATCCGATCAGCCTCTAATGAGAGCCATAATTCCAGCTGAGCCTTTTTGACACGATCTCGACAACATAATTAACCCGGGAGATGTCGGGGCAGCGAAAGCAGGAGGGTAACCTGTGTAATTATTGGCAATAAACTCTTAAAAATGTTACAGAATAATAAAAATCTTAATCTTTTGCCTCCCTAGTCCATCAATGTAATTGCGGCTTTGAAACCGCTGCTCCGAATCCTGCTGCTGTCCCAAATTTGAGACCTTTTTAGAAGAATCCTGTTCTGGATCTTACTTTCCATGTCCAGAATTCCAGGCAGCCTCATCCCTGGATCTTTACCACGCCCAGTCCAATGGCACAGAGGTTTGGAGAATCAAGGAATGTGGATTATCGAGGAAAAGGTGAATTTAGGAAGCAGTTCCCAGCGAACAGGAAATGATGTTACTTGCAACTGATGGCCTCAGTGGAAATGTGTCCCTGAAGATGGGGTAGGACCTGAATCCTCACTCTTGGTAGCCGAAATGTGCAGCTTTTAATTACCCTGATTTAAAGCGGAGAATGATTCCTGTATTTTATGTTTTTATTATCGCTTTTCATGTCCTCTCAGCGTGGTTATTTTATAGAGGATCTTCCTCAGCTTGCCTGTTTATTGCTGAATAAACACTAATTAACGCTCTCCAAACACGGGGCGTTTGTCCAGGAATGTCCCAAATGCCTTTTTTGCACCTTTTTTGCCTCCACAGGATTTTTTCTCCTCTGATTTGGAGTGGACTCCAAGGGGAGGGAGAGATGCTGCTCCCCGCCCTGGAATTGCTTCACTCCCTGACACCAAAACCAAGGAGGGGATTCGTGGTGCTCCCCAGCTGTTTTGCACCATTACGGTGGAAAATAACCCAGAAGATGCAGCTCAGCAGGGCGGGATTTCCGTGCGGCCCAGGGAACCTGCTGGATTTGGATTCAGAGAGGTTTGGGATCGATTTCTCAGGGGCTTTCCCAGAGTTTCTGACTCCTTCAGCTCCCGGACTCGGAGGGAGCTGTAAAACCTGCAGGACTGCGAGACTGCAAAGGATAAACTTTGAGATCCACCACGTCTCATCCGTGTATAAATCCCTTCTCTGGAGTCCGTGGGAAGGACGAATTGAATTCCAACCCCACAAATTCCTCCTTTTCCAGGGACAGGCTCATCCCCAGCATCCCGGCTCCCGGCGGGGTTTGGGAAGCTGAATTTCCCTGCGATGCCTCTGGAGTGAAGATTTCACCTCTGGAGGTGAAATCCCCTCCAAGGGTGAAGCATTTGCTGGCTGGGAGGAGCTGGGATAACAGGATTATTGATTATATTGGATAATGGAATAGGACTGAGTAATATCAAATAATACTGATTGAATAGGATTGAATAATTGAATAATATTGAAGAATATTGATTAATTGAATAGGATTGAATAATCTGAATAATTGAATAATAGTGAAGAATTTTGAAGAATATTGATTAATTGAATAGAATTGAATAATATAGAAGAATATTGATTAATTGAACAGGATTGAATAATATTGAATAATTGAATAATACTGAAGAATTTTGAAGAATATTGATTAATTGAATAGAATTGAATAATATTGAAGAATATTGATTAATCGAATAGGATTGAATAATATTGAATAATTGAATAATACTGAAGAATTTTGAAGAATATTGATTAATTGAATAGAATTGAATAATATGGAAGAATATTGATTAATCGAATAGGATTGAATAATATTGAATAATTGAATAATACTGAAGAATATTGAAGAATATTGATTAATTGAATAGGATTCAATAATACTGAAGAATATTGATTAATTGAATAGGGTTCAATAATATTGAAGAATTGAATAATATTGAAGAATATTGAAGAATATTGAAGAATATTGATTAATTGAATAGAATTGAATAATATAGAAGAATATTGATTAATTGAACAGGATTGAATAATATTGATTAATTGAATAGGATTGAATAATCNAACAGGATTGAATAATATTGAATAATTGAATAATACTGAAGAATTTTGAAGAATATTGATTAATTGAATAGAATTGAATAATATTGAAGAATATTGATTAATCGAATAGGATTGAATAATATTGAATAATTGAATAATACTGAAGAATATTGAAGAATATTGATTAATTGAATAGGATTCAATAATACTGAAGAATATTGATTAATTGAATAGGGTTCAATAATATTGAAGAATTGAATAATATTGAAGAATATTGAAGAATATTGAAGAATATTGATTAATTGAATAGAATTGAATAATATTGACTAATTGAATAATACTGAAGAATACTGAAGAATATTGATTAATTGAATAATACTGATGAATATTGAGTAACTGAATAATATTGAACGGTGTTATCAATAAGGCAGATTCACAGTGGATCTCCTGATCTGTTCCCTTTTGTGAGACAGATTAAAGAGGCTCCTTCCTCCTTCCCATCCCGGTGTTCCCGATGGGAGAAGAGGGAGGGGAGTCTCCTGCAGTTGTTGGATGGGGAATTTTGTGTTTGACCTGCACGAACACCCCGCTGCCAGCACCGACCTCATCAGCCTGGCAAGAGCTGCTGGCACAGCCATGGCACCTCCTCAGCCCATAAATAATCCCAGGTGACCGGGATGGGGTTTTTAATCACGAGAAGGAGCAGGGGGGATGTTAATCCTGCGTGGAGGAGGCAGTGCAAGGGGGGTTTGCAGGGTGGGATTCCCTTGGGGGCTTTGCTCTGGTCCTTGGCACAGTTTAAGGTGCCCTAAACCCCTTTTCACACCTCCCACCACCCTCTCCCTGCTGATCTCCAACACTGCTGGCTCAGAACATCCCCAGGGGTGCACAAGGGGCAGCAGCGGAGTTGGACAACCACAGCTGTCCCTAAAAACGGGGTAGGAGGAGTGGGAGGAGCTGCTGGCTCGAGGGTGATGCCCCAGGAGTGGTTTGGGTCATTCCCTGCCCTGTGGGCTCGGTCTGGGGTGGGGCAGCCAGACAGGTGGGGATGGAGGTGGGTTCTGTGGGTTTGTGCAGGATTTGTGGAGGTGGATTCCACGTGTTTATGCTGAATTTGTGGAGGTGGATTCCACGCATTTGTGCTGAACTTGTGGAAGTGGATTCCACGCATTTATACTGAATTTGTGGAAGTGGATTCCACGCATTTATGCAGAATTTGTGGAAGTGGATTCCACGCATTTGTGTGGAATTTGTTGAGGTGGATTCCACGTGTTTATGCTGAATTTGTGGAAGTGGATTCCATGCATTTAAGCTGAATTTGTGGAAGTGGATTCCACGCGTTTGTGCTGAATTTGTGGAAGTGGATTCTGTGCATTTAAGCTGAATTTGTGGAGGTGGATTCCACGCATTTGTGCAGAATTTGNCTTGCTTGGCTTGTCGCTGCATGTTTTTCTTTTTGCCGTTCTTTTTTTCCTTTTTCTTTTCCTTTTCCTTTTCTTTCCTTCCTCCCCTTCCCTGAAGACATTGAACCGGCTCTGGACCTTCACCTGGGAACCAGGAAAACCCCGGAGTCTGCGAAAGAAGCTCGGCACCCCTCCCCGCACGGAGACCGAGATCTCTCTCTCTCGGCCTGGTGAAAACATTTGTTATCTAAGTTGTTTTCCTGTGTTGGGGAGTGTGTTTTTCTGTGTTTGTTTAATAAACAGGTTTTTTCCACTTCTCCGAGGAAATTCTTCCCGAACCCGGTGGTGGGGGGAGGTTGTTTTCTAAGGGGCTCTTTTTGGAGATTTACCCTTCATTTGTCCTAAACCAGGACAGGTGGATTCCACGTGTTTATGCTGAATTTGTGGAGGTGGATTCCACGCATTTGTGCTGAACTTGTGGAAGTGGATTCCACGCATTTGTGTGGAATTTGTTGAGGTGGATTCCACGTGTTTATGCTGAATTTGTGGAAGTGGATTCCATGCATTTAAGCTGAATTTGTGGAGGTGGATTCCACGCGTTTATGCTGAATTTGTGGAAGTGGATTCCATGCATTTAAGCTGAATTTGTGGAAGTGGATTCTGTGCATTTAAGCTGAATTTGTGGAGGTGGATTCCACGCATTTATGCAGAATTTGTGGAGTTTATGATGAGCCCTGCCCCAGCCTCCCCTGACCTGTCACATGAAGAGTCCCATTCACTTTGAGCTGGAAACGCCTGAGTGGGTGGGGAGAGCTGTGATGCTCTCCAAATGCCACTAAAACCCTCTGGGCATCACCTTTGGGCAATTTTCACCCATCTCGTTGCTTCCCACACCCCATTCCCTGCAGAAGGTGCTGGTGTGGAGGGAGAACTCTTGGGGAAAAGGCTGACAGAGCTTTTCAGAGCATCTCTCACACAACAGGGCGCAGCTTCCCCTCTGCTGCGCTCACTCGGCACAAATCAGGGCCAGAGCAGCTCTTGTGCGACGCCGTTAGTGGGGGACGTGCTTTGGGTGGGAAATACCAGGGATTGGTGGCTTTGGAAGAGCTCAAACTGGGAGCAGACAGCGAGGCTGTTGAGAAACCGCTCTCCTGTTCATCCTTTTGCTGCCCTTCCTCTTTTTTCCCCCCAGAGTTCGCGAGTCCAGAAGGAAAAGCAGCTCTTTCCCGTTTGATTTTAGGGAAAGAAACACCTCCCTGGTGCTGTTTAATCTCTTTTCTTCCTCTCACCCCGGCAGCGAGAGATGGATTTGGTGGGGACAGAGGAGAATGGGAGAAATCCCACGCCTTCCCTGACAGGATGGGATGGGGAATCCAGTTTCGGGTTGGAACTGGAGAATCCAATTCTTCCGCCTGTTTTTTGCGGTCGTTTGACTCCAGCCTCCAGCGCCGGCCTCCAGCCTCTCCAGCTCCAACAGCAGCAGCAGCAGGAGAAGGAGGCCCCTGGGGAGCTGGAAATGGAGTTTAAAGCTGGGTTTTGTCGGTTTTGGAGGAAGGGGAAGGAGAGGCAGCGGAAGGAAGGCGCCACAGAGCCCCTCCTTAGATCCTGGCGTGGGACCTGATCCCAGCAGCAGAAGAAAAAAAGAATTTGATATAAATCTGTGATTTATGCGCAGAGATGCATTTCCACATGCACGGAAAGATGTGCATATTTTGGGGTGGGTGGGCTGCATGGGTCCCTCCGAGGGGGAGGGAGCCATAAATATTTCCAGAGTCTCTCTGCACCCGTTTTGCAACCCATAAATCAGATTTTCGGTGACGTGCGGTGCAGCTGAATACTGGAGATAAACGCAACTTCCAGGCCATGATTTCTAAATCAAAACCAAGGGTTTTAAATTCACTGGCAGCTTTTATAAATCAGTGGCCCAGGATGTAAAAGCCCGAGCGCGGGGATGTGAGGAGTTTTAATTTTCCCTTGTAAATCACGGTGGGAGGAGGTGGGAGAGAGGGAGAGAGGGAGAGAGGGAGAGAGGGAGAGAGGCTGTGGGGTTTAAATATTTATTTGTGGAAACAAATACAGCAGAGCTGGAGAGGGACTGGGGACAAGGGATGGAGGGACAGGACACAGGGAGTGGCTTCGCACTGCCAGAGGGCAGGGTAGGATGGGATATTGGGGAGGAATTCCTCCCTGTGAGGATGATGAGGGGCTGGGATGGAATTCCCAGAGCAGCTGTGGCTGCCCCTGGATCCCTGGAATGTCCAAGGCCGGGTTGGACGGGGTTTGGAGTCCCCTGGGACAGTGGGAGGTGTCCCTGCCCATGGAACTGGCCGGGCTTTAAGGTCCCTTCCCATCCAAACCATTCCAGGATTCCATAACATTTCCCACTCCACAAGCCTGGTTTTGGGGCATTAAACATTCCCCATGTCCAGCCAGAGGTGAAAACACGGGATGAGAGGTCAGGAGCAGGAGATCCAAGGAACAGGTGGGGAATTTTTAGGGAAAAGCAAAGGGAATTTCCCCCCCATTCCATCGCTAGGGTTAACTCCAGCTCTCCCTGCAGCCCCACATCCCGTGTTTGCTTCCCCCAAACATTTCGGTGCCTGGCTTTTCCCTGCCAAAATCCATCTCAGGGAGGGGAATTTTAAAGCTGCATCTGTGAATGTGCAGAGCAGGAATGTTTTAAAACGCTCGCCTGCTGCATCCCAGCTCCGGAACAGGATCCGCAGTCAAAAATAACGCGGAGTGGTTTTCCAGGCCTGTCACGGAATGGATGACAGAGTTTGTGTCGTTCCAGCTCCCCCAGTGAGCAGCAAAGATGGAATTCGCTAGTCCATTGGAGAAGCCCAAAATGTGCTCATAAATGAGGATAATCCTCGGAGGAGTGAGGCTGGATTACATCCCAAATCCAGGTGGGAATGGTCGCTCCAGCCCCCCCCAGATCCAAATAGTACAGAGAGCTCAGCCCAGACAGCGTGGTCCACTTCCATGGAATTATTCATTATTCGGCACAAAAATATTTCCTAAGGGGAATTACCTTGGCGTGAGGGGCTGTCCAAGGAGGAATATGGATGGGGAAGGCATTAAAATCCCAATTTTTGTGATCACGACGTGCTCGGCTCTCACAATCCCAAATCAGCCCACGGAGCTGCATAAAACCCCTGGGATTTCAGAGTGGAATTCAACATGTGCACAAATCAGGAGCCCTGGCCAGAGCGGCCCAAATCCAAGGAATTCAGCTGAGGAATCAAAGCACAGATCAAGGATCAGGCAAGAGAAGTTGCGAGTTCTGATGGAAGATAGAAGTTGTAAATGGATTTTACATCTAAAACCACATTTGAATTCCCATATAAACCCAGAAACGTTCCCTCCTTACTCCGGTGAGAGTCACAAAAAAGCAGCTTTGTTGGATAACTGAAATACTCCAAACTGCGCATGCATGGATGCAAAAAATAGGAAAAACTGGTATAAAAATGAATTCCCAGTTCATTTTTACGCCACGTGGATGCCGCAGAGCCCTCCAGACATGGAATGGTAGAACCACGGAGTGGTTTGGGCTGGAAGGGACCTCACAAACCTCCAAACTCCACCTCTGCCTGGGCAGGGACGCCTTCCCCGGGTGGCTCCAAGCCGTGTCCACGCTGGCCTTGGGCACTTCCAGGATCTGCCTGCTCCTCAAACGGCCCCAGCTGCTCCGTGTCCTTTCCCCAGCACAATTATTGCCCCTTCCTGGGGTGACTTCNCCAGCACAATTATTGCCCCTTCCTCTCTGTGTTGGGGTGGCTTTATGCTGTTGTGTCCCCTCTCACCACTCTATGCCCAGCCATGATTCCTGAAACTTTCTGAGCCTTTAAACTGAGCCCGAGAGAGGGGAGAGAAAGAAAAACCTGAGTGAACTTTTCAAAGCAGTCTATGCTTCAAGGACACGGAGATTTTAGCTGCTGCTGCTGCTGCTGCTGCTGCTGCTGCTNCAGAGATTTTAGCTGCTGCTGATGCTGAGGAGCGAGGAGCGCCCTTCCTGCTTTTTCAGCCAGGTTTTTTTCGGCTCTGCTTCTTCAGAGAGGGAGACGGGAAGTGGTTTTCCTGGGACTTCGGCTTTTTCCTTCTTCTCCTGGAGGTTGGATCCTTCTATAAACTGTAAATCTTTCACCTTATTTGAATTCCACTGATCTGGATAATTTTTTCCCAGTCCTTAGGAGCAGAAGGCTTGGATGCCACCAAGGGCAGCGAGAAAATCACTCCCAACATGTTCTGCTCCCCCAACAATTTCTCATCCAACCTTTGCTCTTTACAGCACCTAAAGGGGGATTTTTTTTAGAATCATGGCATCCTGGAACGGTTTGGGTTGGGAGGGACCCGAAAGCCCACCCAGTGCCACCCCTGCCATGGCAGGGACACCTCCCGCTGTCCCAGGGTGCTCCAAGCCCCGTCCAGCCCGGCCTTGGGCACTGCCAGGGATCCAGGAGCAGCCCCAGTGAGAAGGAGCAGAAGGAAGGAGGACGAGTGGGTTTTTGCAGAGGACAGAAGTATTTCTGGAGAAAATGATCTGCTGAGAAAGGGCTGGGAAGGGCACAGACCGGGCACAGCTTGATACACGACAGCAAAGAAGCTCCGAAGATCTTTTAAAACCACGACTTTAAAAAACAACTTTTAAAATGGATTCCCTTCCCTGGGCACCCACAGCCCGGAGCTGGAAGGTCCATCCCGTTGGATGGGGCTTTAATTCCGTGACAACAACTAAATCAGCGTTCCTCTGCAGATACCATTCACTCGAAGGAGGAGCTGAACCAGCAGGAAGAGCCTGGATGAGACGTGGAATGTGAAAATTGCCCTCTCCAAGCACCAAACAACGGGAACCCCCCCAGCTAAAGTGAGGATGAGGCAGGAAAAGCTCACCCAGGGCTGCACCGGCTCCGTTCTAGGCAGAGCACCTGGGTTTTCAGTTAATAAAGGGCAGGAGGTAACTGCTCCTATTACAAATAATTGCCAGGAAAAAGGATGGATTGGGCTAGGAAAATACAGAGACCATAAAAGCTCTCGTTAACATTCTTCCTCCGTGCTTATCATCAATTTTATACAGGGTTAAATATATTTTCTGGTGACTACCACGGCAAGGCTGAGGATTAAAAAGGATAATGTACAATGTGATTTATGAAGTTTTAATGGAAAATCCCCATGGGTTGTGTATAAATCTTATTTATAGCTTTAAAAGTATGTAATATACTTATTGTATATTTTAAAAACTGTGGGAGTGCAGTCCCTGTCATAGTTAATCCTTTAAAAAAAGCAGCTCCTGAGGGGCTCCTGGGGATGGAGCACTGGATATTTCAGAGACTCTCTGTGCGCTCAGCGGGAAATGTCCAACACGATTTGGTTACTGGGGGGGAAGGGGAATCAAAGAAC
>WEIT01027681.1:26785-45766 GCA_013389985.1 Dryoscopus gambensis | reverse complement strand
TACTCTGTAACCTAGGACAATGGGAAAGATAACCCTTTGAAAATGTCATCACTTAACTCTAAATTCATGATCATTACATTGGTTTTAATTTTTTGTGTTGTCAATTTGTCAGGCAGCTGAGAAGTCCGAACAGCAGAATTTAGTGGTAACAAAACTTGTGGTCTGTAGAACTTGCAGTCTGCTGAATTATTAAGTAGGAAGGTCCAGACTATATCACCATGTAGTCCATGTTCCGAAGCAGAAGTCTTCAGACAATAAACCATGATCTACCGGATAATCAGATACTGTTTTACCTCATAAGGTCCCCAAACTGTCTACTACTGTAGATCACTAAGCTTGTAATTAAATGGTCTATAGCTACCTGAGGTTGAAAAGGACTTAATAACCTTGCAATTTAAGTTTGCTACAGAGTGAGTACATTGCACCTGTCCTGACTGGCAAAACCGGCTTCTTTATCCAAATCAGCAAAAGAACATGCTAACTCAGAGCCCTCTTTACATATAGCTCAGAGCTCCTCTGTAACCACTGCTATACTGGGTCTGGTTGGGACAGAGTTAATGTCAGTCCCAGGCAGCCTGCATGTCAGAAAGTGCTCCCTGCAAGACACTGCTCTCTGGATTTTACACCTATGCTGTATGGAATGCCCTAGTTAACACCAAGGTAAAGCCTACTCTTGGGGGTATCAGCAACTGACAAGTTCTAGCCCCTGCAGAGGGATGGTAAATTTAGCTTCTCAAAGGCAAAATCCACATTACCCATCATCAACACTGGGGTTCTAGCTCTTTAAGTAGAGAATTTCACTTTCTCTTGGTATTCCTGCCCACAATTATTTTTTCTAAGTTAGGCACCCATCTCACACTACAGACAGGAAACAGGAATGCATAGTGTAAACACTTTAAAATGGATCTGTGCAAGATTATCTCTGTTCTTCAATTTACACAAGGTCTTACACCAGTCTTGATGCAGGAGACTTAAAAAATGTTTTTACTATTGGAAAACCTGTCAGACCCTGAACCTGAGGTGATGTGCTCCTATGCAGAAATTACAAGGGATGTACAGAACTTTTCATTTTGCAGAATTCTGTGAAGATCTTGTGTGTAAATAGATCAGAGCTACTCCTGTCCATCAGAGAGGTGACAAAGGCATTCAGAACTAAGGACAGGGAGATGTGCTGGGCTGAAGTCTCCTGATTCTTTTCATCGCACCATGCTAAGGAGCACCTGGACCATCACTGATAGAAGCAAGTTTCAGCTAGAGATGTGAAACAATATAGCACAGTCCCAGCTGAACTATGTAACAGACTCACAGATGTAGGTATCCTTAACTTAGCATTCACCTAGCCGTGATTTCCAATTCCGCATTACAGGCTGCATTGACCAGTGCTATGTACCTCCATGTAAAGAAAACTGCTACATGCCTTCTTCCATCCCATGCAAATACTTTGCTCAGTACTCGGCCCCAAGCAGAGATGAAAAGTGATTCTAGTGAAGATGGAGTTACTGTTTTTCAATAAAAGCACACGTAGTTGTAAAAGGTCAATCAGATTACCCTGGTGTTGCCTTAGAGATTATTTGTTATTCAAATGACAATGGTCATGTGTTTGTACGTACAGCTAGTGATCAAAGGCACTACCTATTTATCAGGCAATTCGTGGCATTTTCCTAATTTGCCCATGCAATAAGACCTAAGCTTCACTTACTCAACATGAACAGCAGAAGCTCAGAAATAATCAGAGATTATTGCCAAGATCATCCAGAAAGTATTTTGGAAACAGTCTGTCAGCTTCTTTGTCTTGATAAGCTATTTCAAGTGTCAAAATATTGGGTCATATTTTTGAATAGAAGCTATAAAATACAATGCTATGAAAGTTTCAACTTTGCATCTTCCATGATGGTCTCTGAATCACTCATGGAAATGCAGATCTGAAAGCAGCTCCTAACAGGGTTTTTTTACTAATTCTAGTTGCTTTATGTTTACAGTTTCTTGATCTGTAAGCATTTTCTACGTTACCTATAGATCATCACAGAGGAGATTTACCAAAATGATTGCTTTTATTAATGTCCTTTTCTCATCCTTTACAAGTAATTCCAAACCCTGCATTCTCTTGTATCAAAGTTGAAAATCATTGATGCATTACATCTATCTCTACATTCAAGGAAGACCATCACCAGCCATTCCAGGAGTGCATACTAGAATTCCATCACACCGTTTAGGTGTCAACATAGAGCATTTCAAATCTGATAGAACTTTGACAAGGAAAGAAAGAAATCTGGAGAAGAAAACTGTTTTATCAAAGGCATCAGCAGTTTGTAGAAAGAATCCTGCGAAATTGCTGATATTTAATATATATATGATATACAATTGTGTTCTTTTCACAATTGACCACACCAAACCTTCACCAGAGTCCAATTAAGCACAAGTTTTCTATTCACTACTTTCTTCACTTAAATTTGCATGCCAGGCCCACTAGGCTTGGTGAAGTCTACTTGCTCCCTAGGAAAAACCCCAACTAAATATAAACAACAAATTTTACTTCTCTTGTCATGATTTGTGACTTTTAAAGCATGTCATAAGCATCAAAACTCACTGTATTGTATCACTATTAGCTTATTTGTGGACCAGGAACACAAAACTCAGATATTTAAGGGTCTACCTAATTCCAATTACTATCTAGGAAAAGTCTAATTTTAATTACAGTTGGATTTCTGCCTCAATGAGCCACCGACAATCACAGAGCAATTCAGTGGAAGAGAAAGCAATAAAATCAGCTCAGTTCTCAGACTCCATTCTAACCAAATAACCATGTGGTCTCCCAGCTTGGTGCTTATAAAAATACTACATACATGTTGTAGTTTCCATCTGCAAACCATTCTCCAGCTACTTTTAAATGTATCTTTGTTCATTTTCAGGCTCAGCTGAAAACACCCGGGGGGAAGAGAATGACACAAAACTTGAGAGGCATATAGACTTCGTGCCTCACAGTCGTCTCAGCAGAAGCAGGTGTTAAATGACTCAAGGAACTCTTACTCCAGTGCTACATATTCATTCACTCAGCTTCCCTTGGGATGCACAGTGTGTGCCAGATGGACTGATGTGGAGAGGAATGCACAAGATCACAGAAGTCGTTCGTAAAAATCAGTACTGCTCCTGGTCTCAGCAGATACCTCACTGACCACATACGTGCCTTTATTGTCCCATAAAGAGCAGTGTCTAGTATTTGTCCAGTAATTATAATCCCTGCCCCCAAACTGGCAGCAGAATACCTAGTGATTTTCATTTTATGCTGTTTTCTTGTAAACAAACCCATTAAGCACCAGTGGAAAAGTCTATTGTTATTACAATGACTATAAAAGTTATAAAGGTGCAAATTACATAAAGGTCATTGTTGTTGTGTAGCTTATAGTACAATATAAAAATTGTCTTACTTGAACAACTGGTTGTGGAGACCTTCCTCCCCCTCCAAGTCTCTCAGTTGCGCATCAAGCTTCATCTAAACGACTGTGCACGACGGGCACAGCATCATGAGGGGAGCAGTTTTATACCGAGTACTCTGTGAACTTCCCTCATATTAACCAGGTAATTCACTCAACCCACGGAAGAAAGGACTTCCGAACATACTGTGCTCTGCACAATGCACACATGGCAGCATATCAGATCTCTGGTGGCTTTTGTGCTTAGTCAAGTACTGGTAGTAGGACTTCCCAGTTGACTTCTAGCTACATCTCTGGTGCCATGAATCCATGCCTTTGCTACAGTGAAGGCTTGGATTCTAAGTAAGAGCTTCCAGTTTCACTGGTGTCATTAGTAATGGTTGCAAGTGACAGGAATAAAAAGCAACTATTCTTGTAGCCATATGCTATGCAGATACAGTGGGACTAGTGGACAGTACCAGAAACTGTAAACTGTATCATTACTATTTGCTAAGACCTTCCTATAAATGGCCTGTGCTGGAATCAGACAGCAAAACCTGCAGAGGTCTTCATCCTGCTGGTAATGGCAAGTGACCAGCTTTCTTAAAAGCCTTTCCTTACACAAGGGAAGAAATCTGTGCCAGGATAAAATGACTGTCTTCTTTCTTTCACAGCCTTTTGCAACACTGCAGCCAAGTTCACAAATCAAGTGTAACCTGGCCCTGATTACCTTGATGCTGATTTACAAGTACCCAAACTCTTGAAATATTGTATTTATGGCCAGCACAACTGACATGATTACTCCACCCTCTAGTACAATCATTTCATATACCTCCAGGTGCATGTGCAGAAGTATGATAAGTGTAGGTGCATACGTAGGTGTATGTATATACACCTAGATTTAATTCTAAATCTCATGGGAAGACAGTTTCAGATTTTACTTCAGTATAGTACTTACCACAACAGGATTCTGATCTTCACTGTGGCTGTGCTACAGGACTCTTAAAATCAGTAGCTGAAAAGATAAAATGTCTCATCTTACTGCAGGAACATGGTCAGCAAATTTAAGCTCTCACAAAATGAGCAGACCAAAAAACTTTTAGTAACTATTACGAAAATAAATGTACTAGAAAAAAAGACAGCAACAGCTCATTAGTAAAATCCAGCATAACACATATTCATCATCACAGGCACACAGAAACACCTGAGGAGAAGGAGCAATACATGAACTTTTATCTATTTCAACCAGATCAGCTGACGTGACTAGTACCAGAAGTTAACTTTGTTAGTTAAACCACATTCCTGTTCAAAATTCCTCTCTCCATCTGATTTCAGGATGCTCCTCCAGTAGAAGAGCTGTTCTTGGGTGTTGTGTATAGGTAGGCACAAACACATCTGCCTTGCTGAGGTAGTCCTGCCACAGGCCAATTTCCCTTTCTTAGCAGATCAACATAGACAACTTAAGGATAAATCACATTTGTACTGCATCCTTAAAGCCAGGCTTGAGGTCACTCTACAGAATAATTTATACAAATGAACAGCTGTCTTTTACAATAACTGAAAGCAACAGTAAGATGTAAACTTCTTTAATTTTAAAAGCTGCTTTAGAAATATCTAAATTTTGAGAGGATGATGTTCTACAGTCAGGCACAAGGGACAGTTCTGGAACTTTTCTTTCTGCTTTTACACCTTCTTCTTACTTGTGCTCTCCGATTTCCAACCATTGGGCATGCAGCATGTGCGTCAAGCTTCAGGAGCTTTGGAGCCTTGTACCTGACAACTGAACCAGCCAAGACTGGCAGGCCGACTGTCCAAATATGCTCTGTGCTGATCACTCCTAGTGAACTGGACAGGAGTACTGGCTGCAAGCTGAGGATTGTGGACTTCAAAATCCAAACCAGCACTTCCAAACGCTTGGCGCCAAACACTAAATCTCTTAGCAAATCTTCTTTACCTCACAAATTTCCACCTCTTCACACCCAATTACGGCTTCTCTGTCATAATTAGTATGCGTTAGCAGTGAGTGTAAGGGACCATCACAGAGCAAACACATAACCATGTAACTTCTTTAATTGCTCTGGAAGTAGTGATCTTCTATCTACAACCGTTCAACTGACTTCACAAATTACCTGACAGTGTGAATCAGACTTGTTTCTGAAAAGTAAGCTGGATCCTTTTTATCATCCCAAATCAAATGTCCTCAAATCTATTCTTGCTACATGATGAAACTTACCCGAGCGCAAAAATGGTGTTTTGGCAAGGTGAACTGAGCTATGAATTTGCTTCATCCAATGACTAAATCCCTGTTGGAAGTGAACAAGGATTTCTTGGGTCCTGTCATTAGCAGCTGTGAAAAAACAACAAGCTGGGCAGGTAGAGGGAGGTCTTTTGGTGCTTGGAGGCATAGTCTGGCTTGTTTCATTAAGTGCCATTATTTGGTTTGAAAGATCCTGGACTGTGCCTGAAACAAGAAACAGTACACAGTGATATTCTTTCTGAAGATGGTCAGTTTCTTCCAAAATCACAGGGCTCTTAGGACTAGAAAACTATAGAAATGACCATGCATAAACATTGTGGAGATAATTACAAAATAAAGAACCACTACGATGAATCTACTGATATCTTTAATTCCAAACTGCCACCATCCCAGAAGGAACAAACTGTGAGTTAGTCTGACTCTTAAGTATACAATTAAGCCTGTCAAGTTTTGGCTCCATAATATGCTGTTTAATATTGAAAAATCTGTCAGTAAACCAATATGTGGCATTAATGTCATAATGCTTTGGTTTTGCTTCCTCATGGAACAATTCAACTATTTAGCCGAGACAAGCAACATGTTATTTATACACCTTTTGGCAACAGTTTTAATGCTATGTGGGATGCTGCCCTTTCCTTCCAATATAATAGTTCCCTTTTTGGATTGAAATTGATGAGGGGAGCTGTGTGTGTGTTCCATGTGGAATTTATTCAGTAATTCTATTAAGGGCTTCCTCACAAAGAAATAAATGTTCTCAATCTCCTTCAATACTCAACCTACTCATTATTTAAAACAGAAGGCCTAATCTCTCTCTATATTAAGTTTCCTCAAAGGGTTTTCTATTAGTTTCAGTGAATTCAAAAAATTAAGCTTCAACACTTTTATGTTTGCAAAGCTATGAAACTCTGCGGCTTACAATCAGAGCAGAAGGTTTTGCCATTTCTGGAGTTTTTGAGCTGCAGGGTGTCAATTGAAGGTTACACAGCCTTCAGAAGGGATCCTTTAAACATCCTTACCATGTTCAGGTCATGCTTCAAGTGCCGTTCAGCATCAGCCAGCAGAACTAATAATTTCACCAGATTCTCCAGGCCAATTCCTTCAGCTGGCTCTAACTAAAGTGTGCCCCCAAAGGCCTCAGAGCTCACAAACAAGTGTTTACCACTAGAGACACTTGCATTAAGCAACAAGAGAAGTACCATGGTGGGGGCTCAGTGCTGGAAGAAACAGAACATGGTAGACAAGTTACCTTTATTTCCCTTCCTAGATTTTATATTTGCAGCTAATGAAAATGAATGGGAAAGCTGTCCTTACTATTCCTCAAGGGTTTTGGTTTTGTGACGACTTGTAGCAAAACCAGCTGGGCTGTGATAAGCTGTGCTGCTGCCCACAGCAAAGCCCCGCTGGCTGAGTACGTCTGCACAAAGGGATCACTTTTGCCAATGCTGGCAGTGACCACAGTAGGCTGCACTTCAAAAACCTCCTTCATGTGTCATTACATCCACTCAGTACTGTCTAGGTCCATTTACTTAGCAAACGAATTTTGGGGACTAGTAGATAGAAGTTGCTTGTAACCCTGCCTCCAGTAATGATTAATATTTAATATAAGGTTTGTAGATTAGGTATAATATCTTGTATTGTAGTGACATCTATTGCCATGAAAAGCTGACAGTTCTGGAGGATTACAAGCCCTTTTTTAGTCCTAAGAGGAGAGACAGACTTTCAGATATGAATGCATTTCCTCAGGTCTGAGAAAGGTTTGTACTTCTGAAGGCTTGCCTCCCTTGTAAAGCTATACTATGAGTCTAATAATAAACCATCTAAAGATCATCATGGCTGTACACACTCTGTCACTCTGATGTCAAAATCAAAATGAAGAAAAGCTGGAATTATACGTCTCACAAAAATACAATACATCCTCCAGCAGGGCAAACTACCCGTTCTTATGCAGGAAGGGTCATGTTAGGAAGATCAATGGAAAAAGAGAGTTGTTCACCTATTACTGATATCCATCTCCCCAATTTTCTACCTGCGTAGTTCAATCAAGGAACAAACTCAGAGGAGTGATATAAACAAAGTGTGCTTTTGCATTTTCCAGAGAAAACAAAAGAGCCGATTTGCCTCTCATTTCTGTTAGCAAACAAGTCATTCATAATTCACAGCACTGTTAACAAGAGGAAGTTCAGATAGAACAGCTTAGATTTGCAGTCACTGCAAGAAATACAATTCAGGAAATATCCAAGAGGATAAAGTTATTTAAAGAGATAAGAAGATCGAAACTACAGTCCTAGGGACAGTTTACAATTAATAAAAATTAATGGGATGCCTTAAGTAGCATTAAGGAGGTTCTCAAGTCTCTCTCTCAGTCTTGCACACAGAAGTAATGCCATGTAGGTAACCTTTTAAATGAAAAAGATGTGTGTCATGTGAGATACTACCAAAAACCAAACCTGTTTTCAATAAAGGAATGCTAAGTGAATAGATTCTGGTCTCACTTCCTGACTGTAAAACTACTGATCTGTGACAAAGGGCAAACCACTTCAAAATTCAGCATCTCCTAGTGAAACTGGTAATAAATGCAATGAACCATTAATTTCAAACAAGAGTATTTTTTATTCCTATAGGTCAAGAAAAGCAGTTCCCACAACAACGTCTATATTTCAGGATTCCTAGAGGGATGGCCGTACTAAAAATGAGCAATGTACTTCAGTTACTTATCTCCGACAGTGACAAGACCAAGGCAGTCAAAGTAAGATGTAAAAATTGAAAAATCTGCCTAGGAGCACTTTCTGCCTGACTCCAGGATGTCATGGCTGACTAACTGCACAAAACACGAGTGTCTATATTCTTTAAAACAGAGATCAGACTTGGGTTAGGAGCAGATTTTCTCATTATTCACCTTTGAGATCTTATTAGGGACCAACTGTGTGGCCAGTGACAGTCCCAATGCTAAGGCTGCATTGCTATGAACACCAACACTGAGCTGGACAAGTGCTCAGCACAAGTAGAGGCACCAGGCTCCTGGTGACGCCTGGTTAGTGACTGCAGTCAGCAATACAAGCAACATGTTGGAGAAGAGAGGAACACAGACCTCAGTCCTCAGAGATCACATACAACAGTCTGACTCTGGTTTTGGAGGAGTTGTCTGCCTCCCAGTTTCTTCATTTAGAAGCCCTTTGAGAAGCTGGGGCGCCCTTGAGAATGTTTAAAAGAAAAATAAGGAACTTCTTCAACGGAGCTGATACAAAAGATCGAGGGACTTGATGCACCTGTGATAAAATACAGCAGTTGGACAATGAGGTTGAGGATCACAGTGGTGCTGAAATGCTGTATTTAGGTATGAAATGTGGTAGTTCAACATCTCAATGCAAGTCTAGAACCTACCACAGCCTTACATGCCCTGGGAGCCAAACCCTGTGTTGACACAAGCCCTGGGCAAAGCTGGGGTGTCAAGGCATTTGTGACAAGACAAAAAACTATACCTTGGAAGACTCTGGAGTTTGAGAAAACAAACTCTCCCTCCTACTCATGAATTCATCTCAGTGTCACGAGTAATTGTGCAGTGAGGGGGAGGAAAGAACATTTACACTTATAAAATAAACCTCCAGAAATCTTTTAAATAGAAAAATCACCTGCGGGGAAAATGAAACTGAAAAAAATGTGGCTGGAAAAAAGCAAAACAAAATTCTAAAAGGAAGGATATCACATTAAAAAGAGACAGTTTTCCAGCTGTGAAATAGAAAAAGGACATTTTTCATTAAGAAAACCTGACTCTTTGAGGTGTTTAATTTTAACTTTCTTCCTTTAAACAAAGCAGTAAAACTCTACTAAATGAGTCCAAAATAAGAAAAAAATAAATCTGAACAAAGAGGCAGAGCTGGTCAGGCTGGAAGCCCTGAGCATTGCACTGTGAATATAATTTTGCACCTGCTGAGGAGTTTTGCAATGGGATGTAATTGTAACACAGGACTTCATCCATGGTCTCTAAAGGTAAGCTCAAAAGTGTCAAGAAGTAGATTTTAATGAGAATGGAACCAGGCAGTCTCCCATTTCATCAATGCCTGCTTTCATTTATAGGGCAATACAGTAACTGTTTAAACTCAGGTGTTGTGCCTGAGAGACCTTATGGAGTTCCTACACCTAAGAAATGCTAAGCAGCTGTGCCTCCTGTATGAGCAGTACTGTGTGGAGCAATATCTTAAATAGACAGATGGATTAAAGACAGGGAGTCTTATTTCTAGTTACAATAGTACAATGCTTTTTGAAGCATTGAGCAGCAACATAAACATGTTTTAATATTTAATGCTGTGCACCCCATATTCTAAAATACTCTTTGTGTAAAAAAAATATATGGAATTGTAAGCCAGAAACTGTATCGTGTCATTCAGAACAAGAACCCATGGTATACACTTATTTAAATATATTCCATTACATTTTTGCCATTGTCTTTCTTCCCTAGCCTAATTAATTACCTACCCCTCTGCATTTACTCCAAAACACTTGCTTAATAGAGGACAAACAAGCTTAGTTTTGTTAAGCAAAGAAAACCTCCTTTTCTTTAGGCTGAGTTACATAAAATTCAACATAATCTCTTTAGAGAATGGGAAAATAATAATTTCTGGGAGTCAAGCATGGGTGTATGGAGGCCAGCAGATAACTGTGTGAATCTTAAAATGCATTCAAAATGTAGCTCTCTGAGAGCAGTAAAAAAAAAAAAAAGAACACATCATATTCCTTACATTACCTCAGTGCTATTTGCATAAAGGGTCCAGAGGCACTACAGTATAAGTACAGAGACATGAGCCGTCCAGAGAGCACACAGCAGCGCTTCTGTTGGATACTCAGTGTGCCTGCAGCAGCAGCAAAAGGGCAACTCTGAACCTCAGATACACAAGCAGCTTTAAAGGACTTGGCAGATGCATCAAGCAAAAATCTGAAACTACAAATCAGGTAATTTATCAAGTAATTTCGTTTTTAGCAGATTCTACCTTTCTGTCTAAAGATTGCTCTGAGCCAAATAGCCTATGCAATGTTCTTAGGGCTGTCACTCAAGGATTTCATCAGAACTCATAAAAACCTGCCAGTAAGAAAGGCAATAAACTTATTCTCTATTTTAAAAAAATTATAGGACTTCATAAAATTGTGTATTTCTTTTATGTTCTGAAGATATAATTAAGCTAAATGATTGCTATAGTAGTATTAAAGATGTATTCCATTCTACTGAAGGAACTCTGCTTACTGTAAAATAAATCTCTAAGTGTGTTAGGATTCAGTGCTAGCTAGAAGAAATAGAAAAACACTTGGTATCTGGGCAAGAGGAAATAGACGATACAATTATTATTATGTCTCTGAAAAAAATACGAAGTACTTTCCTCACTTCTTTCCATGCAAGAAATCTCCCTGCCCCACAGAGCAGAGCTGTCTTTTTAACCTGACAAATACCCAGGCACATGGCTACTTTAACTATACAGAAAAAGATAGTAAAAAACTAGGGGATTATTTAGGTTTGGCTTTAACTAAAGGTGGAATGGAATTGCTGCTAATCCCAGTATCCTTTTAAAATGAACCCTTAGCAAATGGAATTGCCTGGTGGAGTTAGTAGGTATAGGTGTCTGTACCTTGTGGGTACAGAGCTCAAGGGGAAACTTATGTTTGCCTCTTGGCAGAAGGCAGAATAAAATCACTGTTTTTCAGAATCACCTGTGCCTCAGGAAGTTCGTATCATATTTATTCTGCCAGAAAAAATTAACAACTGCCTGATTTTAATTATGAAGGATTTAGATCCTTCGGAGGATAAAAAGCTAACTGAGAGGTTAGTAACAGAAATGAGGAAAGACCCTAAGAGACTTCAATCCCTGCAGCAATGCCATATTTGTGTTCCAGTGTCTGGAAATATCACTGTTATTACTAGGTTTGCTTGCTCCATCCTCCTCCCCTGTTGTTCTCTGTCCAATGGAAGTTGCAGGAACCCCTGTGCCACAATGCCATCTATCCAGCTGTCACGGCTACTCCTCTGCTTGACCTTGTGTGGTGTTTGCTTCAACGGGGGACATCTCCTTCCAGAGGAGAGTGAAAACATGGGAAGAAGTCTCCTGGATGACATCCTTCAGAGATCTGAAAACCTCATTCTTCAGTCTGTCCTCAAGACAGCTGAAAAGGAAGAAGAGATTAATAAAGGTATATATCCCACTGGGGACACCCCTTTGGTGATGGCATAGCACTTGGCTGAGATCATTAGATCCAAGGTATCATTTCCAGGTTCTGATGTTCATACTTAGCACTAGAACTAAGGGGAGGGGAAGGATAAGAGGGCTGCTGCAATACACTGACAGACAGTTCTTCAAAGATGCTTTCTTCTCTAAGATCTCTTTGCTCAGGAAAGGACATACTATCAGTAAGCAGGTACTGCATAATAAAAAGGTAGAAGCCTGTCACAAAAACCCAGCTTGTCCGGCAGGTGCTTCCCTAGGGAAGCTCTAAGATGACCCATGAAGGACATTCTGCAGTTGTGGACCCTATATCTAATGTAAATTCGAGGTGGGGGTGCTGCCATTCACCTACTACCTCAATCCACTGGTTCCTACCTCCCAAGAGAGGCAGGCTTTTTCCGTGGCTGGGAATGCTAGAGGCTGCTTCACTGTCTGCAGCTCCCACCTTGTAGATGCTCTGCTACCACTAGTCATAGCAGTAGAAGATCAGACTCAGGGATTGCAAGAAACAGCACGTAGGTGCCTGCCAGCAAAAAGGAGCACAGGGCCCTTCCAGAGTGGAAGACGAGCTGGCCTCAAGTGCCCACAGGAAAAGCCATCCTCCCTCTTCACATCAGTGCTGAGAATTGGTTGTGTTGATCCAAGACCTGAAATATTAAAAAGAGCTTAAGAATGAGTAAGAGATACTAAGAGTGTTACAACTGTTGGCTGGCAATACTAAGTTGGCTTACAAAGAGCAACAGATTATGATCCTGCTCCACACAAATTCCTATTACAGCTTACTCAGTGAGGATGATGGAGTCTCAGTAACATTACTTTTTTCCTTGGACAGAATCAAATGCCCCTCTGCTACAATGGCTTTCCAAAAGACAACACCCTGGGAAAAAGTACCTAAGTAACCTGGAGAAGAGACAGCATCCTGGAAAAAGAGATGTTGAGAAAGACACATCTTATGGAGACATTCAGAAGAGGCAGCATCCAGGAAAAAGACAGATAGAAGATGACCTTGATGTCTATCTGGAGCCGAAAAGGCAATCACCTCCTGGCAGAAAGTCACTGTTGGATCAGTTTGCTAACAGCCCTAGGGCACAGCTAACCTACGTGAATGAGTTATCCAAAAGAGAACATCGAGGCAGAAGATATCCGAGGTACAAGCACCAGCATCTTAGCAAAAGAGGCTGGAATTATGAGGTAGACCTAAATGGTGAGAAACGCCAGCATCCTGGAAAAAGGCACTGGAATTCTGACAGCTCAGATGACACAGGCTCCTGCAAATTTCAGGATTCATTCACCTGTCACAAAGGCAGCTTGTTGCTTGATTTAGTAGATGTTAGCAGAGACAGGGTAGAAGAAAAGCGTCAGCACCCAGGAAAGAGATCGGCATGGGAGAGTGAAACAGAGGAATGAGAAAATAATTGTGTAGCATTTGCATTTGGTGAAGTAAACTGCCAGATCACCAAAATATTCTGTTCACTCCCTTTCGGCTTCTTGTTGCTGACCTCTGTGCCTATCTTTCAGTGTGTTAATGTTCCCATCCGAGTTAATGGCTTTGTCACACGCTTACAGCAAAGGAACTAAAGGATCCATCTGAATGGAACAGGCATGTACTGAGAATCTTCAACTCCCCCACTTTAGGAAGAGTGTTTATTTTCTTAGGAGCTCGGACCCTAGAATAATCCAACTATGTGTTCCTAAATGAATAAAATAGGCTCTTAAATTTCTGTTCTGATGCTACTGAAGTAGAATAATTATATGGTTTCCTCTCACATCAGTGAAATCAGTAAATAAATAGCGAGGGAGAAAAAAGAACATACGTCAACTGTTTCAAAATGAAATAGAGCAGGAGACCTGAGTCCTTGTACACTATAATCTGTCCAGACAGTAAGCCCTATAAAGAGACAGGAACAGTTTCAACTGGAACAAGATAGATGAGTGACTTCATAGTTTGACTTGGAACCAGCACAAGAAAACCCTTTTCACCTAAGAGGCTACAGAGTACAAAGGGTTAACACATCCCTGAACATCTCAAGCACACGTTGTGACCCTCCCTGACTGTGTACAGCACATCCTAGAACTCCCACCCTGGTGTGTCCACACTTCAGTCATGCCACTTGAAATCATGCCTTCTCCTCAGACATTCAATAATAAAGCAAGAAGAGATCCTTTCCTTCCAGTGAGGATTTCTAATTTCTCTTATCTCAAAGGAATGCTTTTACTTTCTGTGATCAGACTTCCAAAAGTGCTTATTTGATATGAATTATTCAATAAACATGAATAGTCAACTCTGGTGTCCTTACTGGTTGCACACACACAGTGCAGTAATGTGAAAAACATACAACCAACTCAAGCTAAATAAATTTACATCAAAGGGTATTTTTGTATGTGCAATCTCCTTGCATGTTGGTGGTCGGCACATGTTTGTACTTAAAACTATTTCGCTACTGAAGTGGAAGGATGATAGACTCCCTTTTCAAATCTTCCACCTGTATGACACTCAAAATTATGCATCTGGGCTAAACTCACATCAATCGTGTCACCCACTTCACAGGGAATTTGACGAGAAGCTGATTTCCTGTTTGTTGGTCTAAACAATAGATTTACTGATTTTTCATGTGATATGCAATTACTGAGCACACTGAGTTACTCATATCGCTTCTTGTACATTCAAAGAGGTTACAGCACATCAATATTTTGCTAGAATGTTATTCTTATTAACAAATTAGTATATTTTCCATCAACATTCATCCTCAATACCATTGAGATGCATTAGCTGACTTGAACCTCCTCCTCAGTTACAGAAGTCAGCTTTGCCATATGGTTTAGCTACCCTGAAGAAAAATAATTAATCGTCTCACAAGTTTCACTGAAGTTAGATGCTCACAAGCTGATCAACACTTAACATGGTCTATCAAACAGTTTGTAACTTAGGAGGTAATGTGCTGTTCAGTATGTGACAGCATACTAATGTCTAATGGACAGACCTATTGTCAGGGGGTTTCTAATAAACAAGTGCTGAAGAAATCCTTAGAGAAGATAGCTGGGGATATCCCATATACTTCAACTTCTTTCAGCACATTTTCTATTTATGATGCCTTTAAAAATGTTTCATTTGAATTTTATCAGGAAAAAAAGATTTCTCTGAAGAATACCATTTCACATACCATTTTTGGCAGTGAATGAATGCTTCTTAAACCCTGGGGAACACCACTTGCTATGAAATGTTCAAAATAAATGAAAAATATGAAAGAAAAGATTATTAAGTGGGTAAGCATGGGTGACAGCAAGGATTACATATTTCAAAAGTTCTTTTTCTTTTTAAAGTAACTCAATCTAGTATTTCAAATTGTCCAGATTTTTGTTTTGATCAAAAGGACATTTTCTCCCAGCATCTGCATGAAAATTTCACTTTTATTTATTAATTTCTTCCTGTTATCTGCAATGTTGCAGACATACTAACAGGCCAGCACACTCTTTCTCCTACAGACATCATTTTCAGAGCACTGACTGCCACTGGGGATTTGACACTTTTGTGACTATAAAGCCTACATAAGCACAAGTTCAAAGTTAAGTATTTGTCAGATTTATCTACACCCTTTTTTGGCTGTGGAGTTTGGCTAAGGGACTAAGCAGAAAATAGCCAGCTTTTATACTATAATGCTATGCTTCTTTGAATAGTAAATATAGTGCAATCTCTTAGCAATAGGAACAGCATAGATATATACTGTTTAGTTACAAGAATTTGTTAATTGCACATCTCTCTCATCATTTTTATTGTATGCCTTCCCCTCACTGTCACTTTTTATTAGAACTTTAGAGAATTTAATATCCATGCAAACATTCACAAGTAACTAGCTTTGCTCTGTCACTCACACCGTGACAACTGCAGAACCAAGCCTTGCAGTTGCACAGTTCCCAGAGGAAGTGCACTATCTGTCTGTCAGGCAGGCTGGGGCTCTTCAGGAATGAGAACAAACCAGCAGCAGACTTGGTACAAAGGTCATGGAAGTCAATAGAAAAATCTCCTCTGCAGAATCTGGATTAAATCCACAGAGCAAAGCTGAGCAATGGCCCTAATGTGGTAGCACAGTCATGCAAAATCTTATCTCCAGCTTTAATTGAGGCTAAAACAACCTTGCACAGATGAGTTCTTTGTTGATTCCACTGCAGTTTTATATTTCTGGCTACTACCAGTTACTGAGACATAAGGGAGTTTGATTCCTAAAGCACAGATTTTACAAGTGTCTTCAAAATGAGCTTAGTTTTTAATGGGAGGAGAAAGTTCACGTGAACCAGCTGTATAATTAACATTTCCTGCAACTATTTTCAACACCTCTCACCATTACTGTTCTACGCCCCCTCCCACACACTTATGAGCCTTGACCTCTTTGCTGACCCACTGCAATTAGCAAGGGCTGAGTGTTTCCAAGGGACATGTGGCCCAGACAAACACCTTTATTACTACTTATAACGGCTCATTAGTTGAAGAAAGTTTGAAAACAGTATCAGCACCATAGCTGAAGTAGAGTCTCTGCTTCCCTGGTAGCTCACTCACTTAATGTTAAAGGATCAGCTGTAAGTTTAAAGCATCGGCCAGGACATTGTTCTAAATAAAAAATATGATTGAAAGAAGTCAAGTAGAGAATGCAAGAGGGATGAGGCTGTGTGAGGTCTAGATTATACAGAGACATGACACAAAAAATGAAGACAGGGAAATCCTTTTGATTTTAGGAAATGGGTATGTGGACTATCAGCATTAGAGTGCAGAAGCCTCTTTTCCCTTCCAATAGGAACAGCATGAACTCCCCACTCCTGCACAGTAATGAGGAAGAGTTGGACACAGGGACCTTCAATAAAACCAGATGGGAAACTCCTTGAGAAAAATGAGTTAATCTACCCACCTTAAGATTACTTTTAGACCTGTGTGAAGACATTCAAACCTTGTTTCCTTGATGAAACCAATACAGCTTAAAAGTCCTAAGAAAGAAATCAAGGAAAGGACACTTGTCAGGTACACCAGCCAATTCACCTTGACTGCTTCCATGAGATGGAAGTAGCACCAGCTGAAGGAGTGTTACTAGATCATAAATTGTATTGGTATGCTAGAGTGGGATACCAGCTTCTGATAGAGATGGGGCATGTCATATAAAATTATAATGGAATAATCCCAGCCAAAAAGTGAAAACAGCTCTTGAATTTATTTCAGCCACTGTGGTTTGAACTGACAGCCAGTGATCCAGACAAGACAACAGTATGTCACAGAAGGGTTGAGAGACTGCAGGAACACCTTCCTCACTTACAGCTAACATTCCCTCACCTTCTTCCTATTCATATGCATTGGAAAGAGGGGGAATCTGGACTTAATAAATTGCACAAATACTCCTGCAAAACAGAATGGGGGTAAACAAGGACCCAACATGCCAGAGTTAGTTCATTGCCATCATCTCTCTGTAATGGATGTAATGAATATGATGCAGTGTAGACAATTTAATAGCTGATTGGTATAGGGAAAATGTTAGATTAGGACTGGGAAAACTAGAGAAAGTGATCTGAAGAGTCTGCTTGAGATATGATTGCTGATTTAAAGTAATTTTCACAGAGAAGTGTATGTTTCCACCATAAATTCCCTCTTGATTTTGAAGCTGGTACTGTGTGGGGTGTCTGAAGCTTTGTGAAAAAAGAAGAGGAAGAGGAGAAAAGTCAAGACAAATGAAAAATATAGTAAGACTTTATGAAAGGTTCTCTGAGCTAAAGCGGTCAAGACAAAAAGCAAGCTCTTTGAACACGCAAGTGATGTTGAACAAGAGAGCAACAACAACCCTGCAAAAAAATCAAAAATCATTTCCTGTCAAATACCAACTGGTGGGGGTATTCTGCTTATTGCTTTTAGACATGCTGCCTTCAAGAAGGGGATTGGTTGCTGCACAAGTCTGTAGACAAAAGAGAAGACAAGAGATGCTAGAAGAGACAGCACCCAAATGTGGTGTACTTGACATTCAAAATGAGCCCTTGTCTAGGTTTGAAAAGACAGGTGTCATCTTAAGGAAGGCAGGAGCCTCCCTTGAAATGGAAAATGTAAACCCCCTCCGTCCGAATTATTAGAATTTTGAAATTAAGGGGCTCTCAGGCAAAAATATGGGAATAAAAATAACAGTTCTTTACTAGGAAAATTGACAAAAAAAGAAAAAAAAACAAATGCAAGAGTACAAAACAAAACAACACAAACCACTGACAGAGTCAGAAACAAACCTGACACCCTGTTGTCACAGGGTGTTGGTATCAGTCCGATTAAACGGCGGCTGCAGTCCTCCTGAATTGGCAGATGTAACCCTGCTGAAGCAGTGATCTTGTAGAAAAGGTCTGGTCTTCCTCAGAGAGTCCAGCGGTGGTTGTGTAGGTCCCATCCTCTGGAAATCCAGTGGGAAAGGCTCTGGCTCTGTTGCAAAATTCTCAACCTTCTATCCAGGTGGGAATGTTGGGCTCCTTCTCCCTGGGCGGAGCATCTCACAATGGGATGATGAGTTATGAGATAAGGCACTGATGGGCCATTAACAGCAGATAGCCCAGAGGGAGGAGGCAGGGAGCATTGCCACACCTGATTTTAACAGCTCATGAAGATGGTAATCAGAATACAGATAACCAAGGACAGCCCTGAATGGAATCCAGGCATTGTGGTGTACGGCTCTTACAGTTAAACCATTAAATTAAATGGAAATGCAAAGGAATTCTGAATCTTCCCATCTCTCCTCTTCATAATTCACCTACTTTATTTAAGTGCTGCCATTCCATGGCACTCAGGATCAATATGACAGATTATTCAGCAGTGTTAAGGGACCAAACAAGTTTGAGATGATGACTGGTTTACAGGTACCAAAGCAGTTAATTGACAAATCAGATAAAAGGGGCTCAACAACTAGTCAGCCACCACTCTTACAAATCATCAGGCTGTCAGTTTGGAGTGATGAGACTGCAAACACAGTAAAAATCATGGGTTTGGGATGGAAATGTAGCTTCTATCCTGTCTACACAGACTAACTAAACAGATTTGTTACGTATGAAAATGTTATAAACATTGAAGAATTGGATTTAATGCAAAGTATGTTAACTAATA
>WEIT01027681.1:0-23147 GCA_013389985.1 Dryoscopus gambensis | reverse complement strand
GGTGAGGGCGGCGCGCGCGGCCGCGATGGCGTCGGGCTGCCCGGCGGCCTTCGGGGACCCGGCCGAAGTGCGTGAGGGCTTCCTGTGCCCGCTGTGCCTGAAGGATCTCCAGGCATTCCGGCAGCTCCAGGCGCACTACGAGGAGCAGCACCCGGGCGAAGACCGGGACGTCAGGGCGCAGCTCCGAAGTAAGGGCGGCCGCGGTAACGCGTTCGGCTTGGCCGTGGGAAATCCCTGCTCGTACTTGGAGTGCTCCCAAATGTCTAACTGTAATAAAATATTAATTGAAGGGACGTGCAGGAGAGGCAGTTCGATTCTTCTGCAAATCTGCTTGGGCCAAGCATATATTCTCCCAATACTTTCCATAAATCGATTCTAAAGTAGGCTAAAGGACATTACTCTTCAAATGTCTAATTTTATGCACGATTCTTATTATTGACCTCTTCGGGATTTTTGTTAGTTTTTATCTGAAAACTCAGAATTTACTGTAACCCCGTGAATACCCAAGAATTACTCGAAGACTGTAGAGAATATGAGGAATCTCCAGTACTTGCCAGGTTCCAGTTCATTAATTTCTTGTTTTGACGGTAGATAAAACTGTGGTTGCAGTTAAAGTGTAAAGTTAAGAAAGGCTGTTGTTGCAAAAATATGGAAAAGAATGCGGGTGGTGGAGCTGGTAAATGTTGGGAGTGTCCCATATCTGTTATGAGTTTCCACCTTTCAGTAGTGTTTGGAAAATCCCTTTGAATTATGTTTTACTAAGATATTTTTTACCCCCTTGCATACACAATATCATTTTATCTGGAGAGAAAAACGTTTAAAATCTGGCAGTAATTCTCTTTGTTTCCTGCAAAAATCTCTCTGGTTTTGTTTTAGTGTGCTAGAAATAGTGGCCTAGCAGTCTTCAATGTTTTTTTTTCTCGAGATAGACTTTTGAAGTAATAATCAATTTTTTTTGGTGAAACCCTAACCCTAGCAGTGGGCTGTTGAGTACTTTAAAAATTATTTATGTGTACAAGCACACTGAAATTCATAGTTTGTGCAACAAGAAAAGGAAAGTGTTGAACATCCTTGAATCTGAAGAAAATAACTGGGAATTAGGAGAATTAAGATAAAACTGTATGATGCCCCATGCTGTGGGACAAGTCCCATAGTTTAAGACACGTTGCTGTTTCACAGTGAAGTTCCACAATGGAATCTTCTAACTTACTGTTTTGTCTTAGGACATCATGCTACTTTACAACAGACAACAAAGAGCATTTTGTGTCATCTGTGGTGCTCTGAAGTGCATTTTGGTTCTTAGAATGTTTTGAGGATAAACTTATCCAGGAAAAATATTTCTGCTAAAAGAAGAAGAATATTCTACGCTGGCTTCACATGATGAATATTTGGTGACTACCTGACATGTTAGAAAACTTGGGTTTATCTTTTTCAGATCTTGTCCAGAAGGCCAAAAGAGCAAAGAAGAAATTGCTGAAACAAGAAGATGATGACAGAACTGATTCTGGATCTCAGGAACGATATGAGTCATTCAGCTATGGTGGAGTAGATCCATACATGTGGGAGCCCCAGGAAGTAGGTAGGAGAGCTAGAAAGCAATACACAGTGGGGAAAACTTTTGATCTGAGTTGGGAAAATGCTACAGTATTGCTGAAGTGGCTTGGAATTGTGTCTGTGCTGCACTGGATTCACTAGCAGGGGCTTATGGTTTGCATATGACTTTGGGCAGCCTGTCTGCATTGGGTGGGATGTGGGGAAAACACAGTTAATGGGGAGAAGAAAGGGCATGTATAGAATCAGTACCCAAACTACCCTTCAGGTAGCTGTTTGTCATGTCCTTGTGACCGTGCTGCTGAGATCTGCTTAATCTGTGTTTACCTCTGTGCAACTAGCTTCATTTTGTGACTTTAAAAAACAGATAATCCACTAATTAATAGCTAAGTCATAGGTATATAAAATCTCCAGCTTTTGGGCTACGCTTAAAGTAGCTGTTACTTTGCATGTTTGTCAAAAAAATTATCCACTGATACAAACTTTCAGCTTTTCCTTGGATTTGAGGTGCAGATCACCTCTTATTAAAAGGTAGCTTACTTTAAAGAAACCACAAATTAAAAAAAACAAACAACAAACAAACCCCACTCCTCTGAATATAAATCTATATTTGTAGAATTTCAAGGATAAGCTGACTGAGCCTGTAATTATAAATACTGCTAGTGGCAATTGCCTGTTACTATAACTGAAAAACTATGGTTATTTTTGGAGGAGGAAGCAGCACCATCTCTGGTGGATCCTGGGAAAGTTTCCGCTGTGGTGCTGACAGACTAGGACTGAGTCCTTTGGGTCTGCAGGGTCTGAGTTCTGCATATTACTTTACTTTTGACTTTGTAACTATTTGGGCAACAATCATAGTGTAAATATTAGCTAAGAATAAATTTAGGAAGAAGGTTTATGAACATTAGAGAAGTGAGAACTGCTTTCTGATGAGAGTTGAGAAGATGAACCTTATGGATTTTGGCATGGGATGGATCAGGGAAAGGGACTGTGTGATGTCTCCAAAGCAGTGGCTTAAATCAGTTACCCAGTGGAACTCTTTCATTCCTATGAATGCATCTTTGGAGATTTTTTTGTTATTTTATTAACATGAGGAAATGAGATTCTTACATTTACATAGGTAGCATCAAAAAGCAACATCTGATTTTGAGTTCTACCAGCTGGAAGAAAGATTATTTTGGTTGATTGATTGGTTTGGGGTCTTTTTTTTTGTCTTTGATTTTTAATACCTCACCCACCTTACTTGGCAAAGGAGTAATCTTAAACCAATGTTATCAACTATGAATTGTACATTTCTTAAAGAGATGCTGTATTGTTCTTTTCAATACTTAGTGATCAGTTTTCTGGAAATCTGAACTGTCATTAAGGAATTGACTCAGACCCCTAAAGATGTAGAGATGATCAGAAATAGGAGAAAAAGTTGCTGTTGCATAGACCTCCAGTAATCCTTGGACTTGCCTCTTCTCTTTCTTCAACATGTAGCCAGGGAACTAAAAGGGAGTTGGTTTTGAGAACACTACTAGTAGGTAACAGCTTCCCAAATGTAACTGAAAAATGAAGATGGAGAAAAAAAATTGTTGGAGATGTTCTGTTTAACATAGTGCTGCTTGTTTTCTGTAGTAAAGTAAAACACTCTTCATTGCTAGCCTGAAGATTAGGCTTTAACCTGCATGTTTTATTTACAGCAACACTGTGAAAATGTAGGATTCCAATGCGTCTTTAAAATTGAATTTGAGCATGAGAAATAAATGGTGACATTTGATTTTCAAGAGGCATTTAAATCCATACAGAGTACTTGGGTGACTAGGACAATTTTCTGTTATCCCTGCAGGTGCTATGAGAAGCCATCTTTCTGAATTCAAGAAACACCGAGCAGCCAGGATTGATCACTATGTAGTTGAAGTCAATAAGTTAATAATCAGGTTAGAAAAGGTAAATTGGGTGCTTTTTAATATTCCAGCCTTCTAAGCATTTCCTAAATGTAAAAAATTATATATTTCAGTATGAAGTGTGCCTATTTATCTAGGAGTACACTTCATAAAGGTTACTAAACTATGACTGTCTTTATGCATTACCTTAAGTACTGTGCATGGTTTCACCCTGTGTTTTGGGTATGATTTCTGTTTATATGCACCATATTCAAGCTGAAGATGCTACTTCCACATGCTTCAAGAACCATCTGTTCTCCTGTTTTATTTTCTCCATCTTTTACTTCACTAAATTGTTCCCCAATTTTTTTGTCATTATTCTTTCAGCTTCTCATTCTTCAAAATCTGTCAATGGTACACTTGCATTTTGGCTCAGATACAGTAATGTTGACTGCAATAAGGATTATGTCTAAAATGTGCTCATTTGTACAGGTTTGACAAGTTTAGCACTTGTATGAATATGGAATTAGAAAAAAATACGAAACTTGCATGAGTCTGATGTAAAACTGGCAGAAACTACTCTCTCCTAAAAATGCCAGATTTCTTCTTCTTGTTGGCCTGAGTTGTGTTGGGCTTTTTCCTTGCAAAGGTATCATTTTCTTGAATATATTGCTTATCTTCTACCAGCTTACGTCGTTTGACAGAGGAAACACTGAGTCAACTAAAATAAGAGGTTGGTGTGAGTTTACCTGAGATTATTTGCCCCTATAGTTTAACCAGCTAAAGAATTAATTGAATACTTACGTGGTGTGTATTCTTGCTCACAGCGATAGAGAAGTCTGTTGTGCCTTGGGTCAGTGATCACGATGTTCCATTTTGCCCAGACTGTGGCAGTAAGTTCAGTATCCGAAACCGACGTCACCACTGCCGCCTTTGTGGGTCTATTATGTGCAAGAAGTGCATGGAATTTGTTGGTCTTCTTTTGGCAAGTAAGTACTGTGGAGTTAATTCTTCATTTTCTTAGCTCACTTTGAGTGCATCCTGGCTTTTTGCCATTAGGAAAAAATACACTGGTAATAGTCTGGCTCTGCAGAAAACTTCCATTCAGTCTTAGGCAGACACTTGTCCGCGAAACAGAATACAAAGAATGATTTCTCCATTCCTCGTCTCTGTTCCTTCTTCAGATTTGGAAGTGCTGCATAACACTGAAAAATTTACTAGAAGTCGTAGTAGTATGTACTCCTGCTAAATATAGCTATTATTTATTTTACTGAGTACCATAACTATGGAGCTGTTAACTTTAGGAACTGCCAAGGTTCCTGACATTTAAAAATACTGTGGATATTTCCAGTTTTGTCTGTTGTCCAAATGTTGGACCTTGGGACAACAAGTTAAGGAAATTCATGTGTAGGCCTGTAAGAACCACTTTAAACCTTTATTTTCCTCATCTGGTGCACTGAAGAGGAGACTGTATTTTCTGGGGACATAAATGACATTAACTGTACCTCGTGCAGTGTTCAAGCACGATGCCTGGACACCATTATCATACCTGTTCTACACGTTGTTTTGTGACTGTGCAGGCTCAAACATGAGAGTGCTTCTAGGCATAAGCTAAGAAGGTGATGCTAAGCAGTCTGCTCTCTAGCTAGTTTTAAATACAGCAGGATTTGCAGTGAAGACACAAATTCTGACTTGCAGTCGTGGTTGTCATGCAATCCTTGCATGTCTTTCAGCAGACTCTTTCAACCTGGTTTTCTAATACCACCTGAATGTAAAGTTTCTGTTAAAGGGCAGTTTGTTTGTGTTGGTAAAATCTGTTGGCTTCTCCAGTTACTGGAAAATTACCTGTGTATAATTTTTAGGCAAACTCACTAGTGCCAGCAAAGAGGCCTTGGGTTCTCATACTAGCCCGAACTCCTCACCCAACAGTGTGCACGGCTCCCGCCGTGGCAGCATTAGCAGCATAAGCAGCGTAAGCTCTGTTCTGGATGAGAAGGATGATGACCAAATACGTTGTTGTCAGCACTGCAAAGACACCCTGTTGAAAAGAGAGCAACAGATTGACGAGAAAGAATACACACCAGAAATTGTGAAGCTGTATGAGGTAAGCCAGGCCCTGTGCTACAGTGTATATGTCTGCAGTGGTCACTACTTGACTTTTGGCTTGTTACCTCATGTCTAAGCTCTTACTTTATGACTTAATACTGACTTGTGTTAGAAGAGGCTGTTGGGTGTTTATGCTACGTAAGAAAGACATATCTGAAATGTTGGAATCACTTGCAATATAGTATTTATATCCCACATTAATTTCAAACATCTTTTTAGAATACATCTTCATTCTCATCATCTGGAACTAGTAGTTCAGACATGCCTCTCTTAAAATTGTGAACTTGTTTAAACCAGTGATATGCTATGCATTTGATTGGTGGGCTGCACTGGAACTCTGGGACTCGATGTTGTCACTACTGTTTGTCCTCACACTGATGGCAAATGCTTTTTTTGAGCCATCTCTATCAACATTACATTCAAATGTGCTTTGCAGCAGGTACTGATGATCACCAGGTATCATTTCAGTAGAGTCCACAAACTCCCCAAGTTAGTATTAATGGGAGTTTCTGTTGGTGCTCTTGTTGATGGAGAGATGTAAGGCTAGAAGTTGTCCAAGTCATCCATTCAAACAGCTTCTCGATTCAAAGCCCACCTCGCCAGGGGTACAGTGAGTCTTTCTCTGTTCCTGACAATGCCATATATGTTCTGAAGAGAACTGGAGAGTCTTGTCATCCCGAATAGTTAAAGTGGCTTTCATCATGATTAACTTTAAATCTGCACAAGCAGCGTGAAAAGATTTTATGTCAGCATGTTCTTGCATTAGTGTTTTAATGTAAGTTCTTTTTTTATATGTTTTGTTTTAAACAAGAAACTCCGACTCTGCATGGAGAAGGTTGACCAGAAGGCACCAGAATACATAAGGATGGCAGAATCCCTAAAGTAAGCCCCATTGCTGGTTATGTTAATGAATATATGTATTTTTACTCTAAGTGTGGGAAGTAGTAAGGAAGTGATGTACTAAGGCTGCAAGAGTGTGTACATTAAAAGAAAAATCAGTGTTTCATGATCTGTTGTCTTCTGGATGCTCTTCATACAAAGAAGTACTGAATTAATTATTAATGGTAACATACAGAGAAGTTGTTTGATTTGTTAATTTTTTTAAAGCCACTTCCCAGTGAGGTACTACTGTCATATTTTGACACATCATCTTTGCAAAAAAAGGAAGTACAAGGCTACAATTCTTGTGTAAATGAGCCTCTTCAAAACCACTGCAGTAAGCTGTTGCTGTCCTCAGCTGGATGCTCTGGCTTCCAAGGAGTGCCAGCAGCAGCAGATCATTCGAATGCTTCCTGTCTGTTCTGTGTAAAGCACCTTCACCTGGCACTTGTTCTGAGTGTACCTGGCCTACCCTGTGCTGCAGTGAATAAGCAACATTCTCATATTTCATTTTTGTGCATAATTCCTTGCAGTAGTATTCTCTCACTGGGGTAACTTAGGTCTCTCCAACTCTGTCTGCAAGAGGTTGCCAGGTTATACTTTTGGCTTGTATAGTGAGAGAAATACACACATTGGTTTTTGACTAGGAAGCATTTCCTTTTGAAAAGTTAAAGTTAACAAATATTGCGTACCTGTCCTTTAGATCCAATGGTTGTAAAAAAATTACTAACAAAACTGCTTTTGTAAAAACACTCCTCACAATAGGAAGAAAGAAGTATGGAAGGTGAAAAACATCCTAAGATGTTACTGCTTTTTGTCATGAATTCATGAAAGATTGGGTTATGTGGCTTGGCAGTTGGAGAAAAGTAAAAATACAAATGTCCTGGATAATGGAAGTAAACATCAGAAAACAACAAGCTTGTTATTGGCAAAATTAAAGGTTTCTGACTAGTACTGTGTCCTGGAAATTGGTATCCTGTGGATACCAAGTTGCTTTTGAGAAAGTGATTCTTAAAATTTATATTTGTGATACAAAAGGACAAGGAAACTTAAAACTGGTGACGAGTTTTCCCCAGTAAATCCTAATTTGTTTTATCAATAAAGTGGAGACTCTAGTAAAGTGCCTGTAATTGAGTGTGTCCCCATGTGGACAGTCAGTTACTGGCATCTTAAATACTGCAACCTGTCAAGCGTAGTATTTTGCTTTCTGACAAATGCTAGTGGAGGTGACTATTGTGCTTTAGTGGTATAGGTAGTTACCCAGAGTTTTTTCCCCACCAAGTTGCCTCAAAAAAAATTCCCACAAAATAGATACATTTGCTAAGCATGTGTGTATTTTAGGCATTTTTTGTAGAGTGGCATTTTTGTGTTAGAATACAGTTTCTCCTAGAATAATAGGTAATAATATAATCATAAATAACATTATCTTCTATGAAGTGTTCATGTTCACAAAATGATTATAATTTTCCACTTCTGTCACAAAGAAAGTTTTTTTAAACATGGGCTTGAAATAAAGTCATTCAGCCCTTTAGCATTAGTAGTTCTTACCACTGCTGAATCTTGGTCACCTTGGGATAACTCGTAGTGTTGTATGTGTTGTTAACTGGATGCATGATTTACAGTAAAGTTCTGTTTATTCCTCAGTGCTGGGGAGACAGCCTACAACCTTGATCATGCTAATGACTTGAGGGTGGAGATTCAAAAAATGTATGAATTTATAGATGCCTTAAGGTAAAAGATCATCTCTCTCCCTTTTCCCCCCAGCATGTCTGTATCTCTGTTACGACTTTACTGATTATATGGATGATCAATTTGTCTGCTCAGTTGTAAAGAGCATTTGAAAAGATAGATGCTGTTCCTGTACACCAATTTCTACTTTGTTCTCCAGCCTTAAAATTCATGCATTCCTCTGCAGTAGGAATAACTAAATGTAGAGAAAACAAATAGCAGCACCCTTTAGGGAGAAGGAATTGTTTGTACCTGGTTTCTTTGTTTTTCCAAGGCTGGGAGTGGAAAGTGTTGCAAATTGTAATATCCAGAACTGTTTATCTAAAAGAATATCAGAAGTTTTTAATCCAGTATTGTCTCTCCGCTTTTGTTGCATTTTTCCTGATTTTGTTTTTGAACTGATGAGGCTGTTTATTTGCTTTGATTCAGTAAGAAGATTTTGAGTCTAGGCTTGCACGAAGATCCTCAACCTCATCCTAAAACACTACAACTTCAGCGAATGATAAGATACTCAGCTACACTTTTTGTTCAGGTAAATAGAGCATATGCTGTGAGATGAATGTACATTTCAGATAGTATTTTCTTCTTTACCAGGCAGCCCTGTGATTTGAAACTATTTCGACAGGAGCCTGAGTTCTATATATTTTCTACATTTTCTGTAATTCCCCTAATGACTTATGGTAGCCTTAAATAAGCTGCCTTGAACACAGATCTTGCACTCAGAGCAGCACTGGGCCTGGGGAACCCAAGAGGTGTGTGAGCCTTGGCTCTTTCTCTTGTGATGTGTGAGCCCACCCAGCAGTGCAGCTGTGGCAGCAAAGGTGTGTGCAGACCTACAGCAGGGACTGCAGTGTAGAACCATCTTTGATGTGTTTGTGGGGTTTCTTCTGGTAGTATCTCTCTTCTCAAGGACTTGAAAAATGGGCTGAATACCTGCAAGCAATACTGTAAATATTTCCATTTTTTCCAGGAAAAACTGCTGGGCCTAATGTCCCTGCCAACCAAGGATCAGTATGAAGAACTGAAGAAGAGAAGACTGCATATGGTAAGACAGGTTAGGATCTGTCATGTCTTGTATCAGGCCTTGTCATAGATATAAGCCTGGGAGCTCTGTGGGTATGAGCAGTCGCCTTCAACACTGGATTTCAGTTTGTCATTTTTTCATCCATATTGTCCTATCCCCTTTCCCAGGGATTCATCTAGCTGCTGCTTTGTTCTGCCCAGAACAGAAGTAGGTGGGCATGGAGCAGCTGGACACTTCTAGAAAGCAGCAGGGACTTAGGTGTGTGGGCTGTTTCTGCTGCAGTGTGTGCAGAGCAAGCCCTGAAGTGTGTTAGTTTACATTGACTTCAAAATTGTGTTCAGGAATTCACTCACAGAAGTAGAATTTGGAAACTTCTTTTGTCAGTGGAAAGTGACATATTAGAATAAGGATGCCTCTTCAGGGAGAGAATGTTTTTTCCTTTAGGAGGGAGGACATAATTAATTATGAACTAAAGCCAACTTCATCTTGAGGTATAAGTTGAGAAATAAGAATCATCCCACTCCAAAAGCCAGTGGTATTAGTGACCTTAAACACTGATGTTCTATTACAGGTAGTCATATGTGATACGATTAATGTCCAAATCAATCTAGACCACTCTTTGCACAGCTGCATTAGGCTTTTTTTTTTCCTCTATAAAGAGAACTGCTGCTCCTACTTTCCCTCAAATTTGTAGAGGCAGATGTCATGGGATTTTGATCAGTATCATCACAAACTCACGGGAAGCATTTAAGGAATAGTATGAAAGTAAGAATTTTCTGCAGAGTAACCAAAACTGCAGCTGATCTCTTTTAGGAACAGCCAGCAATGTCTTAAGATCAACTAACTTGTATCTATGGATATTTAGAATGAAATTTTTCAAGCACATGGTGTTTTCTTACTACGTGTTTTTTCATTTAGGTCGCTCTTGAAACACAGGGAAAACAAGAAGAAAAGCAGAAGGAGTTTATCTCCATATCTGCATCTGCAGTTAATGGTGATGAAACTCACATAAAAAAAGGAACAGTCAAAAAATCGGAAGGCTGGTTACCCACATCTAGCATTTCGAGAGAGAGTGAGAGAGCAGACCCACTACTGCAGCAGATTGACAATATCACATCCTTTATTAAGCAAGCAAAGGCAGCTAATAGGATAGATGAGGTCCATACTTTGCAAGAGAACCTGATGCAGCTTCAAGATGAATATGATCAACAACAAACTCTGAAAGCTATTGAACTTTCTAAAAAACAGGCAGAAGAGGAGGAGATACAGAGGGAGGAACTTCAGGTCCTTCGTGAAAAAGAGTGGGAACGAGAGCACTATAAATTCATGTCTCAACATTCACGGACACGTTCCTTAGACTTCAGAGAAGTCAAACAGCATTTGGATGTTACTTGGATCAAAGGGGACATGCGTTTTGAAACTCCTGCTGTTCAGCAGCTGCCAGCTAAAGAGCACTTGACCTGCACACTCAAACCCCAGAATGTCCCACAGTGTGACAAAGACCAGGATCAGCCAGCCTGTCTAAATCCCTTTGAGGATGAAACAGATACCCTTCAGGTAGAGGAAGGTCCTGCTAACCCATTTGCCAAAGACACCTCTCCAATGGTTTCTTTCTCTAACACAGCTCAGCAAAGTGATAAAAAAGAATATAATCCATTTGAAAGTGAGGAGGAGGATGAACAAAGTAATGGAGCACCTGTCAGTTCTTCAAACCCCTTTGAAGAGGATGAAAAGCCATTTGAAAAGCCTGGGGGCAGTTGGAGTTCAGGGAATCCATTTGAAGAAGGATCATCTATCAATCCCTTTGAAGTGGAGGATGGCAGTGAGATCTCTGGAGAGGAGGCTATAGAGGAAGAGCTGCTTCTCCAACAGATAGATAATATTAAAGCTTATATATTTGATGCCAAACATAGTGGACGACTGGATGAGGTAGAGGTACTGACAGAGAACTTAAAGGAACTGAAGCACACATTAGCAAAGCAGAAGGAGAAATCTAACTGCTGAAGCAGCAATAGGGCTGTGTAATAATTCAGTCTGCTGTTAAATATGGGCAGGTAAAGCAGATACTTAGGAGTACAGATCGCAAGAGGGAATTGGGAGAATCCTGACTTTAAAGCACTTTCATTTAGACATTGCCACTACTACGTAGTCTTGAAGAAAGAATTACTGTGGAATGCTGCTTGTCTCAAAAGCTTATAGTAAGAAATTTTAAAGTAACTTTTTTACCACACTTTTAATGTTAACAGGTCTTATTGAATGCTTATTTTGGTCAAAGGGGTTAAGTGCTGATAGGGAACTATGATGTGGAGGTGGTTGTTTCGCCCTCTTTCCCGCTTTCTGTTGTAGTGTCAGCCTTTCAAGTGTGGCTTTGAGTAAAGAGAGATGAAAACTTTTCTAAAACTCCTTCATCCTCTCCTGACCCAGGGTAGCTGAATTGCTGATGGTGTTCTGGCAGTGTGCTGTGAAAGAGCTGACATGATTCTCCAGGGTGCTGAATGTACAGGCTCGCAGATCAAGTTTGTGCAATGCTAATAAACACATAAAAGGGATTTTAAGACTGAGAACTTTCTGACTGATCTTAGTATGAGTAACTTTTTTGTGTCTGTATAAAGGTTCCCAAGTAAAAATTGGATGCTTCTTTTCATCACTTCTGGTTTCCCATTTGCTCTGAGCACAAATGATGGTGTCATAGCATCATGCTGGCTTTGGACCTGCTCATGAGGGAGCAAGTGCTCATTTCCAGGGAAAGGAGCATCAGGCCAGCACCACTTCTAACTATAATATAAAGGGTGAATCTCCAATCACTAATTACGTTATGGAATCTACACATTCCTTTAAATCATGTGGGTGACAGAATGGTCACATTAGTTGTATTTGTGAGGCTGGAACACTTTTCTGTAACACTGAACAAAAAAATTTGTTTAGAATGGAAAGCTGAGATGCCACTGAACTGGAATTTTGTGAAAGCTGGGAGACAACGTCTGTGGCTGCAATAGTGCCAAATGGCAATTCTCTCTCATGTTAGATTCCCCTCAGTTTTTATGAGAATCAGGCATATCTGTTTTAAATAAGGAACTTCAGATTGAAGACCTCTTGTGATCATGTGGCCTAGGGGGTGACCAGGTGACAGTCAGTACCTGTGATGCAGGAGGGCCTGCAGCTGGGCAAATGCAGGGTTTTTGAGAAAGGTGGAGTCTGAACAGCTTTGATTTTTATCTTTTAGAGGCACAGGCCCATCATCAGGAATCAATGTTTGCAGTAGTGGTGGTGGTGAGTTAGTCATAAAGGGTTCTTTATTTAAAGCTGAAATAGAGGGAAATCAGGCAGATCACACTAACAGTAGGGGGCTTACTCAGAAGTGTGTAGTTCTGTGGAATGGGACATGTCTTTTAATTATGTTTCTGATATATTGACATAGCTGTAACCAGCACTGTATAAGATTTTAGGGACAAGTAACTATGCTACCTGAAGAGCAGGAACTCTGGTTCCTAGCTGTGAATAAATGGAGGTAGGGACTTGCAGAACTGTTGTTTAAAAAGCCCAAACCACCTCTATCCTCACTTAATAGCACTAGTAAGGGGTTGAAGTAACTCAGACCAGCCAGTCAAGGATACCTGATGTTATGTCTGGTACAGCCTGAATCTGGAAGGGTGTGCAGAAGATGTTGGCTTAAGACCATGAAGTTCTTATACTGATGTTTTATTAGAGCAGATTGAGTCCCTGAGTGTTATTTTGCACCAAGCAGAATAAAGAACACAGGATTCTGAAAGGTCTTGAACAGAACATAGGTGCTTGGCACCAGATTCACAAAGGCATCAAAAACTGTTGATAGCTAAACAGAATCCCTGGAATTATTTAAGAGAGATAGTATGAGGCAGTTATTTAGGACAGACTTGGTTGCTAGTCAGGAGGATTGCTTCCTGCACTCTAACTCAATGCTCTTTTAGGTATCAACATGAAAAAATGTTTCAGTGGCTTCAGCTTTCACATTAAAAAGTGGGTTTTTTTCTTGTTGCAACTATCCTGCCTTGTTTATAGTTTCTGGCTAATACACTAATAACTAAAGTATTCTTATTGTATGTGTAATACATTGTTTTTACAAGCAGGTAACAGACTAACATACCTCATGGTCTTTGTCAGTGTTACATGTGATAGACTAGACAGCTAAAGTCATCTCCAAAGTGAAGACCTTTGCAGGTATAGGGACTGCTGTGAGGCTCGCAAGGCACAAGGGAATGAAGATGTCTTAAGCATAAAGCTCAATAACTAATTAGCATTGACTTTTGTTACAACTGCATGCACTACTCTGTATGAAAACTTTGTAAAAAAGACATGAAATAAAACAACATTTATTTTGTGTTGTGTTTGTCCTTGACAATTTGTACAGGATGCCTGAATCGGTGTGAAATTTTGTATTTAACCATGAGTTCAGAAATGCTGCAATACAGTTCTACAGTGACTTGCACAGATAAGCCTGACATAAAGGTCTGTACAAGGGAGTACAATCTATAATGTTTTTACATATTACAGGTATGCTGTAAGTGTTTGGTGAGACACAAGCTGTGGTAATTTAGAAGTGGATTTTTTAATCTTTCATATACCAATTTGCCCATTCTCCTTTCCTGCTGATGTTCCTGACTGGATCAGTGCTTCTTAGAGCTGCAGTATCAACTGCAAAAGTCGTATCTTGCTGGAAACGAAGACTCTGAACTGGTTTTGATTTGTAACTACATAAATTAAGAAAAATTCAACACTTGATATGAGACTGGAGTTACATTATCAATTGGCTGCCTTCAGTTAGTACAAGAAGGAATTTTGCACCGCTTCCTACAAATTATGGAATTCTGCGCTGCTTCTAAGATTTAACTTTTTGGTCTATAGCCTCTCTAGCCCAAAGAAAACATGATCTTGGTTTTGCCCTAATTGTCTACCTCCAGGCATGAGTAGTACTAATTTCGTTTTCCAGTGTTGACTGCAATGCTTTGTAGAACCACAGCTTTTTTGGTGCCAGTTTTAACTTTTATTTATTTTTCACTTAATTATTCTAGCTGTAGCTGTAAGAAGGCTTATGAGGCAGAGCTGTTCCCAGGAACTGGTAGCTCTTGTCTCAGTGAAGCACCTTCATTGTCCAGCCCTGAGGAAAAACAGCTGGATGACTTGAGATCTTGACATGTCAGGCTGATGCTTCACTTTTCATAGCATCTTTGTATTTTCCCCTCATCTCTTTGGGCAATGGTACAAAAGCAGGGCAGGGAACTTGGCCTTCAATCTCACACATGCATTCTCGCAGATGATAGTTCTTGGGCCCAAAGGTTGCTGGATGTGATAGTTTTTTCCTTTCTCTTTCTTCATTTTCAAGCATTTCTCTAGAAAAGAAATGGGTTTGTTACTATCAGAAGTCTGAACTGCAATATTTCCTCTCCCTTCCCTGGACCCAGGTTATCGGAAAGATGGATTTACAGTCCCTAGCTTGTGGACTTCACCTTGCTCGTGTCAATTTTGTCTGGGAAAAGTGGTATTTCCATCTATATTCCACAAAAGTTTGTATTATGTATGCTAGATGGTACGTTAGCCTACTACGTGTTACTTACTTGCTTTTCCCCAGGATTTTTTTAACGTGTTCCATTATCTCTTTGTTGGTTTTATCTTCCACGTCAACCAAAACTTGTTCTCCATTGTCTGTCAAGAAAAATTCATAACAGTGTACCAAATTATACCACTTCCACCCTGCATGCCGTTTAGAGAGGCTTTAAATGCACACGAATGATCTGCTTGCCTGCTGCAGTTAATGTACAATGCAATGTTTTAAGTGGAAAAGCAAAATCTCCATGAGGGTGATTCTAGGGCAGCTGCTAACGGCTAAAGCCCTTTTCCTATCAAGCAGCTTCTTTGCCCGCTGCAGTCGAGGCAGGGCCCAGTGAGAACGACACGAACGCGGCTGTAACGACGCTGCCGGTGCGACCCAGCCACTGCTCTGCGGCTCCGGCGGGCCCGAGGCTGGCGGGACCTACCCAGGTAGAACCGGAGGAAGGGCGAGGGAGTCATGTTCCTGAACAGCATGATCTGCACCCAAGGGTTCTTGTACTGGATCTGGGGGATGTTGAAAAACACGAACTTTCTGGAAAGAAAGAGGCATGTACGCAAGGACTGGCGCGTTGTCTCCGCGGAGGGCTCGGCCCGCGCAAGCCCTGGTGTATTTGCAGGGGCAGCCTACGCTCCCGCGGCGCCTCGCGCTTACCTCGCGCCTTCGCTCAGCTCTCCTGCCGTGTTGTAGTTCACGGTCATCACCTTCACCGAGCTCTTGAACACTACGTCGCCCTGGCTGAGGTACTGCAGGGTCCGGCGAACCGGGAACCGGCCCTTCATCGGCATCGCGGCGGCGGCCGGAAGGGGCGGNAGGCCCGCCCCCGGCAGTGCCCGCGCTGCGCCGGGGCGCGGCCGGCGCTCAGCAGCGAAAGCTTTGGGGCTACTCAAAGCTTGCCTGTTCAAGAGGAATTAAAATCTTAGGAAAAGACCCCTACCTAGAGCAGCTCCTTGGACTCAGTAAGTTCATGGGATTTATCTTCTGTACCAGAGCCGGTTAAATCTCTCCTAAGATAATCACAGTAGTGAAGACAAAAATGCTGTTTCTCACCTAAAAGATTGTAAATTACGTATTTGCCTTAGACAGCCCCTGTTCAAGAGGAAATTAAATGAACTTCAAAATAAAACTCAAGAACGAAGTTATATTTGTAATTGACTTTAATGGTAGAAACCTCATTTAGCTACTAGAATTAACCACAACAATATAATGACACAACAGCATTTAATAAAATGCATAAGCTAAATCATGCACTGCAATACTCTATATACAAACACAACAATGCAAATTCCTCTTTGTGACTGAAGACACTGATTGGATATAAAATTTAGTTTAGAAAAAGAACATGCTACTATTTTTAAATGCTATCACACGCAATACTGATTTCACAAAAGAAGCTGTGAGAAATTAACTTTTGCAAAGTTTTAAAAATAAACAATAGTTTTCTAAATTATAATAAACAGAGCCTTCCAGAAAATATCCCAAGGAATTGAAAACAGATGCTTGCTCTTTTAGTAGGAGCTCAGCACTCCCTAGTATGCCAATACAGATACAACAATGTGCAGTTTTCAGTTAGGAAACTATGAACACTGGCTTCCAGTGTACTTCAGAGTACAGAATAATTATTAAAAATATTCCAACATTTGATATTGGATACATATATGAAAAATTTAACATATACAGTCTGTAAGTAAAATGCTTTCTTCTTAAAGACTATGCTTTTTGTTTGAAATTTATTCAGTCCTACTTTAATCCACAGTCATGAAAATACCGTAAAATGGACCTGTATTGTATTATCGCAAAGCCTTTACTGCCACTAAATTTGAGCAAATTTTTTGTCCTTCAGAACACGAACAATTCAAATGTGGATATAAAAGAACTTTGTTTGCCTTTTTTTCCCTGAATTCACAGTTGAATTTTTAAACAGATTCAATCTTGATTAATGCCCCAGTTGGCTTCCTAAACTTTAAAACTGTTCCTGCAGTACAATGACTTTGACAGACCTTCAGGTTTCTATTCACCTTTAAAGAGGAAAACAAGCGTTCAAACAGTACCAATTGTCCAGACAGCAATGAAGGACCATCTGTCACAGGATTTCCTGACGTTAATTGAAATATTTTTCCTGCTGAAAATCGCAGAAATAAGGTTTTGAAATGCTACAGGTTTATTCCTATATTTGAAATAAAAGCTTACAAATGCTCACTAACCAATACACCAAGAAAGGAACATTCTCAGCATTTTCCATAGCAAACCTTCCAAACTTTCCTCAGACCTGTGGTTCACTTTAAGCATGCACGAAGTTCACATTATTTTGACTGGTGTCTTATTATCTGATTAAATATACACAAGTCTTTGCCATATTGAATACAAAGGTGGAAATAAATGCCCGGAAAACTGTGCTTCCCCTTTTTAATGACAGAGACAAGACTTGCTGAACTACTGCCCTGCATGGTCTGTGAAATGCTTTTTTAAAAACCCACAGTTAACAGATTTACTTTATGGCAGGCTTCCTTTTTAACTTCATCAAAAGGGAAGAAGAACAAGACCTATTTATACTTTCATTATGTAAATGTTTGAGTCCTCATTATGAATAAGAAATTGTCTTACTCCACATCTCATTTCACAACTGTGTGCCCAGGTCCCACATGGACAGTGGGACTGTCACATGCAGTGCAGGAGCTGCACGGATTCCAGACCCAGGAAAGGACAGAATGTGGAAAGGGACATTAGTTTGACAACTAAATCACGCAACCAGCTGTGTTCAGTTTAGGCTGGAAAATAAAAAGAATAGCTTTGGAAAGTGAATATACAATTGAAATGCATTGTGAAAATCGTGAAGAAGTCTTGATGCTTGCTACAAAATAAACTACCTGCAATGTCCCTACTATTTAATTACCATTGTATCAGAGCTGCTGTTTCACTGAACAGAGCACACAGTCTAACTCACAGGCTGGTTTCATGTGATCACTATGACAATATGAATATTGATTTATTAAACAGCATCCATTACCTCCTACCAATGTTCTGTGTGCTGCAGTTCAGTGACAAAATGGCAACTTGGTTTACTTTCAATTTGCTACTGATAAAGATGTAAAAACAAAAAATCAGTCTCTTACCAAGCTTCGCAAAAGATACGACTTTACAAATGTATCTCAGGAGGCTGGAAGAAAATGAGTATATAATGAGCAGAGAAGTATTTTCTATTACTATAGTTATTTATTCATTATATGCTCAATTAACTATTGACTGGCAGACTTCTACAGGTCGAATGAGAAAAGGTAAAGAGAATAATGTAAAAGCCAGAAAATTCATGGAATATATTTGTCAGTTCTGAACAGAAAATAATGAATTAGGGCTGGTTTAGAAAAAAAGTGCAAACCTCTGAAATTTGTGAGGATTCACCAAATTAGGAAGCTCTGGATCAGCAAATGAATAAAAAACTTTTAGCACATAGAATGGATGAATAACGGCTCCATATCTGTACATATATACATACACTACACATTTTCTATACACTGTACAGAATATATTTAGACAGAGAGGTATAAACATGTACATTCATACACACATACATACAGCTATGTACATATGCATCAGCTGCTCGAGTGAGTTTTAGAACTGAACATGCAGAAATGCACAATGGTGGGAGGCACAAAATAGACGTGTACAACTCTATCAAATCCTTTAAAAAGAAAGAAGACAGGCATGAATTTAACAACAATAAGCCATTTTCAAAGCATTCATGTAACTCAAGAGGATTTAACAGGTTGTGGGAATTATGGAACATTACAACAGTATTACTGTGATGAACTTAGGATGACTTCACAATAAAAAGCTGAGTAATAAAGTAATTCTGGGCTATGATGTTTTCCAAGTCTAATATTACAAAGAATTTTACTTTAACTTCTAACTCCAGTATAAATAATGCTCTAAATTTTTTTGCACAAATAGTTTCCCATATGTTGATAACACTGATTGCAGCTGTAGCATTATCTAACAAGAAGGGTTAATGGCATCAAACAATAAGTCTGAACTTAATTCAGGAGTATTTACCATTTAAATGACTCAGCAACTTTAGAATGAAAAGGTGCAAAAAGTAAATGTTTTCATTGTCTCTCTTTTGCCATCCCCTCTTGGTAATTTTTCATATAAAGCTGTTTCCTAAACTAATTTTCTGTCATTCAAGATCTACTAGATGCTGGCAATTTGTCCTTCCTCTGCCCCTCACTCTCCTCTCTAGGGTGACCATGGCCTCATTTGGCTGATCCCTCAGTGATGTTTGGAGGTGTTAGGACTGCAGCTGTTGTGTGCTGCTGTCACAGCTGGCCCATGCTTACCAAGAGAGCCAACTACTGCAAAAGCTCTTCTGTTGCCGTATGGCCAGTGTGGCAAACCCTGGGACAGGTGGGAATCTGCCTCTGTTTGCTGGCATTTCTGCTTTTCCTCTTATGGACAAGAGTAGGTGAAAAAAACCCCCAACCTCCCCTGGTTTTGCACTATTAAGAGTAACTGGAGAGGAAGAGAGTGATCTCAAATAGAAAATCAACATTTTTGTTCTTTTCAGGATGGTATCATTCAGTAGATATGTGCTGGTACACCTGTGTGTCTGACTGACCTGCTGGTTCTACTGCTCACTCCACCCAATTCAAACAGGGCCCTGACTGGTGCTGAGTGGAGGAAGCTGCTTTGTCACTGCTTGGATGGTATCCTCAGCCCATTAATTTCAGTCCTGTCTTCTTGGTTAAACTGTATTCCTGATACCCTTTGCTAGTCATGCTATTTGATGCTTTTTTTAAAAAATTGCCTTTTACTAATTAAACAGCAGGTAAGCAGGGAAGAATCCTAACTACTATCTGAACTTTAATGGGCAGGAAAATCTACTGACACCTGCAGTATCTTGGATGAAATAGTTCAGGAATCTGTGAGTCCTGTGTACTATACACAACAATAAAAAACCACACAAGTGTTTTACACTCTCTGCCAAAGGCAAAACAGGAGTCAGGAAACTGATTTCACCTGGAAGCTTCAGCCCTGACTTGGTTTCTTTATCGCAGCCTCAGAATGTGCCCTTTTCCAGATGGAGCTGTAAAGAGCCAACTGGATCCTCAACACAGACCTGGAGCCAGAGCTCCTCGCCAGAGGCATTGCAACTGCCTGGGGGGCCAACGGCTTCAGAAGTTGGTAAAAGGAGACTTGGTAAATGACACCAAGTAATCAGTGGAGAGCAACAATAGTTTCTTGCCCCAGAGTGCTCTGAAAACTAAGCCTTCTTAATAATCTAACATTTCAAGGAAGCTAAAAAAACAGCCTTGTATGACTTGGAAGGATCTCTCCTTGAAAGTAATTTTTTCCTCTTCTACCCGTTTCATGCCAGAGTAACTCCACAGACACCAAAAGCATTGCAGCTATTTTATAAGCAATGTAAACAGGCAGAGAAAAATTACTTTTGCACATGGTCTTAGTTCTGACTCTTTAGTGCAATGTAAGTAAACAAAGGCAAGAAAAGTAGTATACCTTCCTCCATTTGTCACAAATGCCATTAAAATCATTATGACAAAGCTAGTCCCAAATGCTTTTTTATCTACAAGGTTCAAATGCAGTTCGTTCGCAAAAGAGTTGGAAAACAAATGAAGCCCATGGACAATGGATATTATTGCCTCATTATCATTCCCTGCATTGCCTCATTATCATGCCCTAGTCTCAGTCAGCACAGAATTCTAACATTTGTCTGAATGAATTATGACTAGTATACACATTTGCTCAGGTTCAGATAAATCTAATCAGATAATTTGTTACTGTATTTCTGCCAAGTTAAAATATTTTCATTTCAAGAGCAGCAGAAAAAGGACCTCAAAAATTCTGAAGAGAATGAATTTTAGGCACTAAGTAGAGCTTCAGTGAGATGAACTTTTCTTAGAACCACTTTGTGACTGTGACACTTTGACTCCAAGTTCTGCGAACACAAGTTTGGCATTTAAATTTCACCTTTATGAAAACAAGCTATTTCAGTATTTAATACTCAAGAAATAGTTCAATAATTATTACAATAATAAAAAACTCTCCTGTCCCATATTCATAAGAAGTTTGCAGTTTCAAAGGAGAAAAAATACCCAAACTAATTTAACAGTAAAGCTACCAAGATTAGCCTGTTGCCATCTTCCAGTCACTGCAGGAGGGATGGAACAAACCTCAGAAATTCCAAGAACTATGTCAGTGTTGTAGTATTTTCTGCAGAGATGGTGCAAAACTTGCCTGATTCTGCAGCTGTACTGTGTGCATCACAGGGTCCTACTGCCATGAGAGGGATCGTGACAGGCTGGAGAAACAGGCCAACAGGAACCTCATGAAGTTCAAAGAGGGGAAGCACAAAGTCCTGTCCCTGGGGAGGAAATACCCCAGGCACCTATATATGTTCAAATTTCTACAATCCAAAATGTTAGTCTTGGAGTCAAAATAGTGTATAATTAGAAAGAATACTTTTTGTTAATGGTATCAGGACTAAGTAACTTGGTTCTGACCTCTGCAAGCCAGCAAATCACGCTAATGATGCTACACACAGAGGGACTTTATAGCTTTTAGGTGGTAATATCCAAATCTTAAGGATGGAACTGCTTAATTTAATCTATTAAATACATGCACAAGAAATAAAACCTACCTATGGATTGCATGGTTGTTACACAATTTACACAAAGGAATATTTTATCCCTAATAAGCTATTTAATAACTATTTGCAGAGTAACTAACTACCAGGGTTTGATCAAGGATATCATTATGTGGCCTTGCATTTGTGGGGGGTGTAGTTCATTTGTAAACAGAGCTACACGATATTTATCGTTTCGATTTACAAATGTAATGCAAGGCATACAGTTTACATTTTATTTCATATGATCCCTTTGTTCCCAAAAAACTGTAATGCCTTTATCTTCTTTCCTGGACTGTTACAATAACAACTAATAAAAATTGCAAACAATTTTTCACACAGAAAATGGGACCCTTTTACTTGAAAAATTGGAAGTTGAAATGATGTTTGTCAAGAAAAAGCTAGCTGGTGTGTATTGATATTTAAAACTAGATATTCCAGTGGCTAGTTTTTGTGCTAAGGAATATTTCACTTGCCATTAAAATGCTTTCTTATCTGCTTAAATGATTTTTATGAAATACTGAAAGCAAATTAAGGTCCATAATCCTTTCGGCAATAAAAAAATATCACAATAGTTCAATTCTGCTTGTAGAACAATGACATAGCCCAATAAAACTTTAAATTTTAACACAAAAGCAGCCACAACTCCTTCCAAGGTAGCTACTGTTTCTGATGTTAATGCCACCATTAATTTTTAAGTTGCATACCCTTAACAAAGGGACTGTGCAGCAGAAATACTGACATAAACCCACAGCAGTTACACTACAATTAAAGGGTTGGTACTAAAATCTGAAGTCCTGCTGACTTCACATGTAGAGAGCAGACTTTCCATCACATGAACAATATGACAATTTCATTTGCTATAGCAAAAGCTGAGAGAGATAAAAGTGCAATATTACAAACCTCTGCATGTATACTGGACTCTGTAATATCCTTCTGAGAAAAGAAGATTCTCAATGTGCTAAAAATGGTAACTGTAGAAGACTTTAATGCATCCAGAAGCTAAAATTAAATAGTCTTTTGTGTCACAGTAAGTTCTACAAATGTCACCTTCCTAACAAGCATGAACTATACAAGGTCTTCTTGTTACTTTAGAAGTCTCATCTAGAGCTCCTTAAGGACTTTTGGCTACGTTTCAGACTCTGAAACATCACAAACACCAACCTAGTTATGTTTCTAAATAAATATCAGTAACAGAAGAAAAACCAAAGTGCTGAACTTATCATTAGATTTTTGTCACATAAAACGACAAAAGTAAGAATGCTTTTAACACACAAATAATTAAAATAATTAATGCATCTAATGAGCCAGGATCAGATGAGGGTATTAATTGCTATGACTTTAAAAAAAATCTTTAACTTTAAAATACTTAACAGCCATAATAATAAATTATACGAAACCGAAACCTATGCTAGCAGCTAATGGCCAATACTAGCAGACATGTTGATGGCTCATCACTGGAGACAATTAAAAACTAGTTCATTTTATATCTCCATGGTGTATCAGTCATCAACTGCAATTGTACATGAGTGAGAGTAAATCCTAACTATATTTTGGTTTTAAACTGACTGACAGGAAAATTGAGAACACTGCAAAACTGGGAGTGCTCAGTGAGGAAGGAGGGAGGGAGAAGTACAGTGAGAGAGCTTTGTAATAAACTCTTGCTACAGCCAGGTTTCTACACAGTTCAGGTCTTAAATTGTGCCTGTGGCTAGATCATAAGGGTGTTCAGAGTATAGAGAGGAGGAGTAAACTTGGAGCATACAAAAA
>WEIT01027680.1:18069-62705 GCA_013389985.1 Dryoscopus gambensis | reverse complement strand
TGGGACTGCCGGCACCCCGTGCTCCCGTGGTCGGGCCGTGACAGCGCCCGGCGAGTGCCACATGGGCAGCCGGCCCGCCGGCAGCTCCTGCTAGGGAGCCGAGCGGGCGGGAGGTCCCCTCATAAACCGGTTCACTCCAGCACCACCACCCTGCCCGGCTTTAACGTCAACATTTAAAAGGCTCTTAACACGCGTGTCACGTATCTGTGGCCATCCCGCCCGCTGGCGTCTGGCGCTGCCGGGCTGCTGCGAGCCCCTGTCACCGCTGCGCTGCGTTGCCTCACGAAGGGCTCCGGAGGAATTCTTGGAGCAGGTTCACGGCTGCAGAGCTGGGTTTTGGCACTTGGCTGGAATGCCCAGAAGAAAGGGTTGCCCTGAATGCTATTCGATCAACTCCCTGTCAGAACTGGTTCGCGTAGGCAAATAAATAAATAGTGAGCCTCGACTGCATATCACTGCTCTCACCTGCTTCAGAAATTCACCTTGCACCACCAGGGAACATAGGAATTTTCTGAAAGTGACAGCAATATGTTACAGGCGATGCTAGTAAGAATGTGCTTCATATATTCATGCACTCCTAGGTTTGGCACCACCATTCCGATTCTTGAAATCAGAAAAGTGTATATACAGAGGGTGCACAAGTGCATCCTTCTTGCATCCTTATGCCTCTCCCCGGTATATTGGCGTCCTACTCCCTGACCTTTGCTGCCTTTTCTGGTGAGGACTGTGTAATTGCATTTCACTTATCCATCCGACGGCCTGCTGGCTACCTTGGTGGCATATTGGCTTTGTAAAACTTAAACCAGGCTGCCTGCAACGATTACACGGATGGACAGAGCCAGATCTTGGGAATACTTCAAACAGCAGGATCCCAGGACCCACCTGCCAAAGTGATTTTAGATTCACATGAGGTAACAGTGGTTAAGTCTTGCAAATATAAACTTCAATCTGCCTGTACACCCTGCTTCTCATACTCTTTGCCATGGCATCTACTTATGGCCACATTTCTTATTTTTTTCCCTTGGCACCTACTTTGGCTGTTGTTCATGTTTGTCCTCACCTTATTGATGGGGAGCAACCTACCCCTGTCAGATGGGTACTGGGCTAAACACACCTCAAGTCCAAGCCAAGAGAGCAACTTCCCTGCAAAGCCTAGCTGTGCACACCCCAAGACAGTGCCTGTCTCTGGGAATTAAGCACCTAGGCAACATTTCTGCACTCAAAAATGGCTTAAATCTCTTGAGAAAAGCAGTCCTAGGCAAATGCTACCAGTATTTCAATAAACCAGGAAGGGCAAGGAGCCTGACACGCTGCTCTGCTGCTGAGCAAGGTTACACAGCACAGTCACAGAGCTGCAGGTGTGGGGGCCGCAGTGACACCCCAAGTTGCCGCTTAGGTCCCCACCCTTGAGAAGCTCAGAGAGACAAGTGGCTTTCAAGGGCACCCAGATCTCTTCAGTGGCCACAGAGGACTTAGGGAAAAGCAGTTCAATCAATGCCCTGGAGTTTTGATGCCAGTTAGTTGCTAATTCAGGCAGATTAAATCCTACTTTTAAGTCAGTTTATTTTAAACTCCTGGAGAACGTGGTAGGATTCAGTCCAGCCGATCCCATCTGGCACTGCAGCTACTGGAGAGGAAAGTGAGCCAAGATTCCCAAGCCCAGGCTCAGGAAGTCCTTGCCCTAATAATGCTCACACGAATCTTCTCTACTTCTTACAGCCAAGAAGAAAGAGAAGTCTCTTCTTCCAAGAAGAAAGAGAAGTTTTCTTCTCGGAACCAGGACGTCCTGTTTACTGAAAAAAAGAGATACCACTACTTTATCTTTCTTTCAGATCTTACAGTTGCCAAAGGATGAATGCCTGTGTGTGTCCCTTCCCCCTGCTGACAGCATCCTGAAGACAGAGGTTTCTATTGGCCTCTCCTGTGAAACTCCTGCCTGCCAATACCTCCAAGGCTGTTTGCTGCTCCCGCTGCTGCTGCCCAGTTTTCCTCAGCAGCAGATGTAGGACAAAGCACACACAGTGCTTGACATTTGCACATTATCTATGGTTTCTCAAGGAGACCAGTGAGGCTAAGCAGGCTGTACATTGCCTTGTGTGATTGTACAGAAAGCTGTAACAGCAGCAATGAAAATGAAGTCAACGGCCAACAGCACATCAACTTACCCTTGGAATATTAGATTTTACAGTGCAAAGAATATGAGCATTTCAGATTGGTAACATAAATTTTACTGAAAATAAGAGTTTTCAGAAGAGAATTGGCCATCACATAAAAATATCTGAGTGAATCTTCATAAGGTATTTAGAAGGGAAGTGTGCCATAGCCTATGTTAAAGTGCACTGAGCCGTTACCATGTGTGCTAAAAAAAAAGATTATAAATTGTTTGGACTAAAAATACTCTTGAGAAAGACAAGTAGGGGAAATAAAAGATTTTATCAGAACGATAATGTTTTTCTCACTTGAATGCTTCAAAGTACAACCTGTCTTTCAGCTGTGCAGATTTTTTTCTTAATTACAATAATTAAAGATCCTGCTCAGATACAACACTTCTCCTGCTTTTCAATTTCAAATCAAAGTTTTTCAGTAAAGTACTAAGCATTCTGGATTCATTTACCTAAATATAAATTTGCAGCACTTCCGTGAAAGTGAGTAGAATGACACCAGTTCATACCTGAATAACTTTAAATCAAGTCTAGTTGTTCTTATCATCATTGGTTCATTGATGGCTCCCTCTATCCTACTAACAGTACTTGAATCTCGCTTGAAATCTATGAAGTTATTCAGCATAATTCTTCCTGGGTTTCTACTATAATTCTTTGTCTTCTGCATAGATGGAGAAGATAAGATGGAAAACAAGCAAGGAGCAAGAATACAAGTGGTATTTCCCTACTGTTCTCCTGAAGAATAGAACAAACCTACAGCACTGAGACCTGTGCAGATCACACTGGTACTCAAATTCTTCAGTGTGTGGTATTAATGTTCACAGAGAGTGGATTGAGGTCAATGGTTCCAAAATTTTAATGTTCAGTGAGCCACTGTCCATTCCTGGAACTTCTTAAGTACCCACTAGACATTTTTCATAAAGCTCCATCTACTCTCATCATAAAGGTTTCAGCTGAAAGCCTTGCAAAGGTAATGTAAGGCCTAGATTTTGTCAGCTACTTCTACAGTCTCACTTTCTCTCCTTTCCAATGAGTATGTACCCATCTAGGAAAATTTACCTGTGTTTTAATGATATAATAAAAACAATATTTAAAACTGTCAGGTAATTAATATAATATGTGAGCTGAGATGAGGCCATGATCTTAAATCAGAGTGCTTTGTGGAAAGGGCATTTTTTGTCAGCTGAGATGAGCAGCTTTTCAGCAGGGAATGAATAACGGTCTGTTTTCCCAAGGAAGAACATTACTCCTTTATTCCTATACTACTTTTAAAAATCAAAAGAGTGAATAAAATAGAAAAAGAGTTTTGCACTTAGGGAATCAAGAAATGGTCTAAGTGATTTATTAAAAAACCTGTCTAGGTGTGGGTCTATCTATACCATGAGGAGAAACAGTCTGTGAGCATCTACTTACTTCCAAATCAGTGTTGGAGGAGTTAGCTGTTGAATGAATTCAAGGAAAAAGAAATACAGGCTGAACTATCTTCATGTCTGTATTCTTCATGTTTGACTACAGTGGTATAGAAAGACCAGAGACAAAAGAAAAACATGGTCTAGTAGGTAGAAAGCAAAGGTGAAATTAAATCCTTCCAAAAGTGGCTTAAAGCACAGGAGTTGTGGAAATTTTCCCTAGTTGTTTATAATCCTTGTTTAGGTTTGCATACTGCAAGAAGGACTTGATTTCCAGTGACGTTTGATTTTTCATTGCAGTTGTTCCTGGTCAGCACACTCTGACATCAGGATGTTTCACTAATGGTTCTAGGGCCCATTTCCAGAACAGAAGAGGAGGTAGCCAGTTAGCCTGGTGGAAATACATTGAATGACCCCTAAATTTGTCCAGTGTCTAATCTAGATGAAAGAATTAAAAATTACTTGCATTATCAGTTTTGAATCAGTCTATTTTGACCAGCCTTGGCTTTTCCATTTAGAAGGAACTAATCCAGTCTAAAGTTTACTGAAAAACACCTGAGGTAAATCACTAGTTGCAATGTATGTTGAACTAGAATTAAATTGCCTTTAGTGCAGTGAGTTTGGATGATGTAAGAAAACTTGATTTATCCAGAAATCATTGAAGCTAGAACAATTCCCACTACAAAGAATGAGAGAAGCCTAATGAGAAATGCAAATGGTTTAAAAACATATATACAGGACTTTGAGCCTCAATTTGCATGTTCTCACAGCTTGTAAATGCATGAATTACACCAGATCATAGTCTCTTACAGTTACACATAGTCATGTGTCTAAAGACTCACACCTGTTCTGTAGGGAGCAGTCAGGCAAAGGATGTGTTCTTGAAGTGAATCAGTTCAAAAGGTGAAACTGAGATGAAACCTCATTGAAAGCATGTCAGGCTGCAGTTTTCACATGTCCTTATTAGGCCCACCATTGTCTTTAGCTGAATCTACAACCCATACAAAAGTACCATCATCCTAATCCACTGCAAAAAGCATATCTGCAGTTCTAAATAACAGACATGCTTTGTACTTATCTTTTCCCAATCAACTCTATGAAATTGCCTAATTCATAGAAAGAAGTATTATTTTTTAAAAACTTCTTTTTAGTTCTGGTTCAGAGGAGAAGTCCTAGCAGATCTTCATTTTCACCTGTTATGCACCATTTCTGAATTTTTGCACTGCTCCTCTTGAAAGATTAAGGTTATACTTTTGAATTTAGAATGGGTAGATATTTTATAAAGGGCAAGCAATACAAAAAGAGGTAATTCATAAAAGCATGCAGAGGCCCTTGAAAGCCACCTTGTTGCCATATGTGCATTTCTGTCATAATTTGTTTATCCATTCATATCCTAATAAAGGTTATTCCCAAGAATTTGTCAGGATAACAATCTGTCTTTTAAAGCAGCATATCATCAAAGTGGTAGATCTGGGAACTGCGGGTCCAAACCCCATCAACTGTATGGCGGGGTGATAGGAGTATATATATTTGTTTGGACAAAGCTTAGACAAGCTTTCATGTTGAATCCTTTCACCCCGTTTCTCACACTCCCAGTGTATCTCTCCTTTTCCCACTTGCAAGAAAGAAAACCCTATTTATTTTGCCTGGACACAGTTGGAACCATCTGATAGTGCGCACTATTCTAGTGACAGCTAAACTTTCTTCATTGCTGTTTAGTTTGTCACATGGGGACAGTTTCTGATTTTGTTTCAATGCAAATACCTCCATGTCTTTTCCACTGTTTCAGTTTCCCAATGGATTCCAGTCCCACCTTCAAAATGGCCAGTCTGGGTCACAGTAGACCTGTTCAGCCCAGCATTAATTGCCTGCAGAAGGCTACAGGATCAGGACAAGCATATGGTGACACAGTACCTGTTCCAGTTTACAGCTGTCTGCAGTTCAGTAACATCCTGGGACAGATGTGGTGTCTTCATGGTTTACAGACTGATTCATTTTTCTTCCATTGATTTGTCCAGTAGATGTGTGAGCCCCCAAAACCTCTGGCACCCACCAAGTCCTGCAGTGTTCTAGAGCTGAATTACATGTCTGGCGAAAAAGCACCTCTTTTAATTTGTTTTGGACTTTTTACCTGCCCATTTCTCTTAGTTTCCTCTAGTTCTTCTGCTTGATGAAGGAGGCAATAATGACTCTTTGGTTCCTCTCTCCACACAGCTCATATTTTTAAGACTCCTTGTCAAATCTCCCATCTGCTGGGTACCATTTGTTCAGCTTTCTTGCCCTTTATAAAGCTATGTGTCATAACTCAGGTATCTCTTCTGCCTGAGTAATAGGACTTCTCTCTTCAGCACTTCTCTCTCTGCACACAATGTTAGGATTCTCTTGACAACATTGATTTTTTTTTTCTGCCATTTTAACCCAATAACTCATAGCATGAAATGCTTTTTTCTTCTGGCTGACTTTCATTTTTGCTGCCTAGAGGAGCTTGCCATCAGGAAATGCTCTCACCTCAGACTATGCTTCTTTTTTCAGATAACTTCTATGTCAAACAACACAATTACAGGGGCAGATTTCTGAGACTTCACTGGGGACATCCATCTCCTTCCTCTGCCCAAAAAACTCAATCGAGCTGTGAGATATCTTTTTCTATAAAAGTTATACCAATTTTTCTTTATAATATCACATATATTTATACACCTTCTAATTACATTATCTATTATATTTTCTACCAATTTGTTCAATATTTCTACAACCTTTTTTTTAAGGCTTGACCTCTTTAAATTTCATGAGTTTCAGTATAGTCAGTGTGACATTAGAAAGACTCGGCAGCAAAACTTTGTCTGTCTCAAAAATAGTCACTCTATATTGATTAGGTTTTTTTAATGGTTTTTTAAAAGAAAAATAGATAATGCAGGTCAGTCAACCACATAAACCTATTAATCACAAGACTATGAATAAATTATGAGGCAAACATTATAATTTTCTGGCAAACTGACTATGACTTTTACCAGTGTATTAATGCTACATAAAAACAAACAAAGAAAGCTGTTTAAAATATTTCTGCTTCTGCATAAGACTGATACTGGATTTCTCCCTGTGATTTCTGATTATCAATCTAATATTTCTGTTTCCAGTCCAGCAATTAATTTCTTAGTGACTTTCCTTTGCTGGAAAAGAAAAGGTAATTCAGCAAAAATAAACGTTCAATATTTGCAAACATTTTTTTTCTGAGCATTGGATATCTCCATCTTCAGAAGCAGTAACCCACCTCCATGAATGGAATGCTAAGCAGCATTCAGAGTGCTCTTTATCTGCAGGTAAAGCAGACACAGACCAGTCACAAGGGTGCTTTCAAATAATTCTCTGGTGCTGGGGTGGCTCATGGCTGCCTCTTCCCCCATGCAGAGGGTAGAGGTGTGGTGTCAGGGGGAGGTGAGGGGCTGGTTCAGTGCCTGTTCCCCACCAGTCACAGTGTTTGTGGGTGCTCGTGTCAGCATTGCAAACACGAGGTTTACCCAGAGCTGCTCTAATGGGGACAAACTTCTCCCCTCAGCCCAGCAACTCCAGATATTTAGAGCTGTTTGGTTCCCTGTTGGTATATATGCCAGCTTCAGGTTACCCATGAATGTGAAACCATGCTGCAGTCAAGCAGCCCAAGTGGTTAAAGCCTCTTTGGTGTGGTGGACGATGGCTGGAATTTAAGTACAGGGAGGCCTGGCAGATTGTCTGTACCACACTCACCCAAAGCCATGACAGCAAGTGCCAGGTGCTTATGATGGTAGAAGCAACCGCAGGAGGGCTGCAAACACAGCATGTGCCCCATGCCACCACCCATAACACTATCCTGGGCCTTGAAAAGCAAGTCTTATGGTGACGTGGTACTCCAGAAAGAACTGAATCAGACAATGGATTTCCGAGACACCCTTATAGACACTTGGGCCGAAGGACATGACATTAAGTGGTTGTATCACATTCCCTATCATGCACCAGCCTCTGGAAAGATCCAACAATGTAATGGACTGTTAAAGACTACACTGACAGCAATGGGTGATGGGAGGTTCAAACACTGGGGTACACATTTAGCAAAAGCCACGTGGGTAGTCAACACCAGAGGGCCAGTTGGGATGGCCCTGCCCAATCAAAACTTCTACATACTGTAGAAGGGGATAAACTTCCTGCAGTACACATTAAAAACATGCTGGGGAAAACCTGGGCCATTCCTGCCTCAGGCAAAGGCAAACCCATCCATGGGATTGCTTTTGCCCAAAGACCTGGATGCACTTGGTGGGTGATGTGGCAGGATGCAGAAGTCCAGTGTGCCTCAAAGGGATTTGACTTTGGGTGAAAATAAACAAGGAATTACACTGTGTTGTGTTAATAACTACCCAGTGGTAATATTACCACTTCTATGGTGGCTATGTGTGCATCACCTCACTGAGCATGTCAAGGCACCAGTCTTCACCACAAGCATTCTAAGGATCTGAGCCTGACTTCCCTCTAATTGTCACACTCACACCAGTGAAGAATGAACCTTGATAAAACTGAACAAGTGCAGCAGTGCTGGAATGAGAACTGACTCAAATGTGCATCATGCAACAATCCAATACCTCACACCATCTTTCCTGCTTGAAGGACTGTTATCAAGGATGAAGGCCAAAGTCATGGAGTAAATGAATTCAACACACTTTCGTGTGTGTGTGTGTGTGTGTNATTTTATGAACATTTGATAGAGGCGTTGCATAGACTAAAGGAATGATGTTTGTATGTATATCTATCGAAACAGATAAATAGGGAAGGTGATGGGATATTGGGGAGTGTGAAACCTGGCAAGGTATAATGATATGGAATAAGGGGTGGATGTTTTCCTGGTTTCAGTTAAGGTAGAGTTAATTTCTTCTCAGAAGCTGTTACAGTGCTGTGTTTTGGATTTGTAATGAGAATGGTGTTGATAACACACTGATGTTTTGGTTTTTTGCTAAGTCGTTTATTCCTAGTCAAGGACTTTTGTTTTTCCCTTGTCTCTTGCCCTGCCAGTGAGGAGGTATGTAAAAGAAACTGGGAGGGAGCACAGCTGGGACAGTTGATCCGAACTGACCAAAGGGATATTCCACACCACAGAATGTCATGCTCAGTATTTAAACCGGGGGAGTTACCTGGAAGAACAGCTGATCTGGCTTCAGGAAGGGGTGTCTGGCATTGGTCAGGAGAGGGTGAGCAATCACATTGTGCATAATTTTGTGTTTTCATCTTTAATAATAATAATAATAATAATAATAATAACAATATTTTCAATTATTAAGATGTTCTTATCTCAAAATAAAAGTTTTACTTGGATTCTCCTCCCCATTCCATTGGGTATTGAGAGAGAGGCTGTGTGGTGTTTCATCTCCAGCTAGACTTAAAACCACGACACAGCTTCAGCTCTGGCACAGTGAGGAAATCTGACAAGAAGAATGATGATCCTGGGCAAGCAAAAGGATGCAGAAGAGCCAGCATGGATGGTATGCAGGGTTTGCATCACCTGCTTTGGAATAAATCCAGCACATGAAGTAGTCTCTGTAACAACACTCTGCCATTGTGCTTTTCTGCTTTTCTGTCTCCAAATTAGCATTTTTGGGCAGGCACTCGCTCTGAAGACACAACAGAGCACAAAACATGCTCATTTCAGGCACTGTCACTTTCTCACAAGGAGCAGGAGTCTGGTCCTTAGCCAGAACCTTTCTTACAGTGCTCTGTCAGTTCACCCATGCTCCTCTTACTATGTTTTCTGTTCTTTCTCCAAGTGCGTTGATCATTGCTCCAAGCCATGGATTTACTGCTATAATGTAGCTATCAGAAAGAGAAAATACCATTGATTCAAGTCAAGGGAGTGAGCCAGTTTTGCAGTTTTATGTAACTCATTGGAGCGCTGTAGTTATTTAGTTGCATTGAATAATTCAGTGGGTAGGCTGTCTGAAGTGCAGCAGCCTCTTTGTTTCCTGTGAAGGGAAGGATGATGCATGCTTGTAGGGCTTCAGACATCTATCCAGCAATTGGCACAGACTTTTTCAGAAACACATGCATTTATACATTCAGAGACTAGCTCCCAGCACCCACCCAGGCCTTCTGCCAAATCTTCTCGTTTTCACAATATAAGGCAAAATCCTGTTCACAGTTTTGTCAGCAGTACTCTACTGCTGTCAGCAGAGTCATTCCAGAGTCACACTGGTGCAAACGGGTTTGATACAATCTTTAGTGTTTCCCCAACCCAGCACACACGACTCTAAACCTTCTGCCCCACCTGATCAGTGTTTCTCCCTTGCCTGCTGACCTGGCATACAAGCTGATGCACAGATGCCAAAACACAAATATCAGCCCCTGGACAAATACTAAAACATGTGTGACTCAGGTGCTAATCATCCCTGAGTCTTCATGTCAGACCTCACCAGAGACTTCCCTGCTAACCTGCACCCCAGGCAAATGCCCCAGCCACCTCCACTCAGGTTAATTTTCCTGCACATCCTCACACACCACTATTACTGCTCCATGGCAAGAGGAATGACCCTCCCTGGGGAGCTTTCTTCCTCTCAACAATCTTTCCCATTTCCTTGCACCTTCCCTTTCCCTTAGAAATTAGACATCATCAAAAGGAATAAAAACTGTTTAAAAACCTGTAGAGCATACCTGGTTTCCTCAGAGAGTTGCTACTAAAAAGCAAAGGGGAAGTGACACAGAATTACATGGGCATCCTCCTCCTGGGCACTCCTCTGTTAGCGTCTGACATGGACCCAGCCAGAGGGAGGCTGCAGTGGAACTGCTGCAGTGGAACCTTGGATTTTCTGTCAGACTGCTGGACGAAATCACAGCTTCCTTGCTGGTATGCTCTGGCTCCTTTTCAGCTTCACACAAGCAGCCTGTCCTGCAGAGGCTTGGAATTCAAAAGTCGCTTTGGTTTGTTTTTCTTTGAGTTGGTTATGCTGCTGTGTCTGCAGTGCTGCTGGAGAAAAAAACATATAGGAAAGGAAGGAAAGAAAAAGGATTCCTGCAGGCTTTTACTGTCAGCGGTGCAGGAGGATGAGTAAACAGTGCAGACAGCTAAAAAGATTGTGCTGAGTGGTGCAAGAGTCTAAAAGCTTTCCAAAGTGCCATTCCATTGTGTTTGCTTGAGTATTGCATATAGGCATATAAAGAGGGAACAGTTCGGCCTTAAGGCCATATTCATGAACTGAGATGGCTGAGTGAAAAAACTCAAAACTCTGTCCTGTTCTGCCAAAAAGACTCTTAAAAAGCAATCTGAGCTGATCTGCAAAAATTGTTTCAGGTCTCCAACTGATGTCATTTCTCCAAGCACAACACTGACAAAATAAAAAAAAAAAAATGGAAAAGGGTGATCAAACCACGCAATTCAAAGTCTAGGTATACCTTTCAGAGCCTGTAGTTTTAGATGTCTCCTTTTGAATTTCCAACTGAAAGGACAGCAAAGCCAGGATCCCCTTATTCTAGTCACACTAAAGAAATTATATTTGTTCTAAAATACCAAATTACTTGATCTAAATGTGAGTGATCCCAACTGCATAAGACATCCAGAGCCACAAACCCTTTAATACAGTGATCTGCCTTAGCACTCTGAGTGTGTTAAGATTTCAAAAACACTAAAGTCTCTAAATCTTGATGCACCTCCCTGAAATTGGCAGTGTAATATTTGTGGGTTTTATGAAGAGTTCGATGGTTGAGACTGCTTCTTTTAGCTTTCCTAACATGTCTCACCATGCCAATCTACTTACTAGTCTTAATACACTGAATTACCTTTATGGCTTCTCCTGTCAGTATAATATGGACTTGGGATTTGCCGAGAGTGTTTTCTATGTCTATTAGTTTTTTTTACTTTCTGCATAGTCACAGCTCAGTCTCAGGGCACAGTTTCACTAAGCCCAGGTGCTGGAACAGGAGTGCTCATGCTTGTCTGATCTTGCAGTCAGCTGGATCAGCCCACTGACCCAGCTGAAAACCAATCTGCTATTTTTCTAGGGCAAGTTTTCAACTGGATCAGCTTGCTGACCTCTTTGATGGCATCATCATGAGTACTTTGCCAACACAAAGGAGGGAGGAGGGGGACATGCAAGATGAAGGACAGTGCCATGTGTTTTGATTTCAGTCTGCATGAACATCTCTCAAGCTTCACCATGAAGGCAAAGTTCACCACACACTCGAGCAGCACAGAGCCTGGCTAAGCGCAGTTCTACCACACTTGAGTCTGTATTTATAGTCACCAGACCTACACCACCTTAACTTCAGAGGATTTACTCCAAAATTATAGTTGTCTGAGGGGTAACTCAGGCTATCTCTGTACAAGGAGCAGCTGGTTTGAAGGAAGAAGATACAGATCACCACCAGTGCAATGTTGTTGAAAACATTTAATCACTATTTAGTTTGACTTCTCAGCTTTGCTAAGCTTTTGAAAATTCTCCAGATGTAACAGTCCTTTCTTTTCTTATACCAAGAGGAAGCTTCTTCTGAATTTCAAGGAGACAAAATGCAGCACGGGACGCTATGAAATACTATAGCAAAAATTTCTGTCTGACACAGAGACCCAAAACAATTTCTGCATTTGTGCTGTAGTACCTTCATGTCATAAGGTGACCAGGAAATCTGTTTGCACATCTCTCTGGGCATTTTGAAATATTTTGGTGGCATTTAGAATTTTTCTTGGAAGGCAGACATCTGCAGTAGGTAAATGGATCTTGATGTTTGTCTTACCTAACTTCTCCTTACAATAAATTCGACTTGCAGTCGAAACAAAAATTCTTACACGGTAAGTGGGGAGAGATAGTAACCTCCAGAAGGCAACTCAGTCCATCCAGTTGGCATGCATATGTGGGGTGAACTGAATCCTGAAAATGCCCTTCTCCCTTCCTCACAACTGAAGGTAAAAGAAGCCAAGGTCTTAAACTGAAGAAGGAAATGAACTCCTCTGGACTCACTAAAGGATGGATCTGAACAAAAAAAACCCCAGATTCGTGAGGATGGAGTAGGCTGTCAGAGTAATCTAGAGCTCTGTGTGTCAGGTGCTGTTTAAGCAAGGCACAGGTGTGTCAGAAACTTGTGCAAGCCTGTTTAATTCTAACTTCTATCATTAACTATCATTAACTTTTGGAGCTCAGGCCGCTGGGAAGCACCAGGGCCAATGCAGTTGTATGGGCATGGGGAGTGGGGTCTACTTTCTCAGGTATGTGACTGCTGTGGGCAGAGGAAGCACACGCTGAGCAGGAGTGCAGAGGTCCAAAGCCAGCGCAGAGTTTAGATCCTGCTCACCCTGAGCGTGTGGCCACCATACTGGAAGACAAGCACAAGCACTTGATGAAGGTCCAGAAGCCTGCAGCACTTGAAAGTCTGGAGATGCTCTCCTGGCAGAGAGTGAGAGTGTCAGGCTTACAAGTCTTTATGCATCTTGGACAAAGTCAATTTGTCACTTGCTGGCTCCAGTCCAGGTAGGACATAAATCTTACCAGTTTTAAACAGACATTTCTGCTCAGACAAGAAGGCAAGAGTGTGTAATTTGGGAGCAGAAAAGCCTCAATGCTGCATGTACTCAGTGCTGAAGCAGTACCATTTCCAGGGCCTGTGTGTGTCACAGCTGACAGCAGTGGAGCCTGGGTGATGGAAGTGGCTTCCTCCAGGCAGAGCAGGTTTGTTGCTATGCTATTTCTGAGCCCCCTGCTTACTTCTGTTACTGGAAAGGGCTTACGTTTGTTTCTAAATCGGTGTCTATTGATTAGCACTTAGTAACTGGCTGCACAGCTTAATATAATGATCATAGCTCTTGCTTCTTTTGTTATTTCTGATGCACAGAAGACTGTTCTTTCTTTTTTTAGTTGCAGGATGTTCTTGTTAGCTCAGCTTAGCACTGTGCATCCTTCACAGTCCAGGGTATTTGGGATTTTCTTTTGAAGCATTTTATACTGGCAACGAAGAGAAAACAAAGTACATATTACTCATTTTGAATGAAGTTGTGACTATATACCAAAACATTATTGAGGTGTAAATACCCCATAGCTCATCGATTTTTACTGCACTAGGTATTTGGTTGGCTCTCTCTATTACAGAAAACACTTGGTTTTCCCACAAGTGTATTAATTACACTTACAAACTATACTGTTTAAGTATTTATGCTTTGGCTGAAAAATAAAATTAATCAGAGAAGTGTGTTAAGATTTGCCTTTAAAAGATATTCATTGCAAATACCATATTAAAAAATTACCATTACCTGACCAGCTACTGGATTCTCTCTCTACCAGTTTCTTGACTGGGGCACTACACTTTTTGTGACTGTATCTCTAAATAACTTATCTCATGCATTCTAGTTCCTTTCCTGAGGAAAACTTGCTATCAGATGTCAGTTACTGGTTACAGAAATTTATTCAAGCATTTTCTTCAGCAATTTCTGCGCACTTTCATCCTGATAAGAGAGTTAATTGAAAACACAAGTAATACTACATGTGGTTACACAAGCGGCCAAAAGCAATTCTCACCAATATTTGCTGTAGATGTTCAGTCAGATGCTCACCAAGACAGCAACAATAGCTCCAGTGTAGTCCAGTGGAAAGAGAATATATCGACCATTATTGCATGCAGTGTGTCCTCTCATGTGATATTCATGCCCCAGCCCTATCCACAATAGCTCTCTAACATCCGCTTTACCGCAGATCAGGTTTCAGGTTTCAGGACTTGTTGGGGAAGAAGATCAGACTAAGTTCCTGTTGAGGTTTCTTGGGGAGCTCATCTATCAGCATTTCCAGGAGTGCTGCTGTACCATTCACCTCTGCTTCCAAACACTGCAGCAATGCCCACTGCAGGTCTCCCGGCCACAAGCCACTGTCCAGGCAATACTGCCTAAGAGAAAATCAAAGTTTCCAGATGGCCACCACCGTGATCCTTTTCCAACTGGCAGATCTGAGGTGCAGTGGTGCCAAACTCCTGATGAAGACACAGATACACTCATTTCCCCATCTAGCAGTTCTGTAGTTGCTAGTCTTCATTTTGCAACCCAATAACATCAGGTTTTGGTCAGAGTCTGGATCTAAAAGAGGTCACAAAGAATTGTTTCAGGTGCAGCACGGAGCCATCCTGGCAAGCTGCTGCTAGAAAGTGTCTGATGACAACATCATGAAATTTGGGAGTGGTCTTTTAGACTCTGGCTCTTCCTACACAGTTCTGTCATGTCCTGAAATCAACTGAGACATCTCTCAGCTATTCATGACCAGTAGGAAATGAAAGCTGATCATCACCTTCTTTTCTAAGAAAAGAACTTTATACTGGTGTCAACACTAAGGGACTGAGTAGCGTAGCCCAGCAGACTACATACTCCATCCTCTCCCACTGTACAACAAGGCCCCTGTTTGAAAACTTAGAAAAAGCTACTGCTTCAGGTGCCTGGGACTGGTGTCCAAGTCGCCATGACTATAGATAGAACTGATATGGACACCATGGAGACAGAAGAAAGACCCTTGCATCTGGAATAATGTCTCTACAGTGCATAAGTGCGATCAGTTTTACTTACATTGGTGCTGACTTACCAAGTCAGTTCTTGCATACGTATTTTTCACAAGGTGATGCTGGAGACCGGAGGCTCTCTCTACATACCAGCTGCTTTAACACATCCCATTTGTACTGAACATGCTCAGAAAATCCTGCTCTAATACTTTGGATGTCACCAGAAGCGTCACCTCCGTAGCACTAATGCTGTCCCAGCCAGTGATAGCAATGCTAGGCCCTTTAAGAAAGCTAGATGTCTGTTCCTGTTAACATAAAATCTCTAGGAGACGGATGAGAAAGATTACAAAAATTAGAAGATAATACTAATGTAGACAGCTGATGCTCTTTTAGCAGCAACATACAACAATTTTTAGTCATCCTTCAGAGGATTCTAATCTATATCTTGGCAGGATGGTAAAACAAAACCACAGTCACAGGATATACAAATGACTCATCCCAGGGGGTTCTGCGTCTTCAGCTCCAGTGTAATGTTCCACCTAAAACACAAAAATGTAGAATGTAATTTAAGAGTCAAGAAAGCCTGGCAATGGTATCTTTGGCTCTGTGCTCCACTGCTCTCACAACAGCCTCCCTCCCGACCCTGTGTACGGTGTAACAGCTCCTACATTCTGCTTGTACAGCTGTAAGAGAAACACAGTACAACTCAGTCACAGATGGAGGCTGTCACTGCAATAAAATGGCCAGAAACAAATCATGCACCTACGTTCAGGGAGATTTTGAAAGGAGATGCTAAGAAAGTTCCCTTCCTTAACTTCACTGTGACCTAAAATAAAAACAAAGAGCATAACACATCCTGAATATTTAAACACTTTCCAACAAAAGAGAGACATTTTTGTCTCATTTCAGCCTGGTTTTTATTGTTGCTTTCTATTACTAAAACAGAGGAAAGGATGGTCTTGTGATTATAATCACAGGCTACGAGTCAGGAGATCAACATTAAGCTTTTCAAAATTTTTCTCAGTAGTTTTGGTCTCTGTTTGCCCTAGGAAAGAGTGAATGACGTGCTTCCTTAGCTTACAGGATTGTAAGAACTTTTAAGAATAAAACCCAGAAATGCTGGATTTAAAGTCTGGTGATCAGATCAAATTTTGGTTAACTAGGGCTAGTTACATTTCCAGCAGAAAATCTGACTAAATGAATGCTCTGTATATGTCTAAATCAGTGTGGCTGCTTGTCTTAAAAGCAAGCTTGGAGTAAGCATTCAGTGCTTTCACTGATTGTCTCACGGCTCACCTACGAGATGCTGTTTTCAGGTCATGGCCACATAAACACAAAAGAGCCAGTTGCCAAATACATTACAGGCTGAGCTTTTCTGTAGCAATGTGACATGGAAACATCATGTAGTGTTACTCCTGCAATCTTGTCAATCTATCTCTTACACTTACAGTGCAGTACCACCTGAAGTGTGGCCTTGGTTCAGGTCCCATTGGGCCAGGTGGGGTACAAATAAATGACCTTTTTTCTTAAAGCAGGTTTTGAAGCCAGAGAAAATCTTGCTGCACTCACTGCAGAATTACGTGCTTCATCTGACAGTGTAGGAATCATAGACTCATAGAACAGCTCGGGTTGGAATGGACCTTAAAGATCATCTTGTTCCACCCCCCCTACCACGAGCTTTCACTAGACCAGCTCTACAAGGAGAAGTTTCCTGGGAGAGAAGTAAATACAGCAAGATAAAGCAGAAAATGCTGCTGCTTATAACAGCATTGCTGCTCAGAAAGTAGACAGCCCCTAGAATGAATTCTGGCTGCCTTGAGCTGTTGGAAACTTCTGAGGGCAGGCCGTGGCAGGAAATAAAAAAGCACATTGAATAAATCACTTGATGCTCTGATTAAGAGGCATGGGACTGTGTATCATGTGATAGTTAAAGCCGTAAGCTCCAGCCTTGAAGATATTATTTGGTACACAAGCAGTCTGAATGGGCAGATGGTATTCATGAGCAGGATTACTATTTCTAGCAAAACAGGTCAAACCAAGTCACTTAGAAATGGAATTAAAATGTAGATTGTTAGCTCTGAAGGTGTGTGACTTTTAAAAGACAGCTAATGAATCGGCTCATTATAATTGCATAATTTTCAACAACAAAAACATTCTGTGTAGTAGAGAAAAGTTTTGCCTTTGTTTCGTTTCTCTCAGCTAACCACACACTCATTTTCCAGCATGAAATTTGCCTCCAAATACGGATGGATCAGCTGACTAGTACTGACCAAAAGTATTCATTTTCCTACGCTACAGAAAAAGGCCACAGCCTGGGCGACATCATGTCGTGAGCAAGAGCAAATGCTGCACACGAAGTGTGGTTCATTGACAATAATGCCTATCCTTATAAATAGTACCCAGACTCGCTTCCCCATGGCTTTTCTGTTAGCAGGCATCTTCATGGGTTGCTGACTGCTCTGAGCCAGGGCTTAAAGCAGGTTGCATAGGCAGCTCTGGGATGAAACTCTCTGCCCTGCAAAGGTACAGAATCACTAAGATCAACCATGTGGCCACATTACTTCCTATGGCAACCTCTGATTGCTGGCTAGACTGAAGCAGAGGGTAGGAGGAATTGCTTTTGCAGACAGACGTTCCAGAAGCCTTTCAAAACTCCTGTCTCCTCACAATGAAGTGACAGTGATTCCTGAGTAACAGCAAGAGCCAGGCAGCTGCTTGCAGGGGCAGGATGGTGAGCTGGAGCAAGGTCCCTTCAAAGGACCAGAAGGCACTTCGTAAAGCGCCTAAGGGAAGGAGACATCCCTCTGCCTTTTCTACATGAGCATCAGCTCTCTGGGACCATTTCTCACAGACCCATTCCCAGCATTCTTCTTTGCCATAAGACCTCCCCAAGCCCCAACACATTAGCAGAGTATCAGCAGGAAAACATTACCTAGATTGAATTAATGGACATGGAACACATGGGAATTTCAAGTGCTCTGCTTTGTCTTCCTGAGCTTGAGTGGGTGAGACCCTGCTCAGCTCCCTGCAATGTGGCCAGATGCCTCTTCAGCCCTGGGGCAGCCTCCAAATCTCCTCAGCACCGGCTGGCATCAGGCTCCCAAGCAAGCCTGGGAAGTCTCACTTAAGCCATGTTTTGCCCAGAAGCCTGCAGACAGGCGATGAGCAGCAGCCCACATCAGCACGTGGTGCTGGGTGGTGAGGCAGCGGTGGCCCTGCAGCTCACAGGTGCGGGGAAGGTGCTGCCAGCCCGTGTCTCCCAGGGCTGCTCTGGCAAGCTGGGCCGGCTGGGGCTGTTGGAAGAGGCGGGCAGCTCCCTCACCTCAGGCAGGGGAGGAGGCAGCAGGCAATAACCTCACAAGCCAGAACAGAAAGAGGCCACCAGCTTGGGACAGTTCTGGTCGCTTGTGAGAAACAGATGTCTTCTTCCCTGCTCCACCTATGCCACTTCAGCATCACCAGTCCTAGGAGTGTGAGGAAATTACATCTGCGGCTTCCACCAAGCCTGTAAAGGCATGGACAAGAAAATACATGGTACCTTGGCTCCACTGGCTGTTGGAGCTATAGTGTGAAAAAGCCATGTAGCTGCAGAAGAGTGAGAGGGTAACAGAGAGAGGTGACGACTTAAGGGAGTTTGTCACAGAATTAATTACTCCTTGAAGATGCTCATCATCAGGCAGCTCCCATATGAGACGTGATTTCAGCTGGGCCTTCCAAGACAGCAGGGGCCAAAATCACCTCGTTACACCCACAGGAGAGAGGGTAGTGCTCTCCTCATACAGTGGATCGGCTGGCTCAGCGACACCAAGAGGGCTCGGATTGCTTTGGGATATTTGTGTGGTGGGCACTACACAAACTCACAGTAAGGCAGTGTTTGCTGCAAGGGGCTTGCACTGCAGATTGGTTCACTAGTAAAAAGTAGAAGGAGAGAGGAGAAAACAGACCATCACAATTTTATCTGGGGGAGGAAAGGAAACCGAAGCTGAAGTGGGTAAACCACAGACAAAGTACAAGAGAAAGAACAGGCAGTGAGACTGGCTGGAAGTGAAGGAACTGGGGAAAAGGGATGGCAAAGGGTTTGGCTTGATAGCCAGTCTGGAGAGGAGGTAATCGGGGACACAGTACAGTCCAGGAGCAATGCCAGCCAGCTTTGACTGCCTGCTTTTGCTTTAAATGCACTCCCTGCATCAGCCAGCTCTGCCTCTGGGGTGAGAGAGACAGGGGCTGGTATGTGTAGAGCAGATGTTGAGCAGTGTGATTCTGGAGAAAGATTGTGTTAGATCAATATCATACCAATTTCTGTGTCAGAAGGTGCAAAAGCAAGCAACTATTTTGGCTGACTGCTTTATACATAAAAGATACAATCTTGGTCCCAGAGTAGGGGTATAACAAATTTTGCAGTGACACTTTTATTCCAAGCCTCAGACTCTACTGCAACTAACCAATATGTGCTTTGTGTTTCTTCTACCCGTGCCCACAAATGAATTTAATATGTGTGATCGGAACATTTGTGAGAAATGCTGGAATGAGGATTTTGGCAAATAAAACTGTGCCTTTAACCACAAGACAACAAACACAAACATAACAAACACAGCATAAGCAGGGCCTTTAACATCCCTCATCCAGGTACAGCGGCCACAGAGACGGAGGCAGAGGGGCTGCAGCAGTCTGCCTCTCACAGGCACCTGCTCCTTCCTCTCTGGGTTCAGTCTTTCAGCAATGCTGGTAATTCCTGGCAGCTGTGGTGGTGTCTGTGCATTGGCCAGTGGGTGCCTTTTAAAAGTTTCACCTGATGGACATTTATTGATTCTTTGTTTCTTATGTTTTCCTATTTATCTTTTTTTTTCCCTTTAATTTTAATAGATAAATATAGATTGGAAAGCAACGTATGGAAAGCAAGAACTAGCAAAGGGAAATCACTGACATTCCTTTCTGGGTCACGGAAACCAGAAAGGTTGCCAGTTTGTTGGCAAATATGCAAAGAACTGAATCTAAGCACATTCATTTGATGTTGCAAACAGGATTTAAATGCTGTTGTGACTTCTCTTTTGACTTCTACTATCCATATTTCATGATTTGTTGCATGTGACTTGTTGGTTAAATCATGTGCATTATTTCTGCTATGTAGTGAGTTTATATAAAACTGGTCTATTAAGAAAAGTCTCCCTGAAATGTCAGCAAAAAGAAACATCTTTTGCAAATGTTGGCAGAAAATAAAAGAAAAACAAAAGTAGGGTAAGTTGAGCAAGGATGGTTCTTGTATAGGTACAATATCTGGAAATATTTTATTTCCTTTTTCACTCCTGTCAAGCTATGCCAATTCACCCAGAGAGAGACTAGGCACAAGGAATGCAAAGCTTATGTCTGATACAGATAAACTTCTCTTTTGTCTCTTTATGGTCTCAGTTTCTGAGCTGTAATTTGAACTGGAGAGCAAGTCAATGTAACAAAGACACAAAACATTAGTCAGACTTCAGCAGGCACAGGTCCTGAGATTCAGTTTCCAAACTTTCCAGTTTGTGGCTAGCATCAGATGTCATAAACTGTACCTCTATGCTTTTAAAAGGATTCAGTGGTCTGAAGGTAACATAAGAATACCAGTGACGAATTACAGTATGCAGGCAGTTAGATTTTCTTGCTCTTTTTTGCTTCCTTCCTCCATTTATCAGATTTTATTGTAAATTCTAGCTTGTCTCTTCACAAGCACCTTTATGTGACAGTCTGCAGCAGAGAAGCAGCATCTGACAGTTTGGCCTTAGCCTTTTAGAAAGAGAGAGAGAAGGAGAAGGAGAAGGAGAAGGAGAAGGAGAAGGAGAAGGAGAAGGAGAGAGAGAGTTTTGGGCTTTGCAGACCCTATACTCACCATACAGGTGCACCTTCACATAGGCTGAGTGTCATTACCACACCTTAATGCTGTAGTGATCCAGGGAAGCCTTAGCGTAAGTATGCACCAGGCACCGTTCAGCAAGATGGCCAACATGCAAATGGAAGATAAATAAATGACAAAGTGCTGCAGCTTCAGCTTGCAGAGTGTCAAGTAGCTCTTGAAAAGTGTTTAGAACTTTCCACTTCAGGTAATTTCCATGGAGGCTGAGAGATTTCAGCATGGGCCAAGTAGGTCTGTCACTTTGTAGTACTGAGCCTTAGAGATCAATGGGAGTGAGGAGCTGCAGAGCCCCTGGGCTGTGGGAGCTTTGCCCATGTGACAGCTACACACTCAGTAGACATGGCTCCGGCAGTGACTCCTGCCCCCTGTTGTTTTTCTGTGGCAGATAAATGAAGGTCCAAGGCACTCTAGACTCTGAAGCATTCCTGAAAAAACCCAAGGTCATGGTCATCTCTGTCTTGCTTAAGGATAGAATCCCCATTTTTAAGTTTAGCTGTCCTGAGGAAAACCCTCCTCTCCTCCATCTCCACAGTGCAGGCAGTGTGTGAGCCTAGAGACCACTTATAGTATAGATAACAGTATCATGGTGAAAGAGACAAGTTTGTTGACATCTACTGTGACACACAAAAGGAGAAATTTCTACTTGTTACCCCTACTTTTAATGTACTACTTTATGCTAGCTGGACAGGTTTCACTGAGAAGAGATACATTTATTAAAGCTGGTATATTTATCTTAGTGAATATTTACATATATGTGCTTCCATAGCAGCTGTGTACATGACAGGCTAAATAAATTCAGTTTAAAAGCCCAAACAGAGCACAAGAGGCAGCAAAAATAATTCTCCGGGCCTCATCAGAACCCACATCACCCCCTTTAGTCACTCTGATACCCAGTAACTTTCTAGCTTCATTATACAAACATATTGCACAGATGTTGGTGCTTTTATGTTGCTTCTCTTCAAAAGATTTACGTCAGTGTCTCTTAGGTTAGGGCTCACCGATGTCCTGCCCTACTTACAGATCCCCAGGGGTGTGCAAAGCCTCCAGTGTCTGGGCTGGCCATTTACTTGTGCAGGAGCCATTGCGGGATCTGGACTCCTATACGGAAGTAGTGGGCTGTGGGGCCACCTGTGACTAGGACACTCCTGTCCCCTGCACAATTGCGGTGCTACACTTCAGGCCGAGAAGCTTGGGAGTTCACTAAACAGAGCTGCAGAGAGGAGAAACTAGTCACTAAGTACGAGGACTGCTGTGAGAGTGACACAGAGAGAGAGAGATATTTAACAGTGCCCAGTGGAGATGCCTTACTAAACACATACAAACCTAATAAACAAAAGAGCTGCTAATTATCAAAAGGAGTTAAGTAATGAAAAGTGGCAGAAAGCCAAGCAGCAATATTGAGCCTCTTAATGCAAAGAGAAACTACTCAGCAAACACGCAGTTTGTAATACAAAAGGAAGGGACAGATCATATTTTAATATGATTTGCCTTGTATTAATAATCTTCTGTGCATTTTTTCTGACTGAAGATATTTATGTACATCCAGTGGATGAAGGATGATCACAGAAGTTATGTTGTTTTAAACATATTCTTTGAAGCCAAGTGTTTGTCCTTTGGAAATAAAAAACAGCCTCTAAAAGTATTTAAAAATGAAAAGGGAAACTACTTTACGTAAGTCTGAGCTCCAGGGCTATAGTATGAGGAGAACATGCAGATATTTTCAGGGGAAAAAGAAGGTGCCACAGAAGAGAAACTTTACACGTGCACTTGCATTTCTAGCTTCTGGAACCCCAGAACACTGGGCCCAAGCTGCTGGTCACTATGGTTACAGACAGATGTGAAAGCTCCCTTTGAGCAGACTATCAGCTGCTGCTGTTAGTGAGGCCCCCAGAGAGGCGGAGAAAGATGGGAGAGAGTGGCAGCCCTTCCCCAGCCTGCAGAGGAGGATGTCTATGGTGGTTCAGAGGCCTCTCAAAACCATGCCCTGCTAATGAGCGGACACAGCGCTGTAATGTACAGGCTGTGGCAGGGCTAGCACAAATGAGGCATGGGGAGTGGGATTGTCCCTGAGAAGCTGATCTCATGCGAAGGCAGGGAACAAAGTGGCATTAATATGCAGCCACTGGCACTTTAGGCAGCATCCATAAGCAAATATGCCATGTTCTTCAGAGGTGGGGCTGAAACGGGGGGAATGACTGAGAGCCATAAAGCCACATCCCAGTACAAACCAGTTCTCTTTTTTGCCTGTGCTCCACATAATTTAGTGTTTGCATAACAAAAGTGTCCAATCAACACAGCAACATGCAGGAGCCCGGACGATCCTGAGTCAAAGACTCTCTGGCACAAGTTATTACTCTGACCTCAAGTGTGGGCAGTCAAAAATTAAATGAAACTCACCATAACTGGAGTGAATTTTGTCCTTATATAATGCATTTTTTTGGAAGGAATCATTCCAAGTGATACTCCCTTGATTCTTTTATTTGTCCTGTGAGTCACGAAGCTTGCACTCCACTCGTGACACTCTGCCCACTTTTCCACGGGACATATCTGTGTATTCATGTGGATATCACACATCATTTTGCAAATTGCTCCAGCTGCACTCTTGGGTAAATACATCATTAACAGTTTTCCCAGTCTTCTTACTGACTTGGCTAACCATTAACAAAATCATCCTTTACACAAAGTCCATAAAGTGTCTGTAAACACAAGGTGCAATGCTCTTCTCTTCAGCACACCAGGCTCTGGTTTTCAAAGATGCAGGTGATGAGTTGCAGCCTCCTGAAATGTTGTTCCATTTGCACATGTGAACTAGAAATACTTAACTCGTTGCTTTATGCAAGATTTCCAGACTCCTGAAGCAACTCTTTTTGTACCCCTACATAAACCCTCCGTAGGTAAAGAGGGGTTTGGGGTATTATTTTTATGAACTGAATTATTTTTATGAATTATTTTTATAATTGTGCTTCCCCAGCTTCCTGTGTACTGCTGGACAGGGAAGAGGTCAGAAAACAGTTGATCACTAGCCTTCACCGTAGAAAGCAAATTGTGGGCAAACAGCACCTAGGGCAGGCAGGCTGGTATGAAGTGATCTGTCAAGAGGTGAATGGGCTGTTTTCCTAAGGGCAAATCACCATGGTGGAGATAACAGAAGGTCCAATAACTAAGGAGTGATTTCAGTCATTCAAATTTTAAAGGAACATAATATAGTAAGCAAAGATGCCCAAGAAGAGACATGTAGAGGGAGAGAAAGCAGCAATGTATTTTCTGGGAAAAGCAAAGTCTGTTGCATGGGTACTCCTGCATCTGTAGACATAATCTGAATTTGACTCAGCCCTCTAATCAAAGGGCACTGCCAACTATGTCTGGTGAACTAACAAATGTGGGTTTGTTTGGAAGGAAGAGCTGCATCACTACAATTATTTCTGATGGCACTATTTGCCTAGAAGGTACGTGCCTTAAAGAAGACTCCTTGGCATGTACATGACTAAGAGCTTGACTCATGGACCTTGTCTGGAGGACCCACCTCATGAAGAAGTTGCATTCTGTCTCGCTTAAAGGTGTATTTGGGGAGACCGTTTCTAGAAAAAACTTCTTCCCTGAGGAGGAACCCAACACATGCTTTCATATCTCATTATCATCCAGATGCATTTCCCAAGTCTTCAAAAAATGTTCTTCTATATTTTGTGGCAATGTGAAAGACTTATGGACTAACCATCCAGGGAGGTGAAAAGCGAAACTTTGGGAGGAGCTACATGCCTTATGGCTTTGGCACTAGCTGATCTTAGAACCATCAAAAGGGGATGGTATCTTCTTCCTTGCCCCAGCCTTCTCCTTCTTCCTCCTCTTCTGGCCCTGCACAGCCATCAGGGCTACCCCAACTCTGTGACTGGTCACCCAAGTCGCAGAGGGCAGAAGAGAGAACTGAGGACTGGACAGTGGGAGGGGCATAGAGAGGAAGGAAGACCTCTCCTTCTGCTGGCAGGGAGATGTTGTAACCACTTTGTTACCATGTGCAGCTTTGGGTGCTGAGAAATGTGCAAACACTTTGGTAAACACTGGTATGAAACAAACAGTTGGGGTCATACGGAAATCACTTCTCTCTCTAACTACCTTCAGTTGCCAGACTTCAAAATAGCATACCAATTGTTGTGAAAGAACGTTGACTTTCAAGTTGCAGGCTACTTTTCAAGTCCAAGAGGATAAACTTCCACAAATGTACTTATAATTTACCTTCAAGATAGGAGGATGTTCTGGCACCGAGAGACTATACCACAAATGCTTCCTGACCCCGTCTCTCTCTCAGAGGGAAAGCAGGTGCCTTTTTCACACGGTATGTGTTCCTAGCCATAAAACAGACAAGGCATCTGTCATTTAGAAAAGAATAAAGAAGGTTGAAGGCAAAAAAGGAGAAGCCAAGTCATAAAGATCCATTTTACATCTAGAAGATGCAGGCAATAAAGTAGTGAGTCACCCTTAACAAATTCGTCTGTTATTTTGTGAATAATGCACTAAATTATATAATTCACAAATGTCCAGCCCTTTAGGATTTTACTAAAAGCTATTTGCTGATTTAGAAATAGAGATAGCAAAATGAAGTGAAAAAGCAGGGCCTTTTGGAGAAAGGGAAGCAATCAGCACTAATGGATTTATTGTGCAAAAGCCCACGTGGTTGAAGAACTATGCACGTACACACACATCTGGCTGCTTCAGCTGTCAGGAGCAGTGAATGCAGCTTGCTGATGCCAAGCAAAAATCTGTATCAGTACAATAAGTCATTTGTTCGTTTTTATAATATTTGTTCACTTTTATAGCCACAACTGTAGAAAACAAACAGCTAGGTTTTCCAAGAGAAAGTTAAATTTGAACAAAGTTAACCAAAGTCCATGCTAAACAACTCAGCTAACAGATTGGCAGAGCTTACCTACTGAGTCATAGAGGCACTGCTCCGATATTTGCAATGACAACAGCTGCCAAAAGAGAGGAAAAGCTCATTCCCTTTCTGATCCACCTCTCTGGCCCCTGAATATAGGTCAGAAGCGTGTGTACCTTTGTTACTGCATAGACCCAGCACATTGCAACGCCAACAGGATATTTCAAGAAAATGTAACCTCAGAGTTAGAGACATATAAGGACCAAATCTTTTTCTTAAAAAAACAATAAAAAGAAAAGTTGTGAGGGGGGAACATGTGGTAAATGGGTAGAAATCATCAAAACACCTCAGGTAAATAAGCTAAATCTCTGCCCAGCAATATAGACAAGTGCATGTAAGAAAACCTTTGTCTGGTGTCTGCAAGGAAAAGGAACAATTAAGCTGAACTCTGGATGAAGGTATTTGGCTGTTGGGATGCAATGCCAGGGCTCAGAATTATTTATCTTTCCTTCACTCTGTTCATTAGCACCCAGTACTTTTCATGCTCTAGGGCTGTTGTCTCAGCCATGTCAATTTGGATGGGTTCACCCCTGGTTTCATAATATTTAATTATCTTTCATAAAAGCCCAGCTCTTGCATTTATGTGGTCAGTGAAGAAACTCCACTTCCCCTTTAAAAGCTACTCATATCCTCAGATCAAAACACAGAAAATGAAATTGCTATCGTCTCAGAAAACAAAAGGCTAAAAAATAAATTAATATTCGGTATTTTCAGAAATATTATGATTTTTTAATCAAATGTTATTATTTTTTATGGGAAGACTGATTCATGGCTTTTGGGTTTCTGGTCTGATAAGCATAAGCTTACATAGCCTTCTTCCCATGGCAGTGAACAGGAGCGAAATAATTCTCAGAATTCTAAGGTTAGTTAATATGACACACAACACAGAAGAATTTTACACCAGAAAGATAGCTGATGACATGTCTATTTTACGAAAAATGAGAGTTTACCATAAATATATGATTTGTTTAAAATTCCACATTGAAGATTTTAACCTTCGGTTAGTGATTCTAAAATACAATACTCTATCTTTAAAAACCACATTCCTAAAGGAAAATGCAATTCTGGGAAAGCTCTTGAAAAAAATCAGTGTGCTTCAAAAACTAATGCAAAGAAGGCATCCTGTTTAGCAGTTATTAAAAGTAATGATTTCCAACTAATTTTTAAAATCCCTTACAGATTGCATTGTTATTTCCTGATTATGATCATACCATGAATAAACCAGGAAATGCTACAGGAAAAAAAAAGAGTAATACATTTCAATTTTAATGGGGAAATTGTATTTTCAGTGGATTATTTGCAAGGAATGGATTAAATGGATTAGAAACCTGTTTTGAAAGGACAAGTGAGATCATTTTACACACTTCTTTTTCTCCTAAGTAGAGGCACTCTGTGGAAGCATGTCTTGCAAGCCTGCAGCGTCTGGTTCTGATAACAACCCTGAGCACCCACAGAATCAGCCATTTTTAGATCAGTGTGGTACATTTAACACAACAGGACACATCAGATGAAGAGCAGCATGTATTCATCTCAGCACAGACTGGGTAGGTTGAGATTAGTTAAATGAAGCTCTGATTCTACACATTGTACATTTTAATTACATGTTATACTTTGAATATAAAAGAAGACCTGGTTTACCCAACATTTATGTAACATTTTTCCTCATTAAGAATTTATTAACAGTTTCATCAGCACTGAAATCACAAGAAGGAGAGGCAAAAAACCACCCAAGTCCATTTAAAACCATTAATTAGCTGGACAACCTGACTGTTGATTCACAACAGCTGTTGCCTCTTTGGGGTTTCAGTGATCAGCTGTGGAAACAAATGCACACTGGAACATATTGAAATAAGAGAAAGTTGGTTTGGGATTGGGGTTTTTTTTGTGAAGGAAACATTCCCAAACAATCCTCAAAGGTGGAAAAATTTCATGCAGGCATCAAGTACATAAACCTTCACAGCCAAAGTTGCTTTTAGTTTTCCTTAGGAGCATTTAGAACACCAAAAATGTCTCCTGCTGTGTTGTGGTCTGTAGTTTCTGTGTTGGCAAGGCAAGCCGCAAACCTTCCCGGAGAGCGCTGCGGGGCTGCCTTGGGGAGAGCGGCTGTTCTGTTTCCGAAAGCCCTTCTGAGCTGCCCCGCACTCATGCTCCGGCTGGCTGCCTGCTCCACAACACGGTGGCGATAAAGGAGGCGAGAAGGGTCTCCGCATGGGGATCACAGGAAAACTTTATTCACACAATGACGTCCACATTCCCACAGGCAAACAGCCAAAAACACCTACAGTCTGGGATTTTATATGGGAACGAGGGGGGCGGAGAGAGCACAAGGACCAATGGTCTCAGGCTGCAGGGGCGGTACATGGGCGGAGTTGGGGTACCAGAACCAATAGGAAAAACCTGAGGGAGTGGCCAGGACTAGGGGCAGGGACGGGAGAACAATGTGGAAAGGGCAGGCATTTAGTAAGAAAAGGAGTGGGGAAATACAGCTGCTACATGATTTACTTCCCTAAGAGCATGGAGTGCTTTTCTGAATCACAGCCATGTGGGGCTTTACTGTTTACTGCAACTCTTTGTTTGATTCATAATTATCCGACAGGATTTGCAGCTCTGGCCTCTGTTCCCCCTGAAAGCAATGGGAGCCCTGTCACTGATTTCAAGGAGACCCAAGTGTCAGCAGCTTTTCCATCCACAACAACTACATACATGCAAGAACACGCCACTTCGGGCTCCAGGTATTTAGTTAAAAGTTAAGCATACAAGAAAATAGTGCATCTTTATCTACTCCTTACTTCCTGCTGCCAGTGAAGACAGGCAGTGACAATGCTGACTGCAATTTCCCTTTTTGTCTTACACTGTCCAGGTCTTACACTGCTTCTACCTCTACAGAGAATCAGGTGCTGTTGTAGGCCCTGTGCTACTGCCTAGGTTGAGAGGACTTTTGAACCAAGAAGGTTTCAAATATGAAGTCCTTTGAAGGATAATGACCTTCATTTTCCTTTGAGCAGAGGCTGACTCATTCAATTCTTCTGCACACTGTGACTGAGGAATAGTGGTAATTTCAGCTAAAAACCACTAGCCAGCTAGTGTAAATCACACAATGTCCATGATATATCTTGCTTTTAATGTAATTTTAAAAGTAGTCTGCTCATGCCATCCTAGCATTCTTGTCTAGCTGATGCAGGATGTGTTGATTTTTTTTCATATCTGTTCCAGAGGGAACATGAACCACTACAATAAAATCCAAGTCTCTCCTTCCCTCCCTGCAGATGAGCACATTTCCAGGAAATCTTTTTTGTGTCATCCCTTAGTAGTAACTGGAGATCAACCTCTGAAAACCTCTGAAATCTCATCTCTTCAAGCAAGACCATATAGCTGGTGAGGCACATTTTCTTCAAGTACCTCTAATGAGCAGGTTTAGAATACAGTCAACATATTTGAAAATAAAATACATGCCAAAATCCCAACCCTAATTCACCTAACTTCTGTGACAACTTCCATAGGGAAAATGTGTCCGCTTGTTCCTGCTTCACCACGGAGTAGACAGAAAGAACTGTTTCAGCCTTCAAAGGACCAGTGTTTTGTCCCCAAAGTTAGGAATTCCAGCTTTTACAAGCAAGCTTGTGAAAAAGTCTGATGTTTGCTGATATTATCTAATTTGTTATATACTAACATCAGAGGCTTAGAGAGCTTGTCAATCAGTGGCTTTTATGAACACTTAGTTTTAAATTTTCCAACATCCTACAGGATGAAAATTTTTCAAGTAGTAATTTTTAATATAAAAATGTTCCTAATTATTTTTGGAATTAAAGTATAAGAGCTGAGTATCGTATTTGGTTTCTTTGTAAACAGAGAACAGAAATACCCATGAGCATGATTATACATTCTGTTCCTGATCCCTGTCTAATAATTCAAATTTGGCTTTGATCTCTTCTAGCTTCTATAGGTAGCTCTGTACATGAGAATGTTGGGGTTTTTTACCAATACTGTATGAAATCTGTGAGTTTGCTTTTGCAAAACAGAAAGCAGATAATTATGATTTTGCTGCCTTTCATATTTGCTTGAGTTTTCAATTCTGAATTTTCAAATTTACTTGGAACCAAACACCTTGTGATACACCTATTCTGTACAAGGAAAACCCACCACCTCCCTGGGGATCCCTGTCCTGATTCTGAGACTGTCTAGAAAAACTGCCTTATCTCTAGTCCCACTGTCTTTCAATATTATGAAAAGAAAGGAGACCTACTTTTTTTTTCAAAAAGGAAATGAATCTAAAATGCATAATAAATTGTTGCTACTCTGTTGTGGAGAACTGGAGGTTATTACAGTTTTTTCACATGCTCTGATAGAACAGCTTATGTTGCTATTGTGGTTCTGTTACACACTCAGAAGATTTTAGTGTTTGTTTTACAAATAAATTTGCTTCCAGTTGCCAGCCTGATCCCTGAAATAGGATATTCTACAAGTGCAAGTTACAAAGAAAGCAAGGAAAGATAGCATTTTACTCTCAAGCAAACAAATAATGTTAGGCATTAACTTGTGTGAGAAATTTTATCTTTTAAAAAACATTTAGTTGTTCAAAGTAAAAAGAATAACATCTATTCACAAGAGGGGCTAAAATTCTTTGGGACATCGAAGAGAAGGAACTAGTCATATTTATCCAAGAATATTGGCTCCTGATTGTGCCCAGCAACTTCTTGCCAGTGAAGGTGGCTTAGGAGCGTTAAATGTACGTGCAGAGGCAGGTGCATTGACAAGTCATGCTGTGCCTTAATATTTGAACTTTCACTGCTTATCTGTTTAATCATATGTGAACCCTGCCTGGGTCATCTGAGGCCATGGCAGCCAATGAGACCACAGAAGGTGCTCAGGCAGGCATTTAATCTTGTTATCCAAGTCAAAACCCCCAAAGGTTTGAATCCAGACCTGGCCAACAACAGCAGCTTGGAGTGAACTCCTAACTGAGGTCCTTATGAGGAAGAATAAAGAAGAACTGAAGACAAAGACCCTGCTAAGATACTGAGAAGAAACCTGGTCAGTAAGAGAGACAACGTGTGAATTTTTCTGTTCCTTAAACACTCACTGCTATGAATATTTTAATATATCCTCTAGCAGGGATAAATACAACCCACAGTATTTCAGTGGAGAGAAAAAAAAGGCAACCACAGAACAGTTTTCAATGAATGAGGCAAAAAATAAACACCTACTCCATGTATGCAAACCTGTAATGGTGCAATCTCCCATTAAGATTGCTGTTAACTGCATAGAGGGAAAAAGAAAACAAGGAGGAAAGAGTGAGCACAAGATTTTGTCAGCCAGGTTTCTAGAAAATTGTTGATGAGATAGGAAGACCTTAGACTGTGAATTGTGTCTTTAAGCCCAGCACATGCAAAATTCTGCTCTCCTGTACACCAGCTAAACAGAAAGTCACTCACTTCATTTCACTTGACTGATTTAGACAGCCTCTGTAGAGGGCAGGAGTTGATCAAATATGAGTCAGCGTGTTTGCCTGCTGCCGTCAGAGGAAAAACCTCATAGCTGCTGAACTTCCTGGAGCTTCTGAAGAGCCATGGTTGTAAAAAATGGTCAGCCCTAGAGATGGACACAATATGACTTATTCTGGGATTTCACAAAAGACAGTGGAAGAGAGGGGGTACAGTCCAGAGGGGCCAGTGATAAGCAGAGATACAGATGTGCTTGGAATGATCTTCTGACTGGTACAGGAACAGCCCCAACAGCACAGAGTGTAGCTGCTCATCTTGCAACCATCTATGTGTTCCCAGGCTTGTTGCAGGCAGTGGTACTACTCCATCACCAAGAGATCCAGCTGAAGAAGTTTCCTCCATGCAGACAGTCATCCCTTCCTCTCCTGTAGAAGGTGATGCTGTAACCAGTACAAGTTCTCTCAGACGCAGTTCAGAGTCCAGTCACACAATCCATTGAATCAGCTGCAGCAGGAAGAAAGAGAGGAATATTTTAAGGCAGATTTGTCATCACGTTTGTAATGAGGGTACAAACTTAGCTGCTCTGCAGTGCAAATCCTTGCAGCTCTGGAGTCTTACTGTGTTGACACTCATACTTGACAAGCTAACTCAAGATGAGTTCTCTTGGATAGCTGTTTATTCAGATTAGTGCTGCAGTGGAAGCAAGCACTGCAGTGCTCTCACTGAGTTTTCCTTCTTGAGCATGAAGTACATTGTGGGGAGCACACCTGTTTTATTAAAGCATAAGATTTCTTCTTCCTATATTCAGTGAAAAGTATTTGCTTTATTCACTGGCTTTGGACTCCATTTTTATTTACTGTGGACTACTACCTCTTCAGGTTTTACACACTACACAACAGATGATCCTATTAAATGTGTTATGCCTAACAGCCCGAGCACTGTTAAATGAAATTACAAAGTGTGGGATGCCAATCAGAGAACAAGAGAATCCCCTAAAAGGACAGGTATCCCAGTTCTGCTTCCCTGACTGGCCCGTTGATTTCCCTGCCCCTATGTCAAGGTCCTGCCCTCCGCCACGTTGTCCTCCTTCCCCCCCCCCTGTTCCTCCCCACTCCCTCGGGTTCTCCCCATTTGTTCTGTGCCCTAATCCCGCCCACCTACTGCCCCTGTGCCCTGGGACCATTGGCCCATGTGCTCTCTCCACCCCCCTGATCCCCATATAAAAGGTCTAAGCTTTGGTCTGTGCGGGCTCTCTGCCTAGGGAATCAGGCGATGTGGTCCTGTCTGCCTTTGGGACCAAGTGAATAAAGATCCTCTGAAGCCCCCATGCGGGGAGCCCTTCTTGCCTCCTTTATCACCGCTGTGTTGCGGAGCTGAGAGCTGGCTGGGGCCATGAGGGGCAGTCCAACAGGGGCCACGGGGAGTGAAACAGCTTCCCTCCCCAAGGAAGCCCCCTGCGCTCCCAGGGAAGTTCTGCGGCTTGCCACACCATTGGGAGAAACTACAAACCGCAACAACGAAGGCCTCCGACAAAAAAATAATAGTTAAATACACATGGTAGGTAATGCTATTAAACTGTTGGACGTGGACTGATCACTACAAATGGAGTTACACAGAACATTTAAGGAAGTAGAATAAAACCCTGATTCTGCTAAACAGTCAATTTCTGTAACATGAAGAGGCTGCGGCTTTATACTCCTACTTTATAAAAGAATCACTTTGCAAGATACACTGAAACTAAAAATGTCATACATATTGATGCAAAAGAGGAAAGTATCATGATGTATGACCCATGGCACCATATATAACCTGACATGCATTAGGAAAACGTGGTCTGCAACTAAAATGAATAGCTTCTATGCACGATTTCTGTGAATAGCACTTGAAATCATGACACAGACTGACTCAATACAAAATACATGAAATTCACCACCAGATCCCAAGACTTGTCTTCTGTGTCTTTTCAACCAGTCAAATGTCAGGCCATGTCTCTTCTGGTGGAAGAACACAGAGACCATGGCTCACATGAAAGGGAAAGCTTCTTCAAGATCTCAACCATATATTATAACATAGACAGAAAAAAAAAATGCTGAAAAAATACAAACAAAGCCTTGAAATGCTCAGAAGACTGCTTTCACAGGTGTGACATGTTATACCTGTAAACATAACCCCCAGTACTTAGCCAGACTTCTGTGAGAAGGTGCATTGACACGGGAGAGGAAGTCTGATGGCTCTAGGCAGGTCACAAGGGCTAAAGAGACCATTATTTATCTGGTCTTAGGGATGTCCAAATTGAGAAGTAGTAATCTGGTTCTGCTTAATCTAATTACTGCATCTAAATTACTGCTTAGATGTTGAATAAATCCTTCCCAGCAAAGAAAATATGACATTTTGGTGGTTTTTTCATACAGAGCAACAAGCTCTCTCCAGCTCAGAAGAGTTTACTGTGTAATTTTCTTCTGGCCATGATGTTCCTGTGGTGTGCACATCTGCATGCTGACCACGAACTCGTTTTGTGTCATTGAACAGCAAGAAGGGAGTAACAGCCCTCTCCTTTTTCACTTTTTATCTCTAGTAATGGGCACACAGAGTTGGACTATCTGTGAGCCAGCTTGTTTTCAGCCACAAGAGGAGGCAGAAGGAATGGTCTAATACGCTAAAGCAGGAACAGAGAACATACAGGCAGCCAACTTCTACCACCCACTATAGGCAATTTGTGCCTTGATGTAAGAGCATATTGCTGAAGAAATCCCCAAGACCACTTTTTTATTTAAAAACATGTGAGTTCACAAATTGTAACTCTTCTTCCTCTCTTTGTTTGCCCTATAACTGTGTATACCACCACTGCCATCTCCTCACTATCTGCAAGTAGATTTGCATGCACTTTTAAAATTGAGGTTTCAGATTAGTATCATAGGAAATATAAATTTTTAGATCTGAAGCAATAAACCAGATTTGAGGCAATGAATGAAAAATCCTAAAACTTCAGCTATTGGCAAAACATGATACTACTCAAGAAGGAAGTTTTTCCATAAGGTACTGAGCCAAATTTTTAATGACATACATAGATGAAGGAAAGAACCCTGTAATTCAGTACATCATTATTACATGTATATCTGACAGCATATATGCAGACAGACATATTATATATATTGTTCAAAACCCATGTTTTCTGTTCAATGTCACTGTTTTCTCTAAGAAAAATGAACTTTAAAATATGTGATACCTTTTACAAACTCAAATTATAAGTAATTTTAGTTAGTAAAAGTCATCCAAAGCCAATAAAGACCATTAACAGTTTTCCTCCCTAAAGATAATAAGCATTCTAGTAATATTTGGAACAGTACAAGGTAAATGTTATCTGTGTTCTTTTAAATATTTGAAGGATATCTGATTCTCTGAAGACTTCTTTTTTAAAGACAGTGGTGACTTCATTCCTGATTTTTTTTCATCACTTCTCAGAGTTTATTACAGACAGACATAGTTTCCACTCTCTTCTCATCAGGAGCATGACAGTGAGCAGCAACATGAACAATCCACACGCCTAGCTGCAGTGCAGCAGACTTTAAACAGAGGAAACTGTTGGCAGTGGCTGGCCTGACCTGAGGAGAAAACTTATGAGTCATGGAGCTCTTGTTGTTTTGAAGATTAAGTTTGTACTTTCCATGAGAAGGATTCTCCCCCATCCTTTGCCTCAGGAGGAAAACTGAAACATGAGCCTGTTGGAGCGTGAACAGTGAGAGAGATCCTCTTGCAAATGGTTGTTTTAAGAAGAAATGAAACCATGTGAAAGAGGCTGATTGCAACATTTTGTTCATCTAGAAATTGCTTTTTAGTGCTCAGTTTGACACCTCCATTCATTTTTTTGAATCAGATTTAAATTTTCAGTCTTGCATTCTACATCTGGATCAATAGCTGCTTGGCTATTTTGTACTGTAAGTCCCCAGTTTCATTCTTACAGAAAATTACAAGCTCAATAAATTATCTAAAGCACCACTAAAGTTTAGAAAGCAGAACAGAAGAGCTTTCTGATCCTTCCCAGCTTGTAGCAATTTTTTTCTTCCTGAGATTTTTTTATCACGTTGGCCTGGGGGTCAGCGTTGTAGCAGCTGAACCAGCAGCTGTGGTGGCTGGGGATCCAAAGAGCCCAGGTACAGAGGGGGCCTGCTGGTGGGCAAACTCTGAAGTTAAAGATCACCCCTAAACTCGGTGAGAAAAGCTTCCTCAATCAAGTTTCCTGGTCTTAGGTAGACTGAGTCTGTCTGGTTGGCCAGCAGCCAGACGCCCCTTGTATCCCTTTGAAGGATGTAATCCAGCCCCCACTCCACCCCTCCTCCCCACTGGTTGTTGTTGTATTACCCCACCTCCCTTCTGTACCCCTTTATAAGCGTGTCACGGCGGGGAAGGCACCTGTTTCTGTCACTGGACTCCTTCGTGGTGGTTTTGGTAAATAAACCCTTCAGAAGTCTATAGGGGGGCCGCCTCTTAACTCTTTGCCTCTAGTTGCACCTGAGCTGGCCAGCTCAGTGTGAGTGTGGCTGCGAGTTTCCATCCCACGGGTGAGAGCTGGCTTGCGAGTGTGCAAAGTAGCACCACCGGGGGTTCCGCGCCAAGGAACGCCCCAGGAATAAGCAGCAGCATCTCCATCAACACCCACATGGGGAAAGGTCAGTAGCTCTGACAAAGCCAGAACAAGGAAAATGCTCAATTACCCAGACTAAGAAGTGGTGAAATTTTTTACGCTTTCCAGAATTTTACTGTAAAATAAAACACATTTAGAGTAAGACAGCAAAAAGGAAGTGATCATTCCAAGTCCCTTCAAAGACAGTCAGCGACTGTATCTGTAGCCTGCCTAGAGATACAGGTCTTTACAGCATGTATCCTTTGCAGAGGCTCCAGGGGTACAAGAGAGTGTTGTATGATTTACCTTCTGTCAGCTCTCAGGATGGGAACTTAATAATAGGAGTGATTTTGTTTCTATACAGACAGCAAATACCTGGTGATACTTCCACAACAGCTAAATGTTTCCTAGTACTCCAAAGCACACATTTTTGGCTGCTTCCCTCTATTACTGGATGACTTCAGAAAGGTTGTGTCATGGGTTAACAGATTTTTACTCTCCTACCTTTGAAGTCAATGTTAGCATTTACATTTTTCTCTGTAAAAATAACGGAAAGCAGATTTCTGGTAAAGTGTTTCATCCCCTCTGAGCTGAATTTTTAAAAAATAAATTCTGAAAGGTGAAAAGGTCAAAAGCCACCCCTCATGCTTTGGGAACTAAGCCAGTCCCAGTTCCTAATGCTCAAGAGAGAAGATTGTAATAGAAATGAGTTACCCACATCTATCTATTGCTGCTCCCCACTGTCAGGGATAGAACAATGGAATAAAGGGACAACAGGACTGCACTCAGTACGGCAACACTTAGGAGAGGCTTTGCATGTGTGTGAATTGTGGTTTCACTACAGCTGATGTAAATCCATGTCAGTGACATCATACAGCCCTAAACGATGTCCATCAGGCTGCCTGCTTTCCTGCAGATACACCATCTGTTTCAGTCGAGGGTGCTAGAGGCTTGAGTCAAAGCCTATTGAAGTTACTGGAAAGAGTCCCATGAATCTTCGCCTCTGTGACTCATCCAGAGCTTATACAATGCACAAAATGTCAGGCTCACACACTGCACTGTGCAAACACGACAGCTAAAGCCCAAACAAAACACAAAGCAGCAGTCAGCTCTCTCACACCAATGTATGCCAGGATTTGGTCTGCTAAAACCATCGCAGCTGCAGCCGTGTATAGCAGGAGTACACAAGAGGAAGGTAAAACTCAGAACTGCTGCCTTTTACTGAGAGGACTTCAGGAGACAAGAGGACTCTCTTAGAGCCAGAGGAACCAGTTCTGCATCTTGAGTGATACTGTCATCAGCGGGGATGATGTGCCTAAAAGGAAAACCACGGGTCACAGTGCCTGAGTAAATCAAACACCACAGGAGAGGTGGGAGGAAAGAATCTCTGAAAGAGCAATAAGGCTACGCAGAATTCAGTGACAGTGAGTAAAATGGGAGGATAGCATAAAAATAGTCAGCTGTATCTATAGATTTAACTTGTCTTCTCTAAGTAGAGATGACAGTGTTTTTCTTTCTCAAGAATATATAAAGGCACCCAGTTCCCTGCATGCAGCTTCCACTGAAGTCAGTGTGAGTCATTTGTGCATGCTGCTGGGAAATACATTCCCAGGAGAGCTAATTATTGCATATATCATAACGAGCTTGCAGAAGAGGCTTTATAAACATCTGCCACTGTTTCATTATCTCCAGTTGAGGAAACAGAACAACTGTCAGCCTAAATGACATGGTTTGGTATTTTCCACAAATTCTGAAAATAAAGCAGTGAGGGGCAAGTCCTGATAACACATTCAGTTTTCAAGTTACTTTCAGATAAAATGTGTATTTTAAAAAGTGTGCTAATATTATCTCCAGTCCCCCATGGGAACAGGCAGTTGGTAGGACCTCTTCTGTCTCTTTATGTTCAAGAGACAACAAAAAGGCCCCTGCAAGCCCTGATTTACTCTTGGACTGGCATAAAATAGAACACTCCACCAGTGCCAATTGTTCAGCAGAACTCAATGAGGTGAGAAACATAAAATTTGAATGTTAAAATAAATAATTTGAAAATAAATCCAGCAAGACAGAAATGAGGTTTTATTAAGGACAATGTTTATGTGCTGCTCTCCACAGATTAAAAAGTCTATTGGCCTAAGATTTATAGCCTAAAAATTTATGACTAGAACTTGTCCTGTCTGCAAAGACTTACCTATATTATATTTATAAGCCTTTAAACCATGAGTTGCTTGTGATTTAGACCAGATCTTTAAGTGATCAAATCCTTTTGTTGATCAAGTACTGAACATGAGCCTTACGTATGGCAATGGAGATGCCTGTCCCAGCAGTTGCAACAGTAGAGGCTCTTTGGGAATCCTGAGCCTTTAGCTCATAGGATAGATACGAAATTTGTTCTTACTTTCTCATTCCAGGAGGAAGAATGAGAGGCTACAGGCAGGAAAAAGAAAAAGGACTTCAGAAATCAGCGAGATGGAAAATGAGGGCAAAATCTCAAGCAGAACCTGTAATCCTGAAACTATGGGATTTGCAGCAGAATCTTTCTGGATTAGTGGTTCTTTATATGCCTCATACTCAAGAAATTGCTTCTCCTGAGGGACTTTTCTCGGTGGGTGAAGAAAGCAGTTTCACACAACACTTTCTCCATATGATTTGCAACATACTGAGGCAATAACATCTCTCACTAGGTGCAGCCTACTGAAAAATAGAGTTGTGATAAAAGCTAGCACTCATCTTTATTATCTTGTGACAGACAGTGAGGGTTAAATAAAAATTATAATTCATAATAAATATTTAGCAAAAAATAAGAAAGGGAATAGGGATTATGTGATTTTTTCCAGGCTGACAATGTTTCTCTTAGTTCATCAGTTGTCCTATGAAGGCCTTCCTTACACACACTTCCATGATAATTTGTCAGAGGAAGCTGCAGCTACACACCTGTCCCCTGTGCAGCTTGCCTTTTAGGCAGTGTAGCTTCACACAAGCAAAGTAGTCCTTATTCATCAGAGCAAGGCAGCAGAACAGATTGATTGGCTCAATAGTTATTTAAAAAAAATAATCAAGCTGATCTATTTAGCTGTCATGAGCTTCAGTGTCTGGGCAGTTTTTTATCTTTTTAAAACTTCATTGACTTTTACATGGTAACAAGACAATTCAAGAAAAAAACCAGCAAATCTGAAACATGATACATAACTAGAACAGAAAATAGACTCAAGGACTAAAATGGCTCCGAATGCCGTCTTTTACTGATGGTTGCTTTGGACTGAACCACATTACCTCGGAAAAACATGGAACTGAACAAAATACACTATTTGATTTTTGTTTTGTACAAACACTCTCTGGAGTCCTTTCCATATCCCTGTATTCTGACCATGTACCAGTGTAAGGGAGAAGTTACTCCAAAGAAATTAACTTATGGTAACTGGAATAGGAGAAATTATATTTAAGTTCAAAAAAGCAGTAGCTGTATCTACCCCTAGAGCATCTCTAACACAAAAACTTATGATGTCCTCTCAAACACTGTTCATGGGTGAGAATTCCACTCTACTTCCATTTTGTCCCAAACTGAGAATGCAGCAAATAAGAAAATGCAGAAAAGCATTTTCCCAGTTCCAGGAAGGTTGCCATGTTAGAGCAAGTTTGGGCACAACTCAGAACTGGCTTTCTCCTTTAAATAACGTTAGTAGGCCTAAAATGTTCTAATTTAAAAAGATTCTGGAGCAAAAGTATCATTCTGCGCTGTGAAGCAGGTACCTGGGACCCTTTGTTACATTTTTTACTGCTTACCAATCCATGTGCCTCAAGATTACGTAGGAAAACATTGGCATCAGACATTATCTGGCCAAACTGGAAGAACTCCAAGTCCTATCAAATACATAGCACAGGCTGCACCTAGTATTTTACCACTGTATTTATAGAACTGGGATATGGAAAGATTTAACCAGGGAAAAAAACCACACTCTTATTATGGCTTGACCAATTCAGAAATTACAAAGTCTATACCCACACTGCGCAAAGGATTGTCTTACGTGTCCTGTTTTAGGGAAGATGCCTGAAACAGAATTTCTCTTTTTGTCCCAGTTCTTTGAAATTTTTTCAAGTTCTTTTTTCCTGCAGTTTGCTTTCTCAGCAGAAGGAATGTAAAGACGTAGGACACTCAGCTGAGCTGGGCTTGCTTGTGATGATGTATGATGGGACTAGTTGCCAAAAGCTTGTACGCAGTGCAGCACTCTTACAGAAAACCCTGTGTGTGAGTGCCACACTGTGAGGCACTGCCTGGATGAAGCTTTTTCAGGACAAAGCAGAGCATCGTGGGCCCCCTTGTTCGGAAAAAACCTAGTTTATGTTGGAAGGAATGCAGAGAAGGATGCTGGGAATCTAAAACCAGCTTATAAGAGGAGACTAAACCAGCCAAGCTTGTTTATTTTAAAATGTCTGTGAGGGCATATGACAGCTTTTTGTAAAAGCACTGGAAAGGGACGAGAAGAGGGGGAAAGAAAGGCTTAAACAATGGCATAATGTTGGCACAAGAACGCATGGCTGCCAACCAGCCACATACAAACTTAGGTTGGAGTTCGGGGATTATTTCTACCCATCAATAAAGTGATGCCCTAGAGCAGACTTCCAGTCAGGAACACTGACTGGAAAAGGCCTAAAGAGTTTTAAGATGAAGCTCGATAAATCCTTTAAAAGGATAACAGGACAAGGCTGCCTACAATGGCAGACAACTGGATTCAGTTTTAGAAGATTTCTCCAAATACTAAGCTCCCAGAAAACTGCTAAATGCTCTATCAAGTTTGCTAAACTCTGTGCATTATTTAGCCTAGAAATGTATACTTAATTCAGTTCTTGGCTTAAAAATATTGCTGTTTCAAAGTGTCATATATAAAAACCATTTTGCATAGAGAAGGAAATTTAATGGCATGATAGTGTTGAGACAGAATTATCTCTGATTTTCTCAATTTGTATCATCCCTTATTTCCAAATACTTAGATGATCCTATTATTGTAGTTAAACCTTCCATCATTATTTTGCAAGGTACTAGTACCTAAGCTCATTATTTTGTGGCTATAATACAAAACACAAAGCGGTCAATTAATTCATTCGTTAATAAAGCATGTTGTAATGCCCAGAACTACTCCGTGAGAAAGGTATTTTAAATCAGTACACTCAGATTTTGGAGCTTCTCCCTGAAACACTGGAGTGGAAAAACAGCTAGGCCAGCTACCTCATAGTTATTCAAATCCTGGCTCAAGGACTGGTGATGACCCTCCAGAAGAAGGAGATGTTTTCAAATATTTTGGGTTTTTTTAACTACATTGCAATTCAATTGGCTCAGCTACATCAATAGCCTTACAATCCCTACTTGATAAAGGAAGGTGGATGAAAATCTTGGGATATTTGAAAGGTGAAGGTGCTCTAAAGGTGGGACAACCTTCATTACAACAGCTTCCTCATAAGCACAGTGGTCAGTCCTGAAAAGACACCACAATTCCTCTCCTAAGGAAGATTTTGGATTTCTTTTACCCCATGACTGGAACAAACAATAGGAGGATAAACATGTGAAAAATATCTTTTCCAAATATTCAATATCATATGAGTCACAGATCGGACCCTTCTCCCACAGTCCATTCCCATGGCTCCACTGTGGTCTGGCTGGCCAGTGAGCAGATGCTTCATGCTGTACCAAGGCTGTGGGACATGCTGGTAACCCAGAACACTGATGGCCTGCCATGGCAGCTGGTCCCAGTGGGCTGCCAGGCAGATGGACTGACGGACATGCAGGAGAGTGTGCTAGTTGATGAGAGGATCACTAACTAGTCCCAGTATTACTGCTGGCAGTTGCTGCTAGAGAGCAGAACAAAGGTTTTTTCACAGGTCTGAACTCCTCTCTGCCTGTTTGAGTCTCTCAGACTGCCAACGTTAAGGTTCATTCATAATGTCTTTGTTCAAGGAAACCAACAGCAATTTCTGCAATATATATTACTGATAGAAATGAACTAAACTCCATTTCAGTTCAGCTTTTCAGGAGATTTGTTGTGAAGCACAGCACTGTCCAGGGAGCCATAAACTACAGATTGTATGGAGCCTAGATGCCTTAATGCAGAGTCATCTCAGTAGCATGATAGCTGCTGAGAGCTCTAAGACAGATTAATAAGTGATAGCAGCTTCCTCAGAACAGCTGTTTCTCACTCACCCACAAAGTCTGTTTGGGACAGTGCCATCCCTAGGGGTACCTCATCAGCATCTTTGGCCAGATTATGACTCATCTCTGTTCTGCTACTCTTTTATTGGTAATAGGAAGAATAGGGTTCTACTTTCAGACATGGTTGTTCACCTTTTTTTAATCTGTATTCTGCTAACATTTTACTTTCTGAACCCTCTGTACTTCCTGATGTTACCATTCAAATTCACAATCACCACAGGTTCTGCAGGGAACGTGCAAAGTTACACTCCTTTGTAGGAAAGGACTCACAGCAGAATTTCTGCGGGTCCAAACCCTGCCCAGCTCCTCCCTGCTCCCAGCTCACCCTGGCTGCCCCTGCCCCAGGCTTGACAAGCTCCCAGCTGTGGAAAGGGCATTCTGTGTCCATACGCTACCACCTAGTGGTACGTACTGCTCCCACACAGACTGCCGTGGGCCGTATTCCCCACAGCTTGCTGGCTTCTCAGGCTTCCAAACTTTATCTCACGGTTTCTGGGTGAAGTCTGGAGAAACGGCATTGCTCTTGCTCTACCCAGGCATGGCTCCTGCAGCACCTTCGGGCTGCTCCCTTCTTGCTGATAGTGGTGTTTCCCTGGGCCACTATGAACAGCAGCATCGATTCTCACCATTGCTTTTTTTCCCCAAACTGGCTGTCCGTCTCACGGAGAGCTCTGCCCAAACCATCAGTCCCCTCCTGCAGCAGACAGGGCTAAATCTGTGTCTGAGCAGAGACCCTGAAGGACTGCCTCAGCAGAGCCTATTGCTGTCTGGAGCTCAGTTCCCCCTTCCCAGGGTTAAGTAGACAGCTGGGCTGTTGATCTGCAAGACTGATCCAGCTTTTCAAAGTGACTCTGGTCCTTTTGGGCAAACTACAGCTGTGGCCACCAGCTTCCTAGGCAGACACCCCGTGCCTGCCCTCAGGAGCAGGACCCTTCAGCCACTGGCACAAAACCAACACAACCCAGCTTGGGGAAAGAAAAGAAAGAAGGAAAAAAGCAGACTCTAGGGAACGCCTTCAGCTGAAGAAGGGCTCCTTACCTAACACAGCACCGTCAGAGAAGTTCTACCTCTACTCTTATTTTCAGGCCCTGCACTAGAAGGTGTGGAAAACATATTAAGCTAAAGACACTGTAACATTTTAACCATTACATATTTGCGAAGATTTGAGAATGATGTTTTACTCTGATCCTGTGCTGGCCCTGAGAAACCAGACAACAGTGGGTGCTTAAAAACACTCCCCAAAATACAGAGATGAAGAACATCCCACAAAAAACAAGTGTTGCAGTAGGACAAAATATTAGATCAGATTCTGCTCCCTGATTTATCATTGTGAATATGCTATTGCAGAGCACTCATATTTGATGCTGAGATGAGGCACGTGAGTATTGATCTTAAATAATTCCTTTCTGACTAAAATTCACCCTCTTTGCTTTTTGTTTGTTAGTTAGCAGATTTTAGAGTTGAAAGTAAAAAAGAAATGTTAATTATCCCACCAGCTAAAATATGGGGTGAAAACATGCAATAGTGCCGAACTCTAACCTCAGTATTCTTTGGAAGAAAAGTAGTAATTCTTTACAAAAGCTCCTGACATTTTGTTTCAGCTGATTTTGCAACTTAGCAGTTTTTCATCAGCCAAGGATCACAGCCCACTAGTTGGGGATTGTAGTGAAGTACAGATGAATATTGTTTAGCAGTTCTTTATGTAATGTATTTCTAAAACTTCCTGTTGTCTCTACTATGTATTTCTTGTCCTTGCTTCAAAAACTTTCACAGGCTAGATCTATCCTAGAAAAAAAAGGCTGATTTTCTACTTCTCCTCCTGTACTTTCACACTGTCTCCCATGTTACCTCAGAAAAACCTTCCTCTTGCAAGTCACTAAACCCACCACTGGTACACTTTAAAAGGGTGCCATTCCCTAGCACATCCTGGTAACTCCAACCCAATAACAGAGGTAAGCACTGAAGGCAATGGACACAATTTTCACCTGATTTCTGTTCATCTGGCCCAGCTCCTGCCTGCTGTTCGGGCTCACCAACCTATCACACATCTTGTTTAAGCCTGTAACCCTCCATGGATGGTGCTGTAATTCTTCTGATGTATTTATGTCACATGCATATACACGTGGGCTGGAATTTAAATCAAACCACATCAGATAAAGCTCCTCATTGCCTTGATAACCTTTTTCTAGGCAGCAAAGGTATGCTGGCAAAACCTTTTCCCAATCATTGGTTTAGAGAAGGGCTGCGAAGAGTTCCATTTGTTTAAAATGCACAAGGGCCCAAAATTTTCCCATCACCTGCTCCTCCATCTTCATGAATCTGCTCTTAGCCCCACAACCTTTGCAGACAACACTAAGCTGGGAGCGTGTGTCAATCTGTTGGAAGGTAGCAGGGCTCTGCAAAGAGACCTGGAACGGTTGGATAGATGGGCAGAGTCCAACAGGATGAAGTTCAATAAGTCCAAGTGCCATGTACTGCATTTCGGCCACAATAATCCCCTGCAACGTTATAGGCTGGG
>WEIT01027680.1:1167-17845 GCA_013389985.1 Dryoscopus gambensis | reverse complement strand
CAGTCAGGTGGGAGTTGGACTCTTTCACCAGGCAGCAACTGACAGAATGAGAGGACACAGTCTCAAGCTGCGTCAAGGGAAATATAGGTTGGATATTAGAAAAAAGTTTTTTACAGAAAGGGTGATAAAGTATTGGAATGGACTGCCTGGGGAGGTGGTAGAATCACCATCCCTGGATGTGTTTAAAAGACTGGATATGGCACTCGATGCCATGATCTAGTTGAGGTGTTAGGGCACAGGTTGGACTCGATGATCTTGAAGGTCTCTTCCAACCCATACATTCTGTGAATTCTACGAACCTGTGTGAGAGCTTGTTCATTCAGGAGTCTCTTGGGTCTAAGTGAGGAACAGACAGACTCATCGAGCAGGCCGCAGAGCTATGGCTCGTGACTGTGCAGCCTTTCTCCTCCTGTACCTCCTCACATTAGACCAAGGCTGCATCTGCCCTGGTTCTGACAAACAGCAATTCTGGAACTCTTCTCACACTCATGGTCTAAAGTTGATCCTGGCAGCAAATCCATGGGGTGAGAAGCTATTATTTTCTCAATTTTAGAGCAAAATAAATTAGCAAGTCACACTGTCTGTCACAAAACTACCAACAGAAAAGGTTTGAATGAGAGCTTTGTATTCAGGCTTAGAGCATGGGATGCTCAGCACTCTCATCCACATTTGACTTGCATGTGAACGAAAACACATAATATTTCGGAAACTGCCAATTATTTCTTCTCAAGCCTGCAAATTTTTTACCATGTACAGCTTGCAATTCTGCACACCATTCAAGCAGAAAATGCACCCACAGGACACCCCAGAGTAAAGCAGAGGAATCAGACAGATCCTTAAACAACCCCCAACAAATGCTACAAAACTTTAGCCCACGTGATGACCCCCTGACCTCTCACTCTAACAAGCACTAACCATCAAACCTTTCCCTTCTCTAACAACTTCTGCTCAGTAGGTGCTAAATACTCTTAAATTCGAAGCGGCTACTTTTAATCCATAATTGAAATATCTTACTTGTACTTCACACCTGTGCCTTAAAACTATTTCCCCAGAGACGTTTGCTCTAATAAAACACAGCTTCCCACAAATCTGAGTTCTTTCAAATAACAGGGATTGCCAGCGATTTAATCTCTTTCTCACATCAGTCTGCTCATTAAGCTTCTCAGCCAAAAGCAGCATCAAAGACAACTTGCTAGAGCTGCACAAAACCAGGCAGCTGCCAGCAAGATTACGAAGGGAGGATGGGTTTGGGGCAAGCTTCCTGATGTTGGGCTGGAAAGAGAGAAATCACCCAGCTGGTGGTTGCTGGGTGTTTGAAAACCTGCAGCTGTGTAAGACTGCTGGTGTATTGATACTCACTTCCTAATAATGTATAAAAGGTCATTCAAAGTGCTGGCAGCAAGTCTGGGTGCAGTGTTGATGTGGCCCCTGGGTGGTCCCACAAGGACTGGCTGAGGGTGGGCTTTCACAGGTGCCTCTCAGGAGAAAGCAATGGAGCATAGTAGCAGCACTGGGATGTTTAATACTTGATGCTGCAGATATTTTGTTCCTAGTGCTAATGGAACAGATTAAAACTATTTGTGTTCCCTGTATAAAGGAATGCAAAGATATATTTTAAGGCTTGGGCTTTTAAAAATAAAGTTAGGCTTGAGCTATACTAAATAAAGGTTTTACATTTACTTCACTAGTTACATGGATCTCAGCTTTACATATGGTTCATTAGGGACCCTGAATAAAGCAGGACTACATCTACTGGGATTTCTCATATATGATTGTTGATGCTAGATCTCTCATTTCTTCTGCTTTTACGTGCATAACCTGCCTAACACATTTACTTCAAGACAGAGGTTAATGTCTCAAGTTTTCTGTGCATAGCCTAAAGCTCTGGTAAAAGATAAGGGTCTTTTCACAAAAGAGAATGAGATCCAGCTGTGAAGTTTCAAATTTCAGCCCCTCTTCAAACATGGAATTTTGACTGAAGTTCACAGTTCCTAAATAGCACTTCCCTATTTGGATGCTATAAATTAGCTGGTCTGTTCTTTGGGACAGCTCTTTTTTGTTCTCAGCAGCTCTGCTATTAAATGCCAATTTATTTGGGCTTCCAAGCAGTGACCTTGCTGTAGTAGTTTGAAAACAAACCAGTGGGAGATCGCAAGTCAGAATTATAATTTAATAGGAAAATTAAAATAAACGCAATAGTTCAAGAACACAGACAGGGTCAGGATACAACCTGACACCCTGTTAGGCAGGGTGGTGGTAGCAGTCCAGATGAAGTGGTTCTATCGAAGCGGTGATCCTGTAGAAGGGTCTGATCTCCACCTGAAAGTCCAGGGGTAGCTCTTGTCCTCTGGGAATCCGGTAGGTAAGGCTGCTTGTGCTGTTCCAAACCCCAGATTATATCCAGGTGGGAATGCTTGGCTCCTTCCCCTGGGCAGAGCATCTCACAATGGGCTGATGTAATTTTATGAGTCATGCGGCGGGTCCTCGATGGCCCATTAACAGAGACAGCTCCTGGAGGAGTTACCCGGGATGGGTCATGGGAGGAGATAAGGAACACTGCCCCACCTGCTTTAACAGCTTGTGGAGATGATAATAGAATACATGCTTTTGGTTACATCTTACATTGTAACCTAGGACACTTGCCTTTCACTTAGGTCTTGAAGAGTAAAGGCTTGTCATACAATGAAGTAAAGGAATTGAAATACATTGCTAATAGGTGACATCTGTTTGTGTTAGGAGACAGGTCCAGTGAGAAAGGCATAGACTTTGCATCAGCTTCCTATGCTTGCAAGAAATACGTATTTTAGAGAGGAAAGTGATGAATTTCAATTTTACTGTTCTTCAGTTTTACCAAATTTTGACAAATATTCATCCCTGAGGCCTTGCAGACCTCAAGAAAAGAAACTACCAAGTACTGCTCTCAGCTTTAGTAACTACTAGCAGTACAAAGCAACTCTGAATAATGAAGGCTGAGATTTGTTCTTTATTTTTAAATTAGGCTTTATTACACTAAGAAGAGACCAAGACACGGAATCTACACTATTAGCCAAGAACCTCCACATCTCATCCATCATGCTGTGCTAGCCAACAGAAAATTAGTTACTCAATATCTTATTTGCAGTGTACAAGCAAGTACAAAAAAAAAAAAAAAAGGCAATATCTTGTTTACAAAAAATGGGCAAATGATACTAAAGCCTTAACAAATGTTTGTTTGCATGAACCATATCCAAAGCAAACACTAAATTGTCTTTTACTTGTTTAAGACACTGCACTTTGCAATAACCTCAGAACAACTAATACACGAAGTTTTAAGCAAATATTAGGCAAAACATGTGTTGCAAATACCAACAGTACTTTCCTTGCCAAGCTGTTCTAAATACTGCACTCAAATAGTTCATGCTTTTAAATCAGAGCAGACAAAAGAAAAAACTACAAAACCCCACACCAAACCCAAACCACAACTCAGAACCCAAAAAAAAAAAAAAATCCCATGCACACTTAGGAGCCAACTGGTTTTAAATGCATTACTGAATTCTACACATCAGACTACTCCTAATCAAGATACTGACTGATCACATGCATTAGAAAATAATTTCAAATTGTAAAGAACCCTCTCGAGGGCTGCAAATTACTAATAGCTTATTTGACAAGAAGCTGACATTCAGTCTCCCGAGTTTGTGAATCAGTACAAGAAGTAAATTTTTTGTCTTCAGTAAGAACCTGAGCACCGTGATCATTTGAATAACCCCCAGAGAAGGGATCAACATGATTGTAATCAGATTACTTTTGATCTTTTGCCACTAGATGGTGTCCGGTTACCTGAGCTGTAACCACAGCTGCACTAATCAAAAACCATCCTTCAGACTTGCTGAATTCTGGCTCTTACAGCTTTTGCTGATGCTTTGGGTAAGCTATTTTCAAGGGAGATTTGGCTTTTCAAGTCTTACTTTTGATCTCTGCAGGGTCTTTTAAATGGGAAAAGATGAAGTCTTTGATGAGGATTCTTGCATAAACAGAAACAACGAACTACAGAGCACCTTAACTGCAACCAAGGAAATGTGACCCAGACTTGAAGCAATGCAAAACATATTTTCTAAAAGTAAGGGAGAGACCAAAAAGGAGAGTAATGTAAAAGCCAGAGGGCAAAAACCAGTGCCACTGTCCAATTTAGCAAGCATAAAAGTCAGTCTGAAGAGAAATGAAGCCCTTCCTGTGTGCATTGTGCAGCTTGGTATTGTGGCATTTACCTCTCATTTGAGAGCTACGGCAGAGCCATACTGTTGAGAGGAAAGTTGCAAGAAAAAGAAAGGGTATGAGAGCGCTGAAGAAATGTGGGGTCCAGGCTTGAATGTGTAGTGGCAAAGAGCATTATCTCTTTTACCCGTATAATAAAACACAAGGACAAACGGAAAACTGCAATGCCTCTCGCTGTTCCCAGATCTGCTAATAAATAAGGCACCAGGGGGCCTCAGTCATTCACTAGCAAAAAAAAAAAAAACAAACCCCACTGCACATTAACTCTTTACTTGCTGAATCTATGCACTTCAAAGACTCCATTTAAGCAAGAGAGGCAAAAGAGAGATGCAATAGAAAAGGAGCATTAAAATTCAGCTATGTAGAAAATGACAGTAAAATTACTGGAAAATGCAACTTGAACTCAGTTGGACTGTTTGCGTGGCAAGTCTCAACATATGGTTTCATGCTGGAAAAATAAAAAATCCCCCTTACTACATCAAAATGGAGTGATTTAAAATTGATTTTTTAAAAAGTGCACTTGAGACCCCTTGATCAGCTCTAGTGTTGAGAGGTGTTTAGAGCTACCTATGCCGTGTGTGAAGGAAGCCAAGTCAGTGATGAAACTCATGAGTTCAGGACTGTTTAGCTGTAATTTAAGAGAGCCCCCCTTGAGCTTTTCCTCAGTGATACTGCACGTACAAGCACAAAGCAGACTCTTATTGTATAAGTGTATTACAAATCAGTGCACCCACCACAAGTTGTTTTCACTGATGTCAGTCAGGTTGCATGTAGTCTCTCCTACGCATCTGGAGCTTGTAACTTAGCACACTTGAAACCATTCAACAGCTGCCTGGCAATAACATTAATTCAAAGTAACATTTCCCACAGAATAACTTCAATTTTGCTTTCTTTTTCTTCTCTAAAACACTAGAATTACAGCCATTTGAACGCTGTAAGGAGACTGCAGAGCAAAGTAATAGGGTTGTGGGATCCAATTACAAGCAGCCTAAAAAAACCCCAAACCTTCTCTGATGTCCAATCTATTTTCCATTTGAGGCAGCTGCAGCTGGATGCATCTTGGGAGTTCAAGGCAGCACACTGATCCAAGATACAAAGAATAAAACATTGTTCTCTTGCACAACTCTGGGAAGCTTCTCAAATCATGAAAACAAACAGAGAAAACTGTACTTGAAGGCTCTCCATTCGAAATTAGTAACTTGCCTAACCACTTGAAGTGCTGAATCAGAAATTACTCTAATTTAAGTGATACTGCACAATTTTGCATTAAGAAAATTATGCCTGAGCCATGTGCAATATTATGGCAAACTTGAGGATGATAAACTGCCGTTAGATGGCTATTTAGCTGATTACATTAATATAGTACTTAAAGTTTAAAACATTATTTGTGTTTTGTAACTTGATGGTACAGATTGGCAGTGAGGAATAAATTCTGAGACTTGCCTGAAGGTATACTGCACTCGTAAGTGCACACCCAGCTCAATAGTTTGACCCTGTCTAGGGCCCAGCAGAACTTCAGAGGAAACCTTTCTTTGTGACCACCCTTCCCAGTGAAGCTCCCTCTAAGTACTCCTGCCTTCCTGTATCCAAAAGCCTTTCAGCTACACTTTGACAGTAGGAAGACTCCTGTGTTCATGTCAGCCCTCCTAAAGCTGCAGTCCGGTGGATTAATTCCCCTCACACTTTGGGTATGAATACAGCTCTCCTTTTCCAGGGCTTCTCTCAGTCCTAGGGCTTTCAGGGGAGAGGGGCTGTAGTTCTAAGAATTCATTAGCTCTAAGAATTCGAACCAGGGCCAGCAAATGTGGGATGCCAATAGGAGAACAAGAGAATCCCCTAAAAGGACAGGTACCCCAGTTCTGTTTCCCTGACTGGCCCGTTGATTTCCCTGCCCCTTTTTCCCTAACTTGTCAAGGTCCTGGCCGCTCCACGTTGTCCTCCCCCACCCCTGTTCCTAGCCACTCCCTCGGGTTCTCCGCATTTGTTCTGTGCCCTAATCCTGCCCATGTACTGCCCCTGTGTCCTGGGTCCAGTGGCCCGTGTGCTCTCTCCGCCCCCCCTGATTCCCAAGTAAAAGGTCTAGGCTTCATGGGACTCATGCGGCATGGCGCTATTTGCCTTTGGCACGATGTGAATAAAGATCCTCTGAAGCCCCCATGCGGGAAGCCCTTCTCGCCTCCTTTATCACCGCTGTGTTGCGGAGCTGAGAGCTGGCCGGGGCCATGAGGGGCGGTCCGACAGGGGCCACGGGGAGTGAAACAGCTTCCCTCCCCAAGGAAGCCCCCTGCGCTCCCAGGGAAGTTCTGCGGCTTGCCACACCATCGGCAGAAACTGCAAACCGCAACAAGGAAATGCACAAATACCTATTTTGTGTGTTGGAACAGGGCTCGTACAAGAAATGCCAAGAGCCTTGAAGAGTAACGTACTTTCAGAATGTCCAGGAAAAGAATAGACACCAACTATCCCAGCTTCCCACACACATACTCCCTAAAGGCAAGCTTAGTTTAAGTCTTTTACTGGTAAAGAAAGGGCCTAGAACCAAACCGTTTGCATAGGTGCACTGGGAAATGACAAGAAGCAATGGCCACTAGTTACGTTAAAGGAAATTCCCATTGGACTTGGACTTCAACAGTGAAGTGGTTTAGTGTTGAGATGTTGTCCAGAGAGGCTGTTGCATCTCCATCTTTGGGCATTTCAGAAGCTGACTGGACAAGGTCCTGAGCAATCTGCTCTTACATGAAAGTTGTACCAGCTTTGAGGTGAGGACTTGACATGCTCCAGAGCTTCCTTGCAATCCCAGTTTCTCTACGAATTTTCTAAGAAGGCATATAGTTAATGTAAACTTGGGAAATAGTATCATGTGTGTTGGTCATTTTATTTGCCTTTTGGAGCCAAGGTTATTGAGGGTCATGTGTATAAAAGCTGTGGTTCTAGAAGAAAAAAATTATTCTGGATAAAAGTCGGTGAAAGAAACTCTTACTGTGTGTTTCTTAACTGTTGTACATTTTTTGCTTATTAAAACAATGTCTGAAGGAGAGTTTTTTGTATAAGAACATGCTAATTCTCCTTTTGTGATTCTTCATTAAACCAAAAGCCAAGCTCAAAATGAAAGAAATAAAAATTGCAGAGCTGCAGGAACATAAATTTGTCACAGCACCAGAGAATGAAAATGAAGCTAAATTTTCTTGCTCCACTAGTAATAAAATACAGTTTCAGAACAAATGTACAGATTGCAGAAGTTTTCAGACCCGAATGTAATTTCTCACAGGCAGTCAATCTAGCAGACAAGCTAAGAAACAGACAGAAAAATATGAGTACTGCCAACTTATCCTTGAAAAGTTTGGGTTCCAGGGAGCACCGAGTGAGGACTGAGCTTTCACAGGGAGCACATAAATCCCATGAGAGAAACAGTTTCCTCCTTTCTGTCTTAATATTGATTAACATTGAAAACATCTTTACTGGCAAAGTCCAGGCTCTCAGGTCCATGAAATTGATCAGTAAAACCTAGCAGAGAGACGGGTGTTACAGACAGCCAGGGTAAAGCACATGCAGACCACAGACATCTGTCATTACTGAAAGTTTTCCTGCCGTGACAGAGAACAGACACATCTGTCTGGAGGAGATACATCATGCCAAATGTTTTTGGCCCAGAACCAAATACACTTTATTTAATAGATACAAGAGACCATATCAGACGTCATACTCTGACTTATTAGTTGGGTGTAACAGTACAGAATCTAGCAGACATGCCAGGGTTTAGGCTGAAACACCTATAAAGCAAAACCCATTGGTTCTTCAGGTTAAAGTCAGATAAAAATGCCAGTGTGGCCTGTCAGCACAGAAATGTAGTAACAAGCCATATAAGCACAGAAATTGATTGCAGCCTTTTACTGTTTTGAAGAAATCAGTGCCATGGTTGTGCACTGTCACTTGGGAAGCAAAAGCCTGGAAGGATACTCTGCCTAGAAGAGGATGAAATGTGTGGTTTGCCATCTCCCATGTGTGTATGTTTGAAATTACAACAGACCACTAAAGATAAATGATTAATTAGAGTGCAATCACGTAAAAATACATGAGATACATCTTCTCAAATGTTAATCACTAATAAGACAGTGTGTAATACAATGCAAGGGGAAAAATCTCATGTTTACAAATGCATCAACAGGGAACTCAGGATTCAAGCTGCTGGATAGGTTTAGCAGTTTGTTTAGTTTGTTGCTGTTTAGTATTAAAGGAGATCCCTGTAACACACTTGCTGTACGCAGTTAATGTGCACAGAAAGCCATAGCTAGAGGATCATGTCCTGGAAAAGGTTGTGCATGTGGGTATTAGTTGGGAGTACCAACTTGAGGGAGCAGCTGCACCATGAAATGCCAGCAGTGGCTCACCAGGGTATCTGGAGCTGTGTCAGAAATGAGGGGAGTTTTGCTTGACAGCATGCTCTCCCTCTGGTTGGAAGCTGGATGGACTATTACTGTCTTCTGGCTTATCTGGTTAGGTGTCTTATCCACATAAAGCAGGGAAGAGACTTGGGAAAAACAAAACCTCCTGCTCTTGGGTTTTGCCCTCAAACAGAAGAGGATCTGGAATCAACTGGAATCAACAGGCCTGGAATCTCAGGCCTGAAGTGCCTGAGATAGTGTGGTTCTAGTGGGAAATGAAGAGACTGGAAGGGTTTCTGAAATCCAGTGTAACACAGTTACTCTGCATCTTAGTCTGCCTCACCCAGCAGCACACTGCTGGACTGACTGAAGGCCTCAAATACACAGTACAACCATCATCTTGCTAATTGCTTCCCCCAGCTCCCAAACATCACACACTTCTTCATCCACGGCCATAAAACCTTCTTCTTCAGTTGCCTTCCACAACATTTTCCCTTTCACTATAACCCTGGGAAGCTCCTGGGAAGACTTCTCCAACACTCTTGTGCAAGTTACTGGATGAGATCCATCCTGAGGCACCATGTGCCATGGCCCACTAACATCTGCACAGCTGACCATTTTCCTCATGTTGAAGGCCCTGCACTACACAGCTCCTCTGTGTGCTTCCTGTGTGTTCCAGACACTCATCAAGTAGGAAACACTGCCAGCTTGGAGCGAGCAACACCACTACAAACCAAATGGATTCTGGTGAATAGTGAAGACTAAGAATCCAGAAGCTGAAACACAGCATCCTGGTTATCTGTGGGAATGGCAGTTTGTCCCCATTCATCAGCTCCAGAATCCTTCTGGGCAAAAACCCCATTAAGTTACAGCAGTCCCATCTGCTTTGCCACAAAGCAGCAGGGAAGGTCATTCACTGCATTCCACTGCCAGCCAAGCCTTTTGTTTGTCAAGCAAAGCTCCAGACTCATCAATATCTACATTTGTAGGATGCAATATACTGACCTTTCACCTGTTTTACTGCCATGCTGTCCTAAACTTATTTATAAGATAAAGGACAGACTTCAATTAGAGTAGAATTTAAACAGGAAAGTGATTCAATCAGTTCATGAACAATCTCCTGCCAGATCTCCAGCTGGCAACTCAGGTTCTGGAGGTAATATTTCATTCTTATAAACAGGCCAAGCAGGGGGCTTCTCACAACTGTATTCCCTATAGCCATATGTATTTCACATCCTGGTTTGTTTGGGTTTTTTCCTCCCCCAGCAAATTCTCCAAGGAATATATTGTGAAATACTACACAAAAAACCCGCAGTTTGCATTTAACCATAGGTTAAACTGATGCATTGTGACACTGCCATGGAGGGGCCATTATCTTCTAGTAATCATCTGTCATTCTTAATCATATGGTGGCAAGTTAAAAATCTAATATGTTGTGACAAAACTGTGCAAGTGGATAACTGCAGAGTAAGCAGTTTGTCAACGTGGAACAACACACTGGTCAGGATGCTGAGCGTCAGAAAGCCACATTGGATTTTCACTGTGAGGAGGGTTATTTGCAAGTTAAAAAGCGAGTAAACTTTTCAAACACCCTTCAGATGGAAAGGTGACCAAACCATCCTATTAAGTCATGAGGAAGCCACTACTACTTTCAGTAGTTTCATTTTTTTGCTACTTACTACAACATTGGTAAACATCATTAGTAATCTTACCATTGAGTATTTTTGTGTGTGCTGGAAGATCTGAATGGAAGCATTTAAGAAAAGATTTAACTTACCTCTGGAATAGCTCTAAGAAGTATTTTGTCTTTTGCTTAAACACCAAAGCAATTGTTCTTCTTTCCTGGAAAACCTGGTAATCTACAGATTTTTGTGGCAAAAAAACCATGAACTGCAGTTCCACAGAATCTTTTCTTTGACCAGAAACTGATATGACTACCAGTCCCAGCCTCTTATAATAATATAAAATTAATACTAATAATTAAATAAAACACATCATAATTTCCATTATCTCTTTAACCTCAAACATAATATAAAAGTATATCTGAAATTTACTTGCTCCTGGGGCAAGGCTAGAACAGTTGAACAAGCAACAGTCAGAAAAAGGACAGAGTAGGTGAATTAGAGCCAGGTCAGCAGGAGAAAACCCTGTTTTATAGAAAGATACCATTAACTGTCTCAGGTTACAAGAAGGAAACTGAAAATTCACATTTTCAGAATTCAAAATACTTGTGAACTTTGAACTGAAAAAACATGATAGAGACAGGAAGAATATTCTCAAATGGCTAATCATAAATCTCATCAAAGGTTGAGATTCCTGGCCAGACTGTGATTAAAATAAGGAACTCAACACCACTGATCATTTTAGAGGCCAAAGATCTAGCAAGATTCAATGACAAAGCAAACATATATAGGAATAAAGAACTCTGGAGTGCCAGCACCCAGAGACCACCCAAGCCCTAGCAGCTTAGCTGGCTGTTCAAGGCCAGCCAGTTAACAGAAGGTATGAAGAGAACTTGAAGGAACTTCAGCAGAGGCTCATACTCAGACAGCTCTGTTTGGGATTCTCAGTGAAGGCAACCCTTTTTCTCTGCTGTTCAAGGTTGATTTAAAGGTGGGGCTCTCACCCTGGTCCTTGCCTGAGCTGTGCCACAGCCAGGCACCCCATTGATTCAGGTCCTGGCCAACTTCCCAATGTGGCTGTAGGCCTGCCTCACCTCGGTGCACTTGGCCGGCAATCACTGATCCTGGTCGCTATGTCCAAACCTGATTATGATCTATGATCATGACTCACAGTTCAGCTTGACATCAGACCCACTCTTTTCACTTCAGACTTGCTTGGTGGTCTGGTCCCTGGGCTGAACCCAGCTACCCTCACTGTCTGCCTCACCTGGGGTGCAGTGGGACTGGTCCATCACTGGAAAAGCCATGGCCTCTGCTGGCGTCCCTTCCCTGAGGGAACAGCTTTGCCCTTGCTGCACTTTGGCATTGAGCTACAACAGTTGAAGTTAGCAACAAACATTAGCTGAGAAACAAAACATAATGCTAGAGCGTTTTAAAAGTTCCTTATTTTTAGGGACTGGAATGCTGAAGTTGTGCAAACTTTGAAGTTATGCAAACCGCCACATCTACACTACTGACACGGATTTGCTGAAGCTTCCCCTTGTTTAGCGCTACCTACTCCCAGATATGGAACCTGAGTTCCTCAGTCTAAAAACTCAGTCCACAGTAATATTATTTCTTTCTTTCTGCTACAAACTACTCAGAAGTTCACACATCAACACTAGAAGATCTGTCGAGGTGTATTTTCCTTGACATCTTTGTCATTGCTCATTGATTTGCATAGAATTAGCTGACTAGTGTTTAGTAAATAAATAACCATCATAATGCACGAAGAGGAACATTGTGTTGATTCAAATTTAAAAAAAAAACATAAACCAGCACATATAATCCAGTTGCATGTGCAGTCCCCAGCACAGATCACCCTCAATGTCATGCTGTAACTACAAATGCCACTCTTTAAATCCCAGTAGTTCTCTCCTTGCAAAGCACCCTGTCACCCAGAAACCCAGTACCAGGGCATTTTTAAGCATAAGGGTAAATTCTACCCCCTTTAAATCTTGGCCTTGTCCTATATTTTCATTAAGGAAGAAGTCTGAAGTATGGGATAACTGAATTATGCTTACTTGACAAAGGTAAACAAGAATTTACAACCAGCAAAAAGATTGCATTGAAACAGATAAAGCTCTGTGTCCTTCAAGCACTCTCATGTATTTGTTTTGCAGGATCCTATTGTTTCCAGTATACAAAAGCCCCAACAGCAGTTTTTTCCCCTATGATTCTGCATCTTTGAAGAGAAGTACCATCACTAGATATGAGAGTTAGCTAAAAAACAGAACTCAACAGGAAAACATATTTGAGACACCACATATCACTTCCTTCTGCAGGCATGACATTCTTTTTTATAGAAAATAAAAACCAACCATTTTTATTGACTGTACTGTAGATACCTGTACAGAGTGTAAACTTTAATATTTCACCAGATATGTGAATACTTCTGGAGAAAGAGTTATCAAGCACCTTCATTTCAACAAATCTTTGATATTTACAGTAAGACATACCTGATTAAGTGTATGAATAGAATGAATTAAAAGTTATAAAAAGTTATACAAAAAGATCTTTAAAATGTTTATATGTTTTGTTATTTTATGATAAATATACAATTAAAGAGGAAGATGTCACACAGTTAAGACTCAGAAATGGCTCTGTTTAAAACTGTCACTGCTGTGTCTGAAGAGGGAGTGAGGAAATGGGGGTGTAGCTTACTGCTCTGATCATGACGCAGTGAAATGTGCTCTGGCAGGAGCCTCACAAGCCCTGTTTTGCTCTGCCACAGGTTGGTTTGCAGGCAAGCTGCCTTCCCAACACACAGTGGGGAAACCAAACTTCGCTCCCAGATTTGTACTGCTAATTTGACATATGAGTACGTGGTTAGATTTTTCCCTCTCCAGACTTACTGGTGATGATGAAAACATCAACTTCACTTTGATTTTCAGAACACCTTTTTGCTGTTACTGAACAGTGGCACATAAATGGGGCATCACTATCGGTTTTTCTTTTAAGCACCAAACAGAGGTGAGCTTTCTGAAAATCAGATATCTAACTGTCATAGTTTCTTATGGTCTACGAAAAGGCATGGCATGTTTTGCTAAAGAAGAAAGGTTGCTAAGATAGAATTCAGAGGCCACTTTGAGGCTTATAGAATCAAATGTAGAAATACTATTTTAAAACCTCTCAGGAAACAAATGTGACTGTCTATCTCTTTAAAACCATTTGTCTCCCAGTGAATCAACATCCATTCTTTGATAAACTATCAGCAATTTTTGAAAATACCTAAATTTTGTTTAGCAGACTTTAGGGAACTACTCAGGAATCCACCTCAAACAGAAGAAAAACAAATCTCTTAAAACCTAACAAAAACTTCCGATATATCCACTAAGCAGTGTTGATTATCTGTAACAAATCATGTGCTGTAGGAAAGGATCACATGAGCCAGGGTGAGAATGATAATCCTTACAACACATGGATAAACAACTTCTGTAATACAAAAGTCAAAAGCTGAGATTCAAGTTTTTGAAGTGAAAGGACTGGTAGTGAGAAGGAATGTGGGTGGGCATTAACTGTGTGCTGTTACAGGGTATTCCCTCTCATCTGTTCATCCTTGGACCCCCTGATTGTTTCTCAGCTAGAGATAAGCCCAGCCATACATATGAGGGGCTAAGCACACCACTTCTGCAGATGACTGCTGCATACTCCAAGGTACAATTTGGTATCAGGATTTGAGTAGTTCCACTCTCTTTACTCTGTTCTGTGTTTGTTACTTCAATTTTGCCAAGAGACAGACACATCCTCTTTCACGGGGGCAGATGCAACTAAGGCCTCCACATTTACCTTTAAAAGCAGAGAGATAATATTACAAGGAATAACGTGAAGTTGGACCCAACCTGGGCAGCTCAGTCTTGCTTAACTGCTACAAAAGAGCCTCTGCCTCTGTGTGTGTGTCTGCGTATGTGCGTTGTGGCTTGCTGTCAGCAGCATGGAGCACTTATCTTTAGGGCCTGATTGTGTTGATAGGAGTGAATTGTTTACAGCACATTTCCAAAAGGTGTCTGCTGCTCTAAAGCTTACTTTAATGCTCAGTTTCTTTCTATGCAATCTACTCCAACTGTGTTGTCAGGGCAGCGGCAAGTACGGCCTCCTGGGGTAGCCAAGCAGAGGTGAGTACAACCACCATTATTCACTGTGCAGTAGTTATGTCCTGGAAAAAAACAGAGGTGAAAATCTTAGAGAAAAACAAATGCAAACACACAATAAAATCTGAAACAGACACATACAAGAGATGTTAAGATTTATGGCTACACTAGGGAAACAAGCCATAATGAGACTAGGAGTAAAAGAAAACTATGCTTTGGGGAGATAAGAGTCACCATACCCCTTGTGTCAACTTGACATTCACATCAAAGAAAGATCAAGATATCAGGACTGAGTGAAAGAGGCAACATGAATCAACTGGGCTGTTCCTGAAATACCCTTCATAAACTGGCCACATGGTCACAGATATTAGAATGAAGAGACAGTGAGTGAGTAAATAGAGAAGAGCAACATGTGGGGACAAAGTCCAAAATGCTACAGAACATCATCCTCAGATACCAACCATACAAAACCAGAGGAATGATACATGAAAACAAACAAAAAATAAATTAGGTGGTTGGGGAGGTGTTAACATTAAAAACTAAAATGAAACAGAAGTCAGTGCCAAAACCAGAGGATCAGAGTGGAAAGGCATTCATTCAGAAAACCACTTGAAATAGACATAGGACAAAAAAGAAATGACACCAAGGTTCTGAATATTATAGGTATAAGCATCTACTCAGAGCACAGATGCTGTTTAACTTTACACTGCCTACCAAAATGGATCTGTGAATTAACAAGTAATAACAACACAACTGGTTTCTTAATTATGACATTTGTATGTATTTTTAAGCTCTGAGACAAAACTTCCCCTAAATTGTTTTTCATTACATATATTAAGTAATTTGAAGAGAAACTATCCTAAGGGGTTTTTTAGTCCTAAAGTAAAAATAGCACAATTCCTGTAATTCCAGCCATGTTGTAATAAAAACCAGCGAATGCTTCTCCTGTGATTTGCTAAGAACGACATAACTGCAGAATGATACTGCTCCTCAAAAAACCGAATTATATTTCAAGGGTATCAGCTTCCTCTCTTCCTCTTTTCAATAGCATATCTGAAAAACTTAACATTCAACAGAGCAGAAGGGCCAGCTCAGTCCAACCACTCTACCACCAGCTGTTTTCTGAACATTCCATTTTGAAAAACACTGGATCTCATTAAGGACATCTGGAAGACTGTAGTATTTCTGTAGTTTAAACTTAATAAGTGAATAAGGCTCTAGCCATGAATATAGCATTCAATTTAGAAGATGATAAGTTAGCATTTTTGACAGGTTAGATGAACGTGTCCTTTCACAAAGGACAGAAGAGGCCCCTTCTCCCCCTCCAATTCTGGTTTCATGTGGCAACTACAACTGCTTTTATGAAAAAGAAATTAGGCAGCTTTTAATTTCTAACTAAATAGAAATCTAAGCACTAACCAGTTCTTCACTACCTAAACCAGTTGGCAGCTTATGAATGGGCGGTGCTACTAACTTCATTTAGACAGTAAGGTGTTACACAGTTGTAAAAACTTGAGAATTGTCTGGATTACCTCCTGGGCACTGAGCGAAGGCTGTGGTGATTCCATAGAGTCGTGAGCGCTTGTGAGGCTGGAAGTTATCATTTTCTAATGAAATTGTGCGATCCACTGCTACAACAGCATCCCTGCCATATGCAGAAGAAAATATACAGAAGTGAGATGAAGGTGAAAGTACAGGGGAAAACAAAAGAACACAACAAAAAAATCCCAAAATACCCAACAAAAAACCCAACCAACCAGTCAAAAAACCAAAACAAAACTAAAAGCAGAGAAAATCTGAAGTTGCTTCTTTTTTACAACTAGGAAGAGATACCAGAAGTAAACTCCTCCAAGACATCACCTTTCCTGGACAAAGCTAGGTTATGACCTTCACTCCAGGCAGCTAAGAAGTTTACCAGAGAGGCACCTTAGTAAGTTTGAAGATACTTCCGATACAGGACAATGTCCCTGTACAGGAGGGATGCATGTGTTAGTAGTTTTGGCACATTTTTCACATTTTGCCCTTCTGACAAGTACTGTGGTATAGCTGACATTGCAGCTATTAAGCATAACAGTTATGGACAATGATGTGTTTCAGGTGGAGCCTGATACCCAGAAGGAATTATAAGCTATCCTTCCTTCCTAACTATAAAAGGGGGGTCAAGTGACAGGCCTGTGGCACACTGTTCCCCAAGCCTGTTCTAGAATAGCACTTCCCAGTTGTTAGTTTCTAACTTGGAAATCCTCACACACAGTAATAGCTACTCCTGCTGCAATTGATAGAGGCATTT
>WEIT01027673.1:503-11694 GCA_013389985.1 Dryoscopus gambensis | reverse complement strand
TGATAAGGGAGTGTTACTCCAAACTGGGCAGTGTTACAGATCTCTTCTGAGCAGATGGGCTGCAAAACAGCAAACTTTGCATGGACCAGCTGCAGGCTTTCATAACAAATACAAGCTGCTGATAGCAGTCTAGACAGGCACAACAGCTAGAAAACACATTTCCATAATATAATAGCCTGTTGTAGAAATGAAGATTGCTCCTTGGCATTCCTACTTAAATGTATGTGCTTATTAATAGAGCTAGATTGCTATATACTCACATACACTCCCCTACCAGCCTGTGCTAGTTAACCCAAAATAGATGTAAAATGCTACCAAGGTAACTAGCTAGGAATTGAATAACACAAACAGATTTTTTTTTTCCTTGTTTGTTTACCCAAAAGAAGCTGCAGTTTTCTCAAATTCAAATTTTTAATGAGGAAGAAAGTTTGAGAAAAATCAAAATGTCATATGCCGGTCAGTTAAGCCCAAGAACATTTAATTTTTAACTCATGCAAAGTATTTAATTTCAGAACATCAAAAATTTTAAGATTGAATTTTCTTATCAGTACTCTGCCTTATAAAAACTGTGAATAACTTGCACTTTGGAGTTTTTTCAAATTTTTCTTCATTGTTTTCTTTTATTCCATATGGCCAGCAGAAATTCTATATCTCTCAAGAGCATGCTGTAGAGCTCCTGCTGACAGAAATACAACTTCAATATCATTTCATGAGAAATACAACTCTGTATGTCTTAGCAAAGATGAAAAGTTGGAATATCTGAAACATCAGAAGAGATATTTCTCTTAGCAGTGTGATACTCAAAATATAGCTTAATATTAAACCTGATTCTACATGAAACTTAGCAGGATGGTTTACTCCTTTTGATTCAGGGAGCTATGAAATGCTTAAATGTATCTTCTTGAAATATCTTTTGAAGCAAATTTATTCAGAATTACAATTTCAGGGGGAAAAAAGAACATTAAAATTTTAGAATTTTACAGAGTTGGGATGAAAACTAACCTTAAGATCTGGAGTCTTAGAGTTTCACAATCTTGCTACATCAGTCTGATTTAGCCAATTTTTTTCACCCTCTGCAAATCTCTCATCATTTATAACTTATAGCTAGAGGGAGAACTTACAAGGATTTTATAGCTCCCTTACAAGTGATTTTTTATTCTGAGGAAAAGTCAACAGAGCTAACTCCTGTCCTGAATATTCTCCAGATCTTCCAGCACAGAGCAGAGATGTCATAGCTGACAGAAGTCATTCCATGGGTTAATTTTTGTGTAGGAACACGGTTTCTATTTTCTCCAACTCTGTGTATACTTTCAGGTAGGTTGTGATATTTGGTGATATTTCAGTTAATGGAGTTAATTATTTAAGTAATGCAGATTAACTGAATCATAAATTCCACAGACTCCATGTTTCTTGCATATAAAAACTGCTCTCACAGCTGCTTATACCTTTGACTTTGTGCAATGTGGCAGTTGTGTCTTGTGTGTGTAGTAGACATGGCATTTAATACAGCTGATCTTTACTTCAAACACTATGAAATAAATTAAAAATACAAGCATTTTAATCAAGCCCTTAGTCCCTGTTTTTAAACTTCAGAGAATTAGCTATTAAGAGATAATAGTTGAAAAGGCCACTGTATGTATATTTATATTTATGATAATATATTGTTGCAATATTGAAGCAGTTAACTTAGCTTTTTGGCAGTTTTCAGTCAGGTTTCAGTGAGCTGTTTTCACATATTCAGTATTGAAGAACACATGATTCATTTTTGTCCATTAAATCAAGAAAGGGGAATGATAAGCAAAACACATACTAGAGTCTAGATTTTCTCCAGATCCTGTGATGATGAGACTTAGGATATTTATAAAGTGGATTACACAAAAATATTCAAACTTTCTCTCCAGATGTCTTTTCAAAGTAGGAGAGAGAAAAGACTGCTGAGAAAAATACAGTGTGAAACACTGCTTTAATAATGTCAGATGAAAAGAATCATGTTCACCAATCAAAATGTCTTTGCAGTTTTGTAAAGAAAGGATAAAGAAATGTGACCAAAACCTCAAACTGCATTTAAAACAAACAAACAAAACACTATTATAAAGTAAAAACTCATAAAAGTCAGTCCTTCATTCTCCTTTGTTCAGTACATGATAGTTCTAAACAATTCTGCTTTTAAGATTTTCTTTATGACTGTCTTTTTTTATATTATTTTGCGTATCATATTGAACAGATCTGTGACCAATTCCATGTCTAACAGAGAGGAAAGAAAAAAAAAGTACCTTGATTAATAAAAAAAAGAAGGAAAACGTTTTAGTCTTTTAATGTCTTTGGAAAAAAAATATTGCTACAAAACCACACAAATAGTTTTACATGTAAATAAGATGTTAGTGTCCTAGGAAGGTTACTTGAGCTTACCTTGCTTTCCTGTTTTGTTTTTTAAGATGTTCTTCTATGCAGACTAACGATTTAGACTAAAAGTTATTTGCTGTATAACCTCCACAATATTTTCATTGGGTTTTCCTGTAATAATGCAGGTGTAGTCTTCTGGTACTTTCTAGTTACATAACCAGGGATGAAGAGTTAATTAGGATGTAAGTACTTACAATCATTCAGATTTGTATAAGCAAACCTAATAACTCAGTGTTATTAAATATGCTTCTGCAGTGTTCTTGAGCATCAATCACAGAGAAATAAAAGGGGGGAATATTGCTTATTTAAATTTTTCAGATTAGTATAAATAATGCAGTGAGAAGAGTGCAGATGGAAAGCATCACATGTTCCCTGCCTCTTCCCTCTCTCTTCTGTGCTGTTTTTCAATGCCTCAAAAGAGGAAACTGCCACAAAGAGGAAGTTTCTTGCTTGTTTGGAATCTCTCTGAAGTCGAGGGGGAGACTCCACTGTGCCTCTGTGAGTCAGTTACATGCTATGAGACCGATATCTGACACGCAGGAGTTTGCATCAATGTACCTGTGAGAAAGGAAAAAAAATACTGTAAAAGAAAGGAGAATGAAAACCTGAACAGTGAATTTCTTACCACCAACGCGGAACTTTCAAAGCATGAGCTGAACTTTATAATTCTCTCAGTTGGATGTACTGTGATACTGTAGTCCTTTTCCCGTTTTAGATGAAACAACTTTTAGCAAAAGAAAAGAGGCAGCAGGATTCAGGGGAAATACGATTTTTCCTATTCTGATCTCAGCTTCTGTGACAAAAACACAGGAATAACCACAGCTGGCTCTCCAGGAAGGACTTAAATGTCTTTGTTTCAAGGCATTCTGTATTTAAGTGCCCCATAGATGCCTTGCTATTATCAAAGCATGGAAAAATGCCTGGGAGTTATGTGACAAACACAGTTAACCTGCCTGAAGTGAATGATTCCTAAAACTCAGTGTAAAACTAAATGCTTTTTCAGTTGCTTTGTTTTCTAACAGATGCTGTTGTTTGAATTGCATGTTTGACTCTACTTATGTTAATTAGGCGTAACTCTGCATCTGAGTCCCCCAGGTCAGTGTTTTATATCTAACATTTTTTCTGTCATATTGTTGGTTTTCAGCCACTGTTGTGCCACAGTCAGTTTATTCACATGCAGGGCTTATTTGCCATAAGCGAGCAATTCAGTTTCATTAATAGACCTTGCCCTGACAAACTAACAGCTGTGGCACTCCTAGTCCTCAGAGCACCTGTGACTGGGTTTCTACATGCTTGGAAATCACTGTACATGTTTTTCCCATTTAGATCTGGCTGGCTGTGAGAGTAGCAGCACTGACACATGCATGAATTCAGTTATTTGTAGGACAAATGCACCATTCTAGGAATGCTTTTCCTGGAAATACAGTTAAGTGACTGTGCATAACTGCATATCTTCCTACTCTGAAACGTTGCCTGAACACTTACAACTGAACATTAATTTACGAGTTTTGGTACCTTACAAGCAAAAAAACCTTTGATATGCACAGCTTCCTGGTTATGTGTGAGATCATTACAGAAGTTGTAGTATCATAGAATGGTTTGGGTTGGAAGGGACCTTAGAATGGTTTGGGTTGGAAGGGACCTTAGAAATCACCTAGTTCCAACCCCCGTGCCATGGTCAGGGGCATCTTCCACTAGATCAGGTTCGTCATCCAACTGGTCTTGAACTCTTCCAGAGATGGAGCAGCCACAGCTTCTCTGGGAAACCTGTGCCAGTGCCTCACTACTGTCACAGTAAAGAATTTGTTCCTAACATCCAATCTAAACTTACCATCTTTCAGTTTGAAGCCGTTCCCCTTGTTTTATCACTACATATCCTGTCAAAAGTCCTTCTCCAGCTTTCTTGTAGCTCCATTTTAGGTACTGGAAGGTGCTATAAGGTCTCTCTGGAGCCTTTTCCTCTCCAGGCTGAACAACCACAGCTCTCTCAGCCTGCCTTCACAGAAGAAGTGCACCAGCCTTCTGGTCATTTTTCTGACCCTCCTTTGGACTCTCTCCAGCGGGTCAATCTCCTTCTTTTGCTGGGGAGCACAGAGCTGGATGCAGTATTCCAAAAATGGTCTCACAAGAATAGTCACCTCCCTTGAGCTGCTGGTCATGCTGCTTTTTATGCAGCTTCTTTCAATACAAGTATTTGTGGCAGAGTGATGGCAGAGTAAATCAGAAGATATGAGTCAAGATATTATGAGAACAGGAGGAGGTGTCTCAGCATCCTGGTCTTCTGAGGGTAGGCTAAAGACTAGGTATTTTCTTGAAAAGCCAGTAAGAAAGATAGTATGGGAAAAGGGAAGGACATATATGTGATTCAGGGAAAGTGATTCAGGGAAGGAGAAGTATTAGCACTAGAAAGACTTACCTCAGAAAATATGAAAGAGAAGAAAAGTAAGACAAAAGTTTCTGGAAGTTACTGAAGAAAAAAAGAGATTTTGTGGATTTTTTTCTAGTTGTCATTTAACTGATAAATATAGATTTTAGATGAGTCAATACAGGGTACTTAAAAGGCATTTTTTGAGGTAGCAAATGACATTAGTGGGTTTACTATAATGAAAAAAAAAACAGTCTTGCACCCAGGAAGGACACTGAGAGCTCACTAACTGTTGAACTGAAGCTATTCTGAGTCCTGTGGATACTAGTTTGTGATATATCTTAGTTAATAACTTTGTAGTTCTGATGCTTGTCTGATGTTTAGTTCAGGAAAGAAAAGTCAATATCCTTCACCAGCAATGGTGTGAGTCATACTCTTTATTGGAGGAGTCAGTTCTGTGTGGGAGTGGGACCTAAATGAATGTTTATGTGTGGAAAAACAATTTTGTTGTTCAAACCTAAAATATATGCTTTTTCAGAAGCCAGTTAGAGATGGCATTTCAAAGTATTTTTGTTTTCTATACAAAGGCTCTATGAAACGACATTTATGTGTCAGAGATCATAAAATGGTACCATTTCATTGCAAACTCATTTTTTTTCTTAACCATAAAAGCAAAAGTCTTTTAGATCAAAGCTTTTAAGAGACACTATGACAGATAACAGAGAACAATCTTTCTCCCTAATGTTCTATGTTTAAAGGCGCTCACTGTACAGTTTCCTATAAAGCTAAGATTTTTGGAGAAAGCTAATTAACTTTATCTTGATTAGATCAGCTTCTAAAGTTATAAACTTGAGGTTATAAAGCTGACATAAATTATGTAAACCACACAAATTATGCTGACAAAGTGGCCACCCTGTTCACTGCCCTTCACTATCCAAATCCTATATATCAAGCTGTCTGCAACATCCAAGCACAGTTAGGATAACTACTTTTGCGAGCCACAAACTGAGGATCACTTCTTAATTTTACCTTTCTTTTACTAGTCACACAGTGGGGTTTTGTACAGTAGTTTTAAAAAGTAAAAGAAAACTTCTGAAATATTTATCTGTGTAGTGGAAGGGTTGTAATTGCTGTAGCTTGAACTTCTCAAGTTATTTCTGTTTAAGACACAAGGGAGTTCTTTCGTTTATTGATTGAATGAAAAGCTAGTTCTTGAAGCAGATATACTTCTATACAGCGTATGGATGACTGAAGTGAGACTCCTGAAGAAAGAGTTACATAAAGATCTCTTCTAGAGTCAATCTATCCATGAAATGAATTGTAGATGGTGCATATTTGACACTCTAGAGTTTGTAACAATGAGAAACCTGCTCAAACTTTGGCCTGGTGCTTCTCTGAGTGGAAAGGTTGGATCAGGTGATGATCAGAGATCCATTTTATATATGAATCTAAATTATTAGGTCTGGGGTGTTAGGGACAACTTTCACCAGATATGTCACCAGTCCTCTCACTGCTAGGGAGGATTTACTGTTTTATTATCTGATTCAGCCAACAAGCCACACCTGATTCCTCACTCTTGCGACCCACGATGCAGAATTCCAGAGTCTTAGCACCCAGGACAACCTCTGCTTAGGTCATCCTTTTCCATCCAAGGAATTTGAATGCGAGCCAGGGACTGAGGAGGCTGCTATCACCATCAGATGAGCACTTCCAGCCATGCTTACAAGCACCTTTGCCCATGGTTCCTGACATCAGCCCCGGGAGTGTTCTGTCCATATTTCATCTGTTGGGTGGTGCGAGCTGGAGTGCTGGTGAGCCTCTGGGCAGGAGGCAGACAGCGAGTGCCACAGTTATTTACTGCACCAGCACCAGGCTATGACTCCAGCTCACTTGTAAACAATGACTGTCCTGATTCCCAAAGTCACTGAAGATTATGTGTCCCTCTTTGCACAAACAATCTCTCTCCTTCACTGAATTTATACACAGCCTCCCTCCTTCTCTGCTAAGTTTTTCTGGCTATTCTCTAAAAGATATGTTTTTCTACTTCAGTTATAAGCTGAAGTATACTAACAGCCTGATATCACTAGCTTTGCCTTACATACTGCATTTGCAATGAAGGACTCTTTATCTAGCAAGCACAAAACCAAAAATATTTCTTTTTTTTACTATTCAGCATAACTTTCTGTGAGAAGGTCTGATTGCTTAGGATTCATAGGAGATGGGAAATGCACATGGGGAAATGGTAATTTTTTTTTCCTGGGTATTGAATTTTCCAAGAAAAACAGAAAATTTTGTTGAAAAAATAACATGTATATGTATGTATGTATATAATATATGCAATTTTTAGGCAGAAACTATTCTCCAACTTCCAGAGAGACTGTTTTTATAAACATGTGAAGGCACGCTGTATCCTGGAAGGCTTCACATCAAGCTGAGATTTGGCTTTAGACAAAGGAATTTCTGTTGCAGTATAGCTACAGCTGTATCCATCCACCTCTCTTTGGCATTCTGATACTGCACTAGTTAAATAATGGACAAAGAGAAGAACTCTGTCTTGGCATTTTAAAGTTCACCATAGAGTGAGTCTTAATTGTTCATGAGATTTACTCTGTCCTTGCAAACCTAACCTTCCCTGGCACTTTCTGGGGTTAGCACGGAGAAAAGTGCCTTTTTGAAATCCTCCGGAGAAGCTTCTCCTTCTACTGATTACAGTAAAAGTTTGAGGAGATTATCCAACCTTGGTTAAACATAGCCTTTACAAACACTCCCCTCCATTTATATTCACAAATTAAATTATTCACAGACATCCCTCTAAAGATCAAAAAAGCCAACACATTTTACAATCTCTTGTGACACTGAATTACACAGACTCTGCTAAGCATAAGGAGTTGGCCCACACATGTTTAGCACAGAATTTACTTATGCATGAACTTGAGGATCTTGGCAAATGCTGGACTGATCTGGACTGGATTAAAGAAACATTTATTTAGAAGCTGTCCAGCAAGTGGCATCAGGTCCTTGACTGGGTCTGTGAAGGTCAAATTCAATTCTCTGTCCCAGGCCTCCTGTGAAGGAATGGTGTGGCACAGAACATGAAGTTAGTTATATATCATTCAGCTCTTATAGTACTGAACTACTTAGGCTCCTAAGACGTGTTTTCCTTGATGGCTCAGATACTTAGAAGTTTACGTCTTGTTAAATCCTTTTTTTAATACAGTTTAAAGTGGTCTATAAAGTTTCAGGGCTATCAAAACAATAAAAATATCTGAGAAGATTATGCTTACTCAGTCATAGTATGAGGAAATTCCTATTTCTGTGATAAATGATGACTTGCACTGTTAAGGATGGCAGTCTGAATTAGGACAACTATATTAGGAAAAGAGAAAACTCGTGAGTTTATCAGGAAGAAATACTTGGCTGTTCAGTTCTGTAGGCAAACATCACAGCCTTGAAAACTTCATATGGTTCCTGTGGGGAATGCTCTTTGCAGAGTTAGGTTTGTCCCTGGCCTATTGAGATGGAACTGACCTTAGCTGTGAAGTTAATATAGTGCAATTAATAAAGCAAGACAGAAAACAAATACAAAGATAGATAGGGAGGATCAAAGGCAATAAACAAGAAAAGCAAGTTATAGAGTAGAAAACAATAAGAGAGTTGGGGAGGAAGAAATGCCTGGTTTTGGAACTGAGGAATCCTTCTCCACTTCCTAGATCATTGTATTTCCCTATAAAAAAATTCAATTAACAGTGCACACCTAAATTTTTCATGAATTTGTAACTAACTATTTTATGCTGAGAGCATGCAGGGAGAAATTCAAACACTACATAGTGGCAAATCAGATAAAAGCAACCACCTTCTAGTGATGTTTCTCGTTCCTATTAAAACTGCTGTACACATGTATCTGCTGGTAATAAAATGTCAAGAATGAGAAACAAACGTGTTGGATGCTTGATAAAATAGGAAAAAATGTTGATTTTTATAAAAAGACAATGTTCTGCACTGTTATAGGTCCTAATTATGAACAAACCATGCTTTGACTGAAAGCTGAGACTTTCATCTCCTGTTTCCAGAAAGCATGAGACAACATTTGTTTTGAGAGATAATAAGTTTGACACAGAAAACTCAGCCTGGCTACCTTTGAGCTCAGCAGCATATGGTCTAAAACTTCACTAATGATGTGAAAGCTTGAACTTCCCTTTTTATGAAAGTGTATGTTCCACTCTTGGAAGAGGCTTGTTTATCCAGCTCAATACTGTTGCATGTTTCATGTCATTAACAGAGAATGGTAGAATAAGTAAACTAAATTTTGAATAAAAGACAGCTGCTGTATATTACCTGTGGAGGAGAGATGTAAGCATTCAGGTATACAGGTTTTTGGCCTCAAAAATCAGTCTTGGTTTGCTAGTCTTCCTCATATATCAACTTAAATATCCTTCCTCACTTAAAACTCATGGACAAACGTGATGAGTAATGGACTTAAACCCAAAACTGACAAATTCTGAGTCTTAATCATTCTAATGGAAAAATTATTTTTGTAGTCAAGTATAAAGTTTTAGGTAATAAAATTACTTTTTTTGATATTTCAAGATAGCATTTCATTAATTACTCAACATCACAACAGCATTTCATGAGGAGGGCCATGGGCTTATTCTATATCGTAGTTAGGATAATAAATGATCTTCTAGAGTAATATTATTGATTTAACTGGAAGCATAAGAAAAAAAGGATTAAAACTTGGCATATTTTGTTTTATAGTCCCTTTCAGTCTTTTGGAGTCTGCACAGGGACATTCTGTGAGCTATACTGTAGTCCCATGGATTTCCAACATATGGTAGCAATGCGACTAGTTTAGCCGAATCAAAAAATGTAAGATTGCCTCATTATCCAGATAGAAAGGATTTAATAGTGATTGATTTCTGTCATAGTGGGATAATTAACCTTACCACTTACAATATGTAGTTATTCATTAGGAGCATCTCACACCAATTGCCAGAAATTATTAAGTTAAACCTCATGATACTTGCAGAGAAAGAGTAATTATCCCCATTTTGCAGGTGGAAAAGCTGATTACATACAGATGGTCACAAATACCTTACACTCATGGCATACAGACATTATTACACAAAAAGAAATAAGGACATATTTTCCTAATTGATTATCTGATATTTGGTATTATATCCATGATGAAATGTATAGCTAAATCTGAGGTGCTGAAAATTTTTTATCTCGCAGTCCAATGAATATGGAGATGAAATCTAAACACAAATCAGGAAAAAACTACATCCAAGCAGCTTCAGAAATTCAGGTTTGCTTTTGAAAGCATGGGAAGATATATTAAAAAAAACACACAACAAAATTCAATAGAACTCCAAATCAAATATTAGACTTATTTATTTGAATATTGTGGTTGTGAGTATTAGTTTCTATATGTTAGAGATGTAGGTTAAGGGACTTTGATTATACGTAGGTTGCAATGAGAGTCCAAAACTGCTTATCTTTGAATTCTGTCACCTTTATCTTGATTTTTATGAATTTTTGTTCATTAAAATATGGCATACTTTATTTATTAAAGAAAACTCTTTGGTAGCTAATTTAACATCTGTTAATTTGTACAGGGACAGAGTGATGCTTCACTTAACCAGTATAAAGCAGAGAAGAGTTGGAGGTCATAGCGTGTTGCCCACTAGCAGCACTCTGTGTTCTCCAGATCCTGCTGGGGAGACGGAGCAAAACCATATATCAATCCAGAAAATCCATATCTAGCTTAATCATAATGAACACTCCTCTTTCAGTTTGCTAAAGTTTTGTAAAGCCCTTGTGTTTGAAAAACATAAACACTCTTAGACAAGCTAAGCATGGCGGAGCTGTCTCACATGGAGTGCTACTCTTCTGGTTTATATAGATATCGACAGGAGAAAGGCAGTGAATCTAACTTAACCCAGTCTTCATTGGCTCTGCATTTTAATCAGCATTTAATCCCCCAGTATTTGCAGGGATGCTTTGGTAAACGAAAGTAATAGACAAACAAAGAATAACCAGGGAAAAGTGAGTGAGTTAGGAGAAGCATGCATATAAGATTTCTTTCTAGCAAAAAAAGGAAGAGGTTTCAATTAGCTTTTCAATATTTTTCAATAATTTTCTTTTCAGCATTTTTTTCCCATAAATTTATTTATTCTCTCATCCAATTATTTGACTCAGAAAATATGACAAAATATGACTAAAAATTCTTCAATCATTAGGGGGGCTGAAGAGCTGAAGACAAGGAACTTGTGAAGAAAATATGTCTCGAGAAAACACCCATTAGAGGACAGTCTACCTGATTTAATGATGTGTCAAATAGGATAGAAACCTTATTGAGTCCCAGGGCTTAAGTATTTTTTCAAGTTTTGTTTGAGATAGTGAGGTATAGTGTGAAAGCAAAAT
>WEIT01027672.1:948-25374 GCA_013389985.1 Dryoscopus gambensis | reverse complement strand
TTTAATGATTTCTAGTCACAGAACAATCCAAAGACTAATTATATAGAAAGCAATTGAGAAAAAAAAACTTTGTTGCTTGAATGGAGATGTTGATACTTTTTTGTAAGGATTCAGAACTTTCTTGTTATATGAAACAAGAGAAGCTAAAATGTTTTAACTTACATTTATGATTGTGATGGAGGAAAGACGAAATAGAAGAGCTCCAAAACTCTTTTTATAAACATGAAAATATGCAATGGTTAAATTCATTCCTTTCTGTCTTTCTTCATCATTTATCTGTTTCAGTCTCCCCTTGTTTTACATTAATTTAAAACCCAGTATTAGAATTGCCCTCTGGTCTGGGTTTTAAATATATCCTTATACTTAAAAAATACTTAAAAACCACAGGAGCACCTGCAATTCTGCTGAGTCACAGAAGCCTTTAAGCACAATAATAGAAGTCTATCCACTGGTAGTTTTTGTACCTTAAACCATCCATCTCCTCCATGTCATCCAGAGTGATCATGCCATCTCCAAGAAAAATGTATAGGAAACCATCTGGGCCAAAGAGCAGCTGTCCTCCTAGATGTTTTCGATGGAGTTCTGCTACTTCTAAAAACACCCTTGCTGTCCTCATGTCAACTTGGTGTGGATTTTTCCTGCAAGTTAAATATATGACCACAGTTTTCACATTTCACTATCATTGTTCTTCTTTCTAAAAATATACTTGAGTCATACAAATGATACTTTGAGGTGTGTATGTTGTAACTTGATGGAAAAATGCCTAACAGTTATTTCTGAGAAATTTCAATCTTCTAGCATTCACAAACAATTATTTTGCTGCCTATACACAGTAAGTAGGAAGTAATTATAATTTAAAAATGACAGACTAACTGAAAAAAAGAGTCTTAAAAAGAAAAAAAGTGTGCTTACTGTCATTCCAAAACCAAAGTTTGAAATAAAATCCACACTAATTTTTCTGCAGGTGCCTAAGTTTATACATTGTAAACCTTGTATTTGTTTTAGAAATCAGAAATACTAAAATGCAGAGGTTGCTGAGAAATAAGTTTGTGAATTTTGGACTTCTACTGATACCTGGATACTGTGTACTCTACGACCCTAAGGATGTGGTCATGAGGTCCAATAGCCCACCGTTCTTGGTTGGTGGTATAAGACACATACAGCTTTCCATTTTTCTTGTAATTGGGATGGAATGCNAAGGCTTAACAGGCCTCTTTCATCTCCTCCCTGCAGTCAAATGAAAAACACAAAGAATTGTGAAGTTAATTATGTTCTTTATTGTGTTTCAGCTGGAACCCAAAAAAAAAAAAGTTTCTTTCTTGTGGATCATCTTTGCCCAAACTCTTTTATTTCTTTCCTGACTACTGCACAAAAAGGATTATAAAACATTTCACTTTGGGGAAGTCTTTAAGAGTTAGAACAAGACAATTGCCTTATGTAGTTATCTATGCACAAGTCTGTTACGCCACTTTTGTGGAGTGATTTGTGTATGTAATCTTTGGGAAGCCATGAAGACAAGTTTAAGTGCTGTGAAGGATTCTTTGCTGGGTTACTAGGTTGCTTGTAATTCGTAGAAGACGAATAAAAAGGTCTATAATCAGCAGTCACTTCTAATCCAAGTATCCAAAACCTAAAACATAGTGCTGGCTGCCAACTCCCACTGTCTTGGCAATATGTTTAGAAAACAGTTAAATTGCTTGTGTAATATGTAAACCTTTGTTTTACCCTGGAGGCAGCAACATCAGTTGTCACAACTATGGTGGTCTGTTCATCATAGCTGGTGTACTGTAGGTAATAAGCAGCCTTGGTCTGTGTGCAGAGAAACCATGGTTTTACATGTGGTCCCTCACTGGAAAGGTTTTTTGTTATTTTTTAAAATAAAAATAGAAAAATCTCAGAACAACTTGCTTTTGTTGTTATGTTTGCCATGAAGATTAGTACAGTTATATGTTAAGCATCCAATCCATGTAATGTACTGTGACAATGCAAATACCCTGTGAACTTAAATAGAAGGCAATTTTCTTTTTGGTTTCTAAAAAGTTTCTAAAAATGTACATACTATTACTATGCCTAAAACTGTATTTGTATAAATGAAGAATAAAACTTAGATTCATTTGTTGCTCTTGAGACAATACAGGGAGCGAAGCTGAGGCACAGAAATAAACACAGCGAACAGATAACAATTCAAATTCAATTCATATATGTGATTATTCAGAAGCTGATAGTTGCTTTGGAGTTTAACTCAGGGCTTGCCAGCCCTTCAAAACTAGAACCAGTGACTCTGTTGTAGATTCAAGTGCTCCAGTTCTGCACCCGTAAGGAGACAACATTTTGCAACTCTAACCACACCCAAGATAACTAATTATGAAATTTTAAATTATAAGAGAGAATGAAGCTTTTAAAATGTATTTGCACTTCAGAGTGATGGATGGGCCTGTCTTCCTGTTGAAAGTCATCCCACAAAGGGCCTAATTGGGAAAGTGCACAGCTTTAATTTATTTTAATTCAACATGATTGCCGTACTTCCTTTTTAATCACAGCCACCAAAGAGAAACCTGAGTCAGAAATGGAGATATAAATAGGTCAAGAGATTTCCATGCAAACAGATTTGTACAATGAAATCTGGATCCTGCTAATTTAAAGGCAGGCAAAATTTGCTAGTTTGTTTGCTAGAAAAATTTAGTTTCAGGGGGTTATCAGAGAGGTTAGTTTTGAAAGTCTAGTTAGAGCTGCCAAATCAGTTGCAGTCATCATGGATGAAGGGACTGGTAATCCAGCTCTTTCTCCCTTATGAGCCAAAAATAATTCTGCAGCTGAGTCTGAACTGATTGTAGATATTATTGTTTGAGTTTCTAAGAGTTTTGACCAAGTTGCTCTGATAAAGTCTGAGGCAAAGGGAGGCAAATCAGTTGCTTTGGGAACAGGAAGGCATATTTCAAAGATTCCTGATGAATGATTCTATCTGTTGTGCCCAGACAAAGACAGTCCTATTTCTTCTCCTGAGAGATGAGTTCAACTCATTTAAGGGCCCAGGAATGTCAATGACTCACACTAGGTCTGCCATGCAAGGTGAGTTATTGAAAGTATTAGTAAGAAAAGATCTTTTTGTTTACTAAGCTGAAGATTTTATTTAGTGCTTGATGCCATGGCAGCCGTCTCAGTGTGAAAGAGAAGTTGTTGAAAGCGTAAACAGGTGAAAATTAAATTAAAAGCTTTTAATGAAGTACACATGAATCAAGAATTTGAAAAATGGATGAAACACGGGACCTGTAAGGTAGTAACTATGGCAAGTTGCATTCGTAGGACTTTTACTCATTGCTGTCTTGCATAGTTATGTTAGACTGCAATATATCTCTTTGTTTGCACATTGTTTCTATTGCCTCCTGAAAAGTCACACTGCTGTTTTTCAAGGTCACATAGACATTTTGTTCTAAAAAGTCTATTTACTCATGCAGTTAATAAAAACTTTGTGAATATCCCTCCAAGATACTGAAATCAGTGCAGCATCAAGCCATTAGTTGGGTTACGTTCAACTAGAAATCCAGATGAATTTTTCCATATTTCATTTTCCTGGTCTTAGAAATGGATTGTTCATGTGTATTTTCAACTTTATCACTACCTGGCAAACCTGTTCTTTCCAACCAAATCACTGCCACGACTTCCATAGCTTTTGAAAAGCCCTCTATGTTCCAGAAAGTATATCATTTTCTGTAGTGTTGTCTCATATGCTGTGTGGTAAATTGAGAGATAGCCAGCAAAATCCCTTAGGAGCAGTCATTTTAGTACTGTCAAACCAAATAATTATGTACAAAATTTCAGACTTTCTCTGTCGACTATTCTTCACTTTTACTTTTTTTAATCAATGGACTTCTGATGTGAAACCAGCATCCCATGGTTTACAGTCTTTCCTGGGGATACCATGTGTCAAATATCTGTGTCTTTTTCTTGGCAGGTTAATAAGTTATTGATATTCTTTTTTTTGAAAGTTTCCCTTTAGATGAAACCAGCAAACCAAAAAAAGTAGATGATAAAGCAGCTTGTATGAGATTCTGTACTGCACTGTTCGATGGAGTAACCATTAATGTTTGTCAGTTGTATAAGGAAGGGCAAGAAGAATGAGACAAATCTTTGTATTCCATTGGGATGTCTGTTGAAGACAAAGAATGATGGTTGGCTGAAATGAGTATTAATTACTTAAACATACTGTGGACTGGGGCCAATGTGAAATTTGTGTCGTAACTAAATCTGGCAGCTCCCACTTTCGATGTCTGCCTGTGCTGCTCTGTAGCTTGAGCACTCCCCTCTCCTGTTCGTGGCAGTGACACCTTCTGCGCCAATACTGCACTTCTTCCAAAACTGATTTCCTTGGGCCAGGAACCTTGGACCTTTAAACCCCAGTTTGGTCTAGTTTAAGACCACAGCCATGAAAATAATTTAATCAGAATTCTATAAAGTCAGTACAAAGCCAAGTAAACATTAAAACCAAGTGTTTCTATGTTTTTTGTTTTTAAATGGCTGTTTCTTTTTGCATTGTAATTTCTGATATAATGCATTTACGCTTGTAAAAATGTTAAACAAGTGCACGACATGATCCACTTTGTATTTTGACTCACGCTAAGAGAAGTCACATTGCATGTGAAGCATGTGAATACTGGATTTTTATAGAATGGTGATATTTTCATGTTACCACTCCTTAGAAGTGGGCTCTGCTTCCAATTTGTGTGCTTTCAAATGTACTCTGGTATAGCTCTGACATTATAGACAGAAGTTTTATTATATTATTAAGGTATTATACTTTTTCTATAATACAGAAACATATGTTGCACTTATTTTTAAGACATGCTGCCATTTAATTATGTCAGTATATGTGTTATTACATATAGTAAATACAGGGAAACATATAAAGGAATGCTTTAACTGGTATTTTAAACTATTTAATTTAAAATAGATCATATTGTAAGTATGACCCTTAATTATGTATCCTTAGTAGTAATTAATGCTAGTAAGCAAAACCAGACATGACCATTTATTTCCATTACTCTGTGTGGCTTAATAGTAAACAATGTAGGTAGCATATTCCAAGTGTTCCTTTAAAACTGATTTTGAAATGCACTCTTTATGTAATACTTATAAAATATTGGTATTTATACTTAACAGTACTATTATGGTGTATATATATAAATATATGGTATACATGGTATAGAACAGTATTTATACTTAACTTTTTTGTCTGGACAAACCCACTCTCATGTTGGAATGGAGTAACAACCTTTTTTAAAAGGGGGTTGTGCTTAAATTATGCAAATTCAACACTAACTTAATATTTTAATTCTAATATCTTTATATCATTTGTTTTCATCTGTTATTATAGTGCAAATGCTGGGTAAGTTGTTGAAGTAATACAGTCACCATTAATTTAGTTTTTTCCTGTGTAATAAATAGCATAGCCAATATGCCTTACCAAGTGTTTGATCTTAAGGAGTTTTATTTGTAAAAAACATGGGTGAAAAGGGTGTAAAATCTCTTATCGGGCAGGACCATCTGAACTCTTCAAAAAGAGATTCAGGAGGGCTGAAGGTCAGAGTCAGGTATTCTTCTCAGTGGGAAGTGTTTGCTTAATTGCCATGTTTTGGAAATTTGGCCCCAGCACAGGATAGAAAGGTGACTCCAGCAGCGGCAGAAGCCTGCCAAGGTCTGCTGCAGGGGTACACCCTGCCCTTCAAGCTGCACCACCTATTCTGAGCTCCACAAGAGGGAATTGCCCCTGACTGGTGGAAATACAGCAAATATAGAATGAAAGGAACAGAAGTTTTCTGGGCTGCAGGCAGGTTGCAGGAGCAGAGCTCCTATTAGACCTCTTGGGTGTTGAGGACTGGAGTGCTTTGCTGTCTGTGGGGCCTGAGGCCTCTGGCAAGGGAAGGATTTGTAACATAAGACATTCACCTTAGGGGAAAATAATTACACTGATGTCATGGCTCAGTATGGTCTACATACTAGACCCTATCTCCAAAGCATTTCCTTTTTCCTCTTGTGTTGCAGAGCTTCACTTTTTTCCTCGTTTATAAAGGGCTTTGCAGTTATCTAAGGATTTTTTTAAAACATTTTCATTGTTTTTTATTGATTTCAACAAATGCACTATTTTAATACTTGCCTTTAAAATAACTTTAAGTATAGGAACGCTTTACAATTAAATTTAAACATGAGAAATACTTAAAGGGCTGTACTCTGACTTGGAATTTAAGCACAAAACCTACTGAAGTTAGAGATGCTTTTTATTCATTTAGGTGCAGGGCAGGATTTAGCTGAAAATGGCCAAAGTGCATCCATCACAAAGTTTTCTGTTCTGATGTTTGATAGCCCTAGAACTTAAACCCTAATTCTTTTTTTCTTCTTACTTCTGTTGCAGCAAAGACAAAATTTTGACATGGGGGGATCATCTTTTTTCTTTTCCTTACCTTCACAGTCCTTTGAAGATACCAGTCACTAAATGCAGGACCTTTCACTTCTAGTCCTAGTCCTCTGTACTTATTTTTTTAATTCCTCAACTCCAGATTTTGCTGTTCTGCTGGGCAAGTCTTTAGTTTAATCCAAATGACAATCCTCGTCCCCTGATAATACAATTCTTTCTTCCCGTCCTCCTAAAGAAAGTACATGAAACTTATAAATGCAGATGCCAACCCAACACAAACCCACAGCTCGCCTCCTTCACACTCCTCTGGTACAACAGGAATCCTGCTTTCGCAACTCTCCCAGTTATTGGTTGGGAGCAGCTGAAAGCTTTGAGACTGCCCAGAGCCAGCCAGTAATTGAGAGGTTTTGGGCAGAGTGACATACGGCTGTGAGTGTGCTTGCAAGGAGGTGGCCATGAGCCCATGTGAGGTCTGCATCTGGACTGAGAAACTTTATGTACTGCACTGCTTTAGGAGAATTGGAATAACAGAAGACAGTGGAAATCAGTCCCGGAAGAGGGAGATTCAAATAAAGACCAGATGATTATTGCATTCAGTAAAGCTGGCTCAGGAAGGTGTGAATTACACACTTTCCTGCACCACAGAGGCCTCTTGAGCTGTAAGCAGCATTTATCCTCTGGGAACACAGGTGGTGATTCCACCTCTGTCCCCAGCTGGATTTATTTTCAAGGAAGCTTTACATTCCACCAGCAACTCAGTGAGTGGTTCACCAGCGGAGGCCACTATGGGAAGGTAAAAAATAAGCATGCTCCTTCTCAGTTCCCTGGCACGCCTCCACTTTCTGGTTTTATTTATTTATTTGGCATATCTGCTCTCCTACACTTTTCCTCTTCAGCATTCTTCCACTACAGACTGTCTTTCCCTGACAGGTTTTGTGCTGCACTGGTTTGAGGTCTATTGTGTTGCAGAATTAGCCTTCCAGGAAAGCGAGAAAGCTTCCTTCCAGTGAATGAAAATGCAGTAAGTGTTCAGAAATTTACTGACCATTAAAGTCCTTCATTAACAGGGGAGAATAGACTTGATGACCTTTTGTATTTTTTCTTCTCCTTTCTGTTGCTCTGAAGCTTTACCCACCTTTCCACGCCACTTCTGCGATAAAAGCAAATTTTACAACTCTTTTTCAGTGGCAGTCCAATAAAATTGGCTCAGATGATACCCCACACAGAACAGGCTATGTTCCATTGACATTCACAAACACATGACATGATGACAAGACACTAATAATCCTTTCTCCCAGTCACCAAGAGGTGGCTTTACCTCTTCTAATCAAGAATGACTTTTTTAAACTTCCTATTTTGATGCTATCTGACTTTATTTTTCTGTAAACACACGAGCGATACAAATTAATCTTATTCGTGATCTGCTGTTCTACCAGTGCTCTAATTTGACTATGGTCCTTTCAGCCATCTGTTCTGGCTTTCTCATGTTCTCATTCCTTCACTATGTATATAAAACTTATCTTTACTTTTCAGTAGGATGTTCAATAGAATTTTTCATTTTGTTTAAAATACAGATTAATGGCAGAGAGTCGTCAAAAGACTCTAAGAATTATAATTCAATACATAAGTTGCTTTTTTTATGGTGTGACATTTCAGCCAATCACTGCTGTCACTTTTGTCCTTCCTAAGGATAAAAATATGCTATGGAAAAATAAAAATGCTACTATCATGCAAAGATCTTCTTGAGCTGCTAATTTTAATAAATGTCAACAAAAAAGTCTTCGGCACTTTAAAATGAGCTGTAAGAATTATTTTCTTTTCTGCTGAGAGAGGTAAAAAAAGAGGATGAATGGTGACACAGAGCAAATTTGACAGTGCTTATGTAAAAAGAACGAACCTACAACAAATTCTATACTCCCATAATCGAAAACAAATTCATGCTGTTTTACCGTGACCACTTTATATGGAAATTTAGGGATATAATTCAGAACAGAATAACAGCAATTATCATACTCTCTGCATTAAATTAAAACCAGAAATGTTGATCTGTCTAATTGTAGGCATTAAAAAATAACTAGTTTCAAAAAAGAGGGATGCGAATGGAAAGATGCCATGATGACATTACTCTTAGAAACAATTCTGCCTTTCTCCTTTGGCTCTCAGTGCTGAACTGTCACCTATTAGAGTTGATACTTGCTTTTTCTAGTTGCAAAAGGAATGGTACATTCACATGAGCTATGTATTTAAAAATTATGGGGCAGGGGGTGAAAACAGAAAACCACAGCCAGCTTGAAGGAAAAAAAGCTACGGAATTCCGCTTAGATTGGTCCCCATGTCCTTAGCACTGTCTGCATGCTAATGAATATTAAAACTTGCTCAGCAAGTGACAGAAGTTACTAGCAGTCTGCATCTTGCAAAAGAAATGGTTAAAAATTTTTTTAAAACCACCCCTTCAACAGGATACCTTTTGCCAGAGATTAATAAAGGGCTAGAGGCACTTCATTCAGTCCACACCATTTGCATTTCTTTGCCAAGTATTACTATGATAATCATTAATGTTTGCAACCTGGATTAAACTGTGGCCTTTATGAGCTCTGTCACTGTTTTGAGAGAAGAGTGAGTTCCATGGCTTATCAAAATGATGCTCATCTTCTTTGTAAAATATAAAGGTAATCTGCTTCATTGAAGGTTATTTCTTAAGCAAATTTCTGGCTTTAGTCACTAAGGCTCCGAAGGTACTTATTAAAAGCTCTAAGGAGATTTCTGCAAGATATTTCAAATCTCCTTTCCTTCTTATTGTAATAAACTGGAAAATTGCATTATCTGAACAGTTTTTAGTAGGGGAGTGGGAGACAATTTGAAGGATAGAAGTTCAAGTGGCATAAAAACACAGGAGAGAGACAGGAAGGATATAAAAGGTTTACTGCAATTAATGCTTATATTCCACTTATGATCTTGTCTGAGATTCTCTCCTGAGGCCAGAGACCCCATGTAGAATGTGAGGCTTTGCCTACAGACCCCAAAAGATGGGAACATATCACTATTTTTCAGCTGCCAAAAAATATGTGTTCAAATCCTAGTGATAAAGCAAATGCTATTGTCCTCTCTAATATCCGAGGAACTTTCGGACTCTGAAATCTGGATGCATGGAGAGGCATATTTCAGCCTATATTTAGCATCAGCATTCAGCATAGTTTTGATAATAACGTGTCATATCTTCAAAGCAAATGCTGGTTGCATGTGTTGCTGATTTTCTCAGTAACAGGCAAAGTCAGACTTTGTATTTAGAAGCTCTGTAAGTGTTCTTCAACATTTTGCCAGTAGACATAGAACAGAACTACTGGATGAAGGCTAGCCCACTCTGTTATGTCTTCTTACTCCAGTACTGAAATTATTTATACCTACGTTCTTTGGCCACTCAGCTGTTCCAAGAAGTAAACAGTCTTGTCTTATTGGCACAAATGCAAACAGAAAACCCATTTAGAGGTCCAGCATCTGCTACTGAGCTTTAAGCTTCCACATGTGAGTGTGAGCATTGGAACTGTATTTGTTATCTGAAATCAAACTCCTTGAAATATAAGGACTGCACTTTTTGGAGTCGTGATACAAACGCAGCTCGAAATAATCCAAGAGAGGCTATGATTGCATTTTTTTGACAAAAAATCATGCATGTGCACTGTGTTTGTACCTGGGTCAGAAACACATTTAAGCATTGAACCCACATATTTCTGAAGAGGCACTGAATGGGAGCAGAGAAGGAAAAAAACATTTGAATTCTCCAATACTGCCCAAAGATTTTTCTCACTGGTTCTCTGCCAATCCCATCAGCCTGCTGGTGCCTGAGGAGTTGTACAGCCCGAGGGCAGAAAGGCCAGTGAGCAATTTACCTGCACTACTGCAGTTAAGCTTGGCTTTACATACTGCCTTAGGCAATTAAATTATTTTAGTTCTTTCAGTAAGTCTTAAAATATATATGTAATTTGCCAGCTATCTGAAAACAAGGAGTAAATAGACCCAGAGATATCCAGATTTTTCCACAGACATTTTGTGAACACCAGAGGAAGCTAAAATAATCAAGCATTTTTTGCGGATCCCTCCTATAGGTCTTGTCTTTACCTCTCCACTAAAATAGTGAGAAAAATATTAATATTTTGGAGAGAGACGTGAATATTTTTATGAAATGTGCCAAGTGGAAAAACCAGGGTGGTGGAGGATATACGGTTTGCTCTCCATGACTAGAATCTGTATATAAGAGGAGAATGATGGCAATCCACAGCCGTGTTGACAATTCAGACATACAGGAAATACCCTTGTAGGAAACTAATACCATCTGGGTTTGGCCCAAGATGTGTGAATGAGAAATATGTTTCTTGTTGAGAATGCAAAGATAGTTTTGGACATTGCAAAGAAGGAATGTGTTAAGCATGCACAGTTATAAAAATGAAATAGGGTGAGGCACTGCATGCATATGGAATAATTGGAGGAATATGTTTGTGTGCGTCAATAGCCGATGCAGACACAGAACTTCAGAACTCATTTGTCCTAAGACAACCAGTAAATTACTATGAAAAATGTCTTCAGTACAAATGGCTGGAAGCTCTCTGAATAAAGACAGGATTGGAAAATGCTGATTTGTCCAAGCCCCGCTTTCCTGATGGAAAGGGAAGTTTGCCTGTGACACATGTTGTATTTGGGGCGCAGAAAGTGAAATAGTTTTGAAATTCTTGAAACATCCAGTTCTAATACGTGTAAAAGTAAGAACTTTCATTATTTCAATGACTTGTTTTCAGTTTAGAAATTAGTTTTAGTTAAAAGAATGTCAACACTGAAATGAAATATTTCATTTGACCCTTTCTGAGAACCTTTCAGTCTGCACTTGGTGAGAGTATGTTTTCAAAATCTCAGAATATTCTCACTTCTCTCTATCCTGTTCTTGCATTAACTGTCTGAGATTTTAGTGTCTGTTCTTGGCATAGGAAGGCTCTCTGGTTTCTAACGAAGCCATTGCCAGCATTCTGAGGTTCCTAAGACTCGCTGCCTGCGGGATGGATTTTTGCCTCTCCCTTGACACCCTCATCTACTTGTGAAAGCCCCAGCCGTGCTGATTTTTCTGTTATTTGTGAGGATAATGAATGCCTTGCATGGATAGGAAAAAGTTCCAGGCTCTCTTTTTGGTGCACATTTGCCTTCTTCTCCAGACTAGCCTTGAGTAATATCATCCTTCCTCTACGTTCAGGCTCTAAATGCTCTTTTTAAGAAAATTACTGAAGAAAATAAAAGGTTTGCTAGTCTTTCATGTCTGTCAAGATTCTGGATTAACCCTATTCCAGGCTCAAACACACTCATTATACAAATTACCTGTTCCTTAACTGAGCGATGCTCATATGATGACAGTGAAGTGCCTGTTATTGTATCTTCTTCTTCATTTGGTTTCAGCAGATTTTTGACACATCTGATTTCTTACTGTTAGACCCTCCTAGAGATATTTATTTAGCAGGTGGTAATTGTTTTAGTGCTTATCCAGAAGTTAGAATGCAAAAAAAAAAAATCATTCTTGTGTTTTCCATTCTTTTTTAGTCCACACTGAACCTGCACAGCACCTGAGAGCTCTGGACAAGATGACCAAAATCTCTTGAACCAAAAGTTGTTAAGACACTAAAGGCACACTATTGGGTGTCTTTGACTGATGGGTTGCATTCAGGTTGACATGGGCTGTCTAGAGAAGCAGTGAGGCTGGAAGCACGAACAGCAGCCTTTTATAGAGCCCTGCAAGTGTGAGCAGATCAGCAGGGCTGAGTTCTCTGCTTCTTAGCTAGCAGCCTATGGATGTATGACTTGATGGTAAATCCATCCCTTGTTCCTTGAAAATGAATCATTAGTACCCCTTTCAGCTTCATTATAGAATTGTGTTACACTGGTTCATAGAATCCTAAAATGATTTGGGTTGGAAGGGACCTTAAAGATCATCTTGTCCCAACCCCCTTGCCATTCTCAGAGACACCTCTCACTATCCCAGGTTGCTCAGAGCCCCATCCAGCCTGGCCTTGAACACTTCCAGAGACGGGGCATCCACAGCTTCTCTGGGCAGCCTGTGCCACTGCCTCACCACCCTCACAGTAAAGAATTTATTCCTAATACCCAATCTAAAGCTGCCCTCATCCTTTGCTAGGCTGGACACACAAAGCACTGCTTTCACTTGCATCTCCTATGGAACGAGCACATCTGCCTTGCACATCTGCCTCTCAGGGGAGGATTTATGACTGTGCAGAGCTTGGATTTTCCAAACGGTTTATGCTTAGGTTTAATGCACATACTCATTACCTACACTTGCATCCAGCATTTAGGTGAACACAGTTTTCCTTGGCCTCATAGATTAAATTCTCATCAAATGTAATTGTTTTTGTAGCCCCAAAAGTGGAACATGAGTGGCTATAAACAGTGCACACATGCTTGATTTGCATATCTTAAGGCTTAAATAAATGGTCTTTGAACTATCTAGAAGAATTTATTTTATAGGAAAGAATAAACTTATGTTGTTATGTCTACAACATCCAATACCACTGTTGGGGAAAAAGGGTTTTAAAAATTGTGCACTTCACGTATGTGCCTGTGTATTTTTAAAGAACTCATTAAATTATGGTTGTACTACGTATTTTAAATATTGACATTTCTGAGTGGGGTTTAATTTTTATTCTGCCAAGTGTTGTAAATTCCTGTTTTGGATTCTGAGGATTTCAGTGGAGGTGGAAAACCACTAATAATTTCTTCTTGTTCACGCAACTTATATTTACTTGCATGTTTTAACTTGAGGCAGACCTTTTCTGTTGGTGCTGATAACACTGTTCTGAGTGTAAACCAAACTCTTTTGGAGTTGGAAAGAGAAAAATTTCCTCAAAGTAATGGCAAAATCATTACCTTAATATAAAATTTTGTTTCATAAGGCCCTAATTCAGCAAGTATTTAGGCACATGCCCAAACACCACTGATTTTTTTTTTCTAATACAAACTGGGATAACATGAGGCAGCCAGTTCTCTCCTCTTCAGCATTTACTTGACTTTTGGTGTCAGTAAATGAGATCTGATACAATGGTGATGAGGGGATTTATCAATCAAAAATGCTTCTGATTGAGGAGGAAAAAAAAACACTAGAAAAAATCGAGGTTTTTTTCTCTTAATTAATCTTACCCTGAGATTTCATAAAGATTACTTTATGGTCTGTAGCTAACGTGGTGGTTATGCAGCTAAAGGCATTATCTTCACATCATTATAATGAAACATAACACTGGTATCCTCGACTTTATTAGCCAGGCTTCATTGGTATCTGACATTATATATTTCCTATTATAAATCTAAATAAGAACTTACATTGACCTGCATTAGACCAAACATTAAACAGTTTACTAAGATTACAACTTTTTAAAAAAAAAAAGAAGAAAAAAAAAAGGAGAAGTCTTTTAGACCACCAAGAAACAACCATAAATTTAAGGAAATATGAGGTTTCCACCATGTGACTTCCCCTGCAGAGTTATGCAACAGACTGCTGTTACTTAAAGGTCATACATAAAAAATTTATGGTACATTTTTTAAGAGATTTATGGTGTTTCTATTTATACAACTTATATGTCAACAATTTAAAGGTATAGTATACTAAAATAACAAATTAAACTCTAATCCCTTTGAATCCTTGATAAAATGGAATGCTTTAATGTAAGTCATATATAAAAGAGGTTTAATAAATGTATCAATATTAATTGATGTGGTATGAGTGATGTAATGATTAGCTGTTTATTATCTATTACAGAGCATTTGCTCATTTTTATCCTGAAAATCATTTGCAAATGGGGCTGGTTAGGGGAGCACTCCTTGGAGCACAGGCCCATTACTTGGTGGCATGGTGCTCTTTAGAATTGCTCTGCAAATCAGTCTCAGAGCTAACTTTCCTGCTGTGTTGAGATGAATTGATACGACCTAGACCTCTTTTTTTGGGATATCTTTGAACTAAAAAACACATCATTTATGGAAGATGTTGCTGGATTTTCTGGAAGTAAAAATTTGTAACACTATGTGATGGTACCAAGCCTTAGTTATTTGCTGAACTTTATTGGCTTTGCACTGAAATGAAATGAGAGCAGTTAGACACTTACTCAGCATTTCTGAGGCAAGAGGGTGACGAAGACTGAGAGGGGGCAATTTCTCAAAAGCTTTACCAGTAGGACTTGAATTCAGCCACAGAAGTCACATCGTGAACCTTGCGTTTGCACACCTAATGTACGGGAGTTGAGCCTGGGAATACATCACTTTGTGCCAGAAGTCAGAGCCATATATGCAGGTCTGGCAGGGATTATTGATGCTAGATTCATCCCTGAATTTTGCATATTAAATTCATTCATGAATAGGAAGGCTCCAGTGGAGCACAGCATTTAAGTACCCTAAAGTGTGTAAGCACTTTGACACCATAAATATTAATTTCTCGTGAAAACAAGTCTTCACAGATAAACAAAGGTCCTAATAGGTATAACATCCATGAACATGCTCAGCCATAAACACATTGATAGGACCACTGCCTTTGAGGTCAACCACAACCACTGTGCTGAATGGGGCAATAGCATTTGGAGAAAGATACTAATATGGTCATGGAGGTTAATGGTGTTGAGGCCTAATCTTGTCCTCAGTAAAGAGCCTAAGAATGCAGTTCGGTGGTGCTAAGTTCCTAAAAATAGGGAGGGGAATTCTCCACAATTCTTTGGCTTGCTGTGCCACCCACCAGATTTTAGTTGTGGAGTCTCTACTGACTCAACTCATTATCTCTCATCCCTTGATGACTCTCACAGTATCCGTGTAGGGATGCCCTTTGTCTGGGCTTGAAAAATGTTTCTTGCCTTGCTGTGGGAGACACTGTTTTATTGGTGGCCTTGGCTGCTGCTGTCTCCGGCCCTGAAGATAACACAGAGCGCGTGAGCAGTCCTGCAGAGCTGGAGCTGATCCTGTAAGAGGTCCTCAGCAAAATTACCCAACAGACCTTTGTAAAAAGTACTTATGCAACCCTGGAATACCACATTTCTTGCTGTAAAATAGAGCTCTACAGGTTCTGTGGATTTTGGATGTTTCCGAAGTTGTGGCACCCTGTGATTTGTCTTTGCTGACTGCAGAAACATATCGCTATTCCTAAGCTGGTCATCACCCCTTCATCAGCATAATTCATTTCCATAGTAAGAAACTGTTGTAAAGAAATTAGCTACAACTGTCCCAGCAGAGTTTATAGGTTCGTAGGCCAACCCAAGCAGCAATTAATTTAAAAGAAGATGTGATCATTTCCTATCTTTTATGAGCATTAAATAATAACTTTTTTTTTCTTTTTGACAAAAAATATTTGACATGTCAAAGGAGTAAAATAAGAGCTGATAGTATCTATGGCATTTTAAAATATGAATATCTTTTCTAAATAAGAAAATCACAAAGTGTTAGAAAAGAATAACAGATACGGCATTTTAAAAGCTGTTTTTCTTTATAACTCTAAGTCTAGAGTTTCAGAGAGAAAACACTAATAAAAATTAGTCAGTCATCATTATGATGTCATTCTCATAATTTCCCTTGAAGTAAACTAGCAAGTACAAATAATATTTGTAATGTCTGACATCATCTATGTAGCTTTCCATATGCTCAGACTTTGGGTTAAATTTAGTGATGTTTCCCATTTGTTAGAGAGAACACCTTCTGGGTGGAATGGATTTCATTAAGAAAATCTCTCTGAAGTTAAGCCATCTTTGTAACTTGTTTGAAACAAAACAAAACCAAACCCCAAACAGTCCAGGAATGATAGGAGTACAGCAGTAGCAATTGGTCAAAAATGTGATTGTCGGTAAGAATCAAAGTTTCAGTCCCAAGTCTGAGTGCTTACATGAAAGAAGGAACCATGCTTTTCAGTGTTGCTCTCCTCAAAAAGAAGTAAGCATCATCATAATTGTTTCATGTAGGAAACAATTTTCCCTTCCACGTGACAAATGCACATTCATCATAGTTGGTCTGGAAAAGCTTCTTGGAATCAAACTTAAAAAATGTTTGGGGGGGTCAGGGACTTATTTTTTGTTGCTTCATCATAACTGGCTCATCAGCATCCTTGTCCTTAGACAAATATGTACCAATTGAGTTAATTTGTAATTTAATTTGAATTGTCAACTAGAATTATATCTTTCAAGTAATCTTTCAAAGATACGCAGTACACAAATGATGTGGACCAATTTAATCCAAAGATCTCTGACAACTATTTTCAATGTACTATTTTCAAATAGTACATTGCACTCCTTAACATAAACTTGAAATTTAAGTAAATATTTTTCATTATTCCTGATTTTATTGTTGTTGTTGGAAGACTTGGGCATCTGTTTTAAATGATGTCATTATTTACACATGATGACTTTTGCATTTGAATGGACATTAGCTAAAGATGACAGTTATTCAAATTCAAAGTAGAAAAAATTACTAGAGTTGTCAGAATATTGTAATACACTGATATATTATTCCTTGATAAATGCCAGCATTTTCTATTACCCTCCCTTCCCCCCAAAAAGGAATAGGAAATTCACACATTTGCAATCTATACTTAAGTACTGAATGGAACAATTTCTGAAAGAAAAATAGCTAATATAAACATAATTTCTTCTTTAGAAATATGAGGTATGTAATAATTAGTAGAGCCTCACTAAAGCTACAGAAACCATATTCCCTTAGGAGAAAAAGAACAATAACTTACTGAGAAAATGACAGGCTATACAGTTTGCTGTATCTGAGGAATAAAAATGAAACTGCTTAAATATATTTAAAAGTGGTAAATTCGCTTCCTCTACAAATTCATAAACTCAGAAATATTTCCTTGCAATTGTTCTTGGAACTGATAGAGGAAAATCTCCCAGGGACACACAAAATGTAATAAGTGTAATATGAAAATTGCCCTTTCTGCTCTGAAGATTGAAACAAAGCAGATATTCTCCAGAACACCAGCAGGTTCCCCTGCTCTCTGCCCATATGGGCTCTTCCCACAGTCTCAGTGCATGAGGGACTCATGAGCCTCGTCAGAGCTGACTGTATGGAAGGAATGTGGGCTCAAACATTTGCAGGCAGGCCACAGAACCTCAGCAATCCAGTCTCTTGTTAATTACAACTAATATTTCATTATGTTGTGGACTTTTCAGCTACATAGCTGCGTGTACACATCTTATTAAGTCGTGTAGCCAATGCTTGCAATTAAATTACAAGCCTTGCAAAGTATGAGGTGTATTGAAAGCTGAAATTAGTAGAATAAAGCATTGCAAGTAGGTTTTCAGCTTTTTAATTTGAAACCTTCAGACTTCTTGATTGCGGGAAGAAGTCTGAGAACACAAATCAAACTAAAAAGTAAGGAGGCAGTGAATTTCCACTCCCCCTGCTTTCAAATGGATTTTTTAACCACGTGGCTTTTAAGCCAATTTCATGATTTTGGAGTCTGCCTCATGCGTGTGTGAATGGACAGGATTGAAGGTACTTTACATGGCTTATTTAAAAATAACATCCTAACCCAAGCTATAAATCACAATAAGTATTTAATGCCTTACGTATATAATAAATATTCAAGTCTAAGTATCTGGTTACAGCAGTGATTAAGAGGTCTGAAAATCAACCCCTTAAAGGACAGTCTTCAGTGGAAATACTGTGAGTGGTGAAGCTTCTTTCACACCCTTCTATGCACATGTGCAGTTCACAGCCATTAAGCCAACAGCATCACAGCATCTGCTATTTCTGAACTCCGATGCACATCCATGCACTTCGCAAATCTCATTTGAATATGCTTTTTGAGGAATTAAAGCAAATCTTAAGATAGAGAGGAGCCAGCCTGATAGGAAGCTCTAAACCCTACAGTGTTTAAAGCAGCGGGCTGGGTTTCATGGTGGGAAGAGGGACAAAACGATTAGAAAGATAACTCGGGGGGGCTATCTCTAGTTTCTAGCTTTTAAACAGAAACCTCAATCTTCGTTGAGTTGGGGAAGAGCTGCCTCTGACTGGATAGCCCAGCCAGAAGGAATGAATCAGAACTACAGATACAGATTCCTGCAGACTTTTTCTTTCCCAATCCTATTACATTTGCAACAATGCAGGCAGGGAACTGACTGGCTGGGGACAGCTCTGCTGAAAGGGAGTGTGAGGTCTCGGCAGACAGCAAATTGAACAGGAGCCAGCAGAGTGCCCTGGCAGCGGAGAAAACCAGCCGCAGACTGGGCTGTTTAACAAGAGCACAGGCAGCAGAGAAACCCATCATCCTCCCTTCTCTCTGCACTCAGGAGGCTGCAGCGAGGATACTGCACCTGGTTCTACAGCCCCTCAGTACCAGAGTGGTGTCACTGCACCGCACGGAGTCCAGTGAAGGGGGGCTGGGGACTGGAGCGTTTGCCCTCTGCGGAGAGGCTGCCAGAGTGGGGCATGTTCAGCCCAGGCAATAGAAGGCTTCGGGACCTTGTGCTGCAAGTGGGGTAGTTAAGTGTGGCAATGAAATTAGAGAATGGCATCCCCAATGTAATTGTCCTCTGCCGGAGTCTGTGACTCATGCTAGTCTAGGATTTTTGGGAAAACATTTCTGTGGCAGGTATTGTTGGAAAACTGTAATCATTAAAAAAACCCAGTTCACGCATCCAATCTAAAGATCTAACCTATCAAGCTACTGGCTATGTTGTTAGGGACTTTCTCTCCTTTTCTTTTTCTGTCTTTACTAGAATTTCCAGTCTTGACCTGAGAAGGTTTCCAAAGAACCTTCCTAAAAATCAGGAGAGGAATTCTGCACTTGATTCATGACAGGGACTAAAATCTGTAACCTGCATATCCTGGATAACTTCCTTGATCTATATAGAGCAATGAGTCTCTCTTACCAAACAGTATTTAATTTCATGCAGTAGCACAGCAGGTTTCTGTGAACAAGGACCATTGACTTTATATGTGCCTTTGAAGCGGCCTCTCTGAATTTAATTGTCTTATTGTATATTGTGTGCAATATTTTGTAATTTTATAAGCGTCCCCAGAAGCGTATCTTGACAATTCCAAGTTACTTTTGGAAATGATTTCTGTTGCATCCAGCCCTGATATACAACAGCCACACATGTGAGTCTGATAGAGTAAATGAATTAGCAAGTTACCAAGCTTTGCAGCATATCTCAAGTTTCATAGAAAAGCTAATTTTGAGGTGCTTGGTTCTGTCCCACACAGAAGACAAACACTAGCACTACGTCATTTCTGGACAAGGAATCTGAAGGAATGATTAAAGGTGATTGTTGTATAGGCTACCATACCAGCAGACATAGGACCTACCTGCACCCAGTTTTATTGACAGGTGACCCAATTCCCTATCAGGAAAGCTACGTGGCTGCTGTATTTTTTGTCAACAATTGGATAATAAATTATAGTAGTAGAAAAGCTACAGGTGAATACTTCATTAATTGGTGCTGAATCGAAACCATCAAGGCAGCAGCATGTAACAGACGAGTGATTATGTTGCTCAAATGTCATTCCTTTTAAGTGTGACAATTCAATTTGTTAAACTTTTTCATCAAAGAAAAAACAGAATGAAAAGGCAATATTGCCTTCTCTGAAATGTATTACTTCAGCTATTTCTGCTAGATCATATTTTTTCCAAGTTAAATATATTTTTAGATGTCACCAAACAAAAACCCTTTTCAACACTATTTTATTCAATTGTATCTTGCTGTACTGCTGAGGATGCTGCTGAATTAAATAGTGACAGTGTTCATTACCCAAATACTTCAGACCTTTTAGATACTGCTCTATATCTGCTTTTTATAGTTGGTTAGATTTTTGGAGTTGTCACTGACACTTCTTATATTTTTTCCACGATAGAACAGAATAAGGTGAGAGAGGTCTCTGTGTGTTTAAGGATTCTTTCTGTTATTTTGAATTCCTGTGCCATTTCATTACTTTTATTTAAAAAATTTCTCTAGACTTCCTCCCAGCGCACTCAATCTTGTATCACCAGCAAATTCTGACACTTAGTTATGAACTTTTCAAAGTAAAAGCTGATTTTCTGGAAGCAATATGAGATTACACATTTAAAAATTATTTTAAAGATATGGATTATTTATTTCTTCTATTTGTTTTTCACTCCTAATTTAGAAGCATACTGGAGATATGTCCAGAGGCATTGGTATAGAGCAGTTCTTGCCTGAGTGCAGTCAGAACCACAACAGGGTGTTTTTATTGTATGAGCAGCAATCTCTCATACCACTTTCTTCAGAAACACCAAATAAAAACTTCTAGAAATATAAACTACTTTTTCTTCATTATCTCACAGATTCTTTGAAGGCACTCTGTTTGTGGCAAGAAATTAAAGTATAAATAAGATGCTTTTTGGACTTAATTTCACAATTCTCCTAATTTTTCATCTAGGATTTTTGTGGGTTCTCCTTACTCTGTTATTTGCAGGATGACCTTCAGAGCCCTTTTACAGCCAAACTCACAGAAGAAATTTTGTAAAAACAAACAGTACAGCTTCATTATCTTAGCCACTCAAAGTTTCAGTTGCTTTAGAGCACTTATTTTCAGTGTAATTTATGCTTGTGCTTTCTATGATTTCTCTTCTCCCTCTTTTTTTTTTTTCCCTTCTTATCCTACAGGTGGAGAAGCAGCCAATGTTAAACACCAGCTATAGGATGTGCTTTTCTCAGTATCTCTTATGGAAAGAAATCAAGTTGTATCTTTTGCTTTTATACTCTATTGGTCCACCTAACCAGCCTCTGCCAAAGATCATCACCTAGTTTGAGGAAGTTCTTTTATCGTGATGTCTTTAAAATTTCTCTGTATTTTTCCCTATTTGTCCTTTAAATTTCCTCTCAAACTTCAGAATGTTGTTCTACCATGGATATTTATGGGAAACTCCTACTTACTCTGTCAGTGAAACAATGGCAGGATATAACCCTTACTCCGGTGTTCTGAATTTATATTCTGCTCTTTTATTGTCACTTGTGTTGGATTTCCATTTTATTATAGGATTATTATTTTTGGGGGGCCTGAACATTCCCTTGTACCTCGTAATATTTCTCACCTTCTTGATTCCTGATTGTTCCAGTATATACATATTTTCCCTGAGTCTAATAAGGTACTTCTAAAGAACCTCCATGCTGCTTCTATGGATTTTAATTTCCTAACTTTCCCCTTCAGGCTATTTCTAACTTCCTCAATATAAAAATCTTCCTTTTTTAAAAAGTACTGTAATATTATTACCTTATGGTGGGTTCCCACGGGAGGATGTTGAGCTTAATTATATTATGGTCGCTTTTATTTAGTGGCTCAACCATGTTAACTTCCTGAATCAACTCATGTATTTTGCTCAAGATCTGCATCAAGACTAGATTTGTCCTTCCAGTATTCCATAGAAATTGTGATACCTTGCAAGTGAAAGCCCATGATGATGCCCAGTAATGTCTCTCAAGTCATCAGTTGTTGTTGGGCTAAGATTCAGCTGAAAACAAACTTAAGTAGTAAACTATATGGTAGCTCTGAAAAGCAGATTGAAATATGGTTTGTCTTTGAACTGGATCCACTGCTTCCCTGAACTTATAAACATGACTTTGAAAGAATGTACACTGTTTTCCTGATTAGAAGTCCCTTCTCTTCCTTTTTTTCCATTACTCATTTATTTCAACTCCAGTTTTAAAATCTATCTCATTAGTAAAGCATTCTCAATAACAGAAGTTGAAACAAATATAGACACGTGTGTCCATGTTCAACACAGAGCTATTACTATTACATGTTATGAGAACACAGTATTTGCCTGTACTCGGCTCAATTTCTTTATTATTTTAAATCCCAAACTGATGCTCTTAAATCAAACTTTTCTTAAATTTGCTAAGAGAGAAATGTTTGCTTTATAAATGTTATAATTTGTGGTTCACATTTTGAAAGAAAGCTAAAAATAATTTCTAAGATAGTGTGTCTTTCTGACATAAACATAGCTAACTTATATTTTTGCAGTTTCCAGGATTGTTTCGCTTGTACAAAGCAGTAAAAGTATCCTGCTCTTTCCATTTTTCTTGTACTATAAGAACCAAGAAAGCAGGAATTTGTTTAGCTCATTGGCTCCATTTATCCTGAGCCAAGACCATGATCTTGGAAACCCTGTAACTTGGCTGAATACAGTACAAAGTTCTTTGCAAAAAGCCAGTGCAATTAGAACAACACAGTGTATGTTCAGTCTCAAAATTAAGACGATAAAGTTTCAAACAGCTAGAACTGAAACAAAGTATCATGGACCCAGACCTTTAATCAGTTGAACACAAATCCTAATTCCACTAGTTTTTGATCAAATGAAGAATTGTGTGCTTGAGGACAGCACTAAGAAAACACTATTCTACCTTTTTGTAAATGGGCAGAATTCACACAGAAAACAAGGAAACATAATGGAAGAAGTGCAAGTTTTGTGCAGTCCAGCCTTGGGAGCTTCTCTGAATACTCCAGACAGAGTGATACTATAACACAGCAATGCCCTTTGCACTTTCTATTTTATCACTGTTTACTACTGAGTGGTCAGACACATTTGCTAAGCAAATCAGCACATTGCAGACTGTTTTAAAACCCAGTGCTTCAGTTTTGAAGTTGGTTTTTTTCCCCAAAAAACCTCTCCTTCACTGCATATTAGAACATCTAATGCATGGCTGAGGCATTCTCTTCACTTATTATGAAATCATCTGTAATTTCTATTTTGATGAACTACAACACTTAAGGATATAAGATAAATAAAATTCAGTACCAAGGATTCTAGTTCATTATGTTTCAATTCACCTAAATTATTCACGGGTTGTTGAAGGTACATTTTTGTTTTATTGAATAAAGGAATTCTCAGTCCTTATTAAAAATAATTTGAGTTCTGCTCAAATTGAGAGTAATTTTCTTTTATGCATTTTGTTTGGGGTTTTTTTTTGACCATTAATATAAAGTGATTTCAGAAGTTACTAGGTTAGTAAGGAGCAAATTAAGTTCACTTCCCTTAGTCATTTGCTACCTTTTTTTTCCCCTTAGAATACTTACTCTTGGAAGCTGAAATATTTATGCAGATAATAAAATAAAATTTGTACACGTTGATGAAATTTATATGCATTTTAAACAAAATAGAGGATTATATGGATTGTATAGAACTATATTCCTTTTGGCTTTTTATTTGTACCATGTATGTTAAATATACTATTTTAAAAGCAAGTTTTTAATGGGCAATATAATTTTTAAGGAGAATGTGTCTCTACAAGAAGTGTAAAATGTTGCAAGTTACAAAATGCTGACTCACTAAACTACAGCAAAACCACAGTTTTGAATGCTTCTGCTTCAAAAATGACATTACTTTTCAATTAAGTAATCCATTACAAATTTCTTTACCAAACATTTGTAAATAAGGGGTTTGATCCAATTTTACCTGTGGCCTTCCCGGTCCCACAGGCCTTTGGAGAAACGTGCATCCTGTCTCTGAAATAGTTTTGATTTGTCCCAGTGAGGGGGAGCTAGCAGAGGGGTAAAACCCCACAGGGGCTGGTTTCTGTGAGGCAGTTCCCTAATATTCCCTACTTTTGGATTTGTCTGCTGCTTCAAACTTTGGACATGACGTTTGGAACTACCCAGTGTTTGGCAGGGCTGTGATCTGTAAGTCACTGTGGGGGCAAACTGGAGTAATCTCGTAGGTGGCTTGTTAAGGTTTATTTTATCTTCTGACTTTACACAGGCACACACCTGCTTGTTACATGAGAGCACTGAGTTCTTGCTCTTTCCCTCAAAAAGTCACTGGAGCAATCCTGTCCTGATAATACTGTCCTGTCGTATCTCGGAAGGCCATTATGGGGAAGGAAAAGAGCAGCAATGGAAGCTGCCACCATTTCACACTGCTTTTCTGAGACTCTATTGATTTGATGGGATCATCAAGGTGCTCAAGGTTTTAACAGACCTAAGCATGGTCTGCTATTTGATAAAGAGAGTCAATAGGGCTTGGTCACATCTTCAAC
>WEIT01027668.1:1834-33365 GCA_013389985.1 Dryoscopus gambensis | reverse complement strand
TTCTACACTAATGCCTGCAGCATTACAAGAGGAGCTCTTGTTCCAGCAAACAAGAGGAGCTGGAAGCTTTGGCCCACTCCTAGAGATTTGACATCATTGGCATAAGTGAAAGCTGGTGGGATGAGTCCTGTGACTGGAGTGCCCTGTCAGATGGTTACAGGCTCTTCACGAGGGATAGGAAGGGCAGAAGAAGCGTTGGGGGGTTGGCATTCTATGTAATATAAGGGTTACAATTCTGCAAAATGGACAAAGACAAGTTAATTAAGCCCATTTTCTGAATCACTTGTGTATCTTCAGGTAACTCTGCTTCATGACTAGATCATGTCACATGCCTTTCTTAATCATATAGGTGCAGTCTGTAAACTTAGCTATGAGCTGCTGGTTGCTGCTGAAAAGATTAGGTGGCCAAGGTTTGGGATGTGGGATTTAAAAGAGCCTATAATTAGACTAGATTAAATATTTCAGATTTATGTAGCCTATGGCTGGCTTTACATTTACTTTGTCCTTATTGTCCTCTTAATTTTGTAGTACACTGCATAAATATGTTAATTTACTACTCATGCTGAATGTAAGGTCACAGAGTCTCACTTTTGTTTGTAGTTGATTGCTTATCACCTATTCATTCAAGACTCCATTTCTATTTATCATGTGTATTTGATGATTGGTCCTCACTAAGTCCCTGTGAAAGAATACTGATCATGTTTTCTTTTCTGTCTAACATCTGCTCAGTAATTTCACAAGATGTAATATAAGTGTATTCATGAAGTAAAGTGAGTCCCTCTCAGCTCGTGTTGATTGTGTTCGTGGAGGTGCTCACCAGTCTGTCGAATACATTCTGCAATTTTTTTTTTTTTCAGGAGGCAGAATGCACACGGAAGACCATATGAAGAAAAACTTAAGCATGTTATCTGCTTCAAAATCTCTTTTTCTCTTACAACACAATACACATGCTGATTCCAGTGGAAGATGTGTAGCTAAATCCTCTCTACTACTTGGATATTTCAAGAGATGATTTTGTGAAACATTCATTTATGTTCCTCCCTGACCATTAGTGTCAGCAGGCAGCCAGTAAGATACTGAAACAGAGTCCAGATGCAGATCTCAGATGTAGTTGAAGAGGTTTTTTTCATAAAATATTCTGTAAAAGTATTTGAGTTCTCATGTTCAGTACTTATGTGAGAAAATAAAACTGATGATCTAGAATTTTAAAATATACTGTATTTTTATAACTTAAAAAATGACAAGTGAGAGAAAATGCCAGATGGACTATTTGGCTTAAAGTTCTAACAAAAATGGAAACAGAAGACGACAATAATCAGGCAAATATAATTTCATGAGTGAAAGTTCCCAGAGCATCTTGGTGTAAAATTATTGAAATAGTTATATGGCCGGCTTGCAAGCATTTCAAATCAGTAACAATTAACAATTTCTGCTACAAAATGTACAGTGTAATTCTCTAAAACTTTGTCCAATGTAGCTATCTCTGTGTGTGTCATGCTTAACTTCTTCAGTTGGTGATGGTTAGCTTTGCGTAAAATAGCTACAAAATTTATTGGACTAGGGAGGCAGAACATGTAATGGTTCATGACTAGCATAATAGCACAGTGATCAGGGTACTTACCTAGGAGGAGGGATTCTCTTAAGGGAGCAGGGGTGGGTGGTGGTAGAGCAAAGGCACAAATTCCTCTTTGCTGAATGTGAAAAATATGACAATTGTAAAGCAGTAGAAGTTAATATTCTTAGCACTTGAGAGGTAATTTTTGGAAAAAAGTAATTAGCACACGTAGTGCAAGCACACAGAAATTCATGGAGCTCCTTTTTCCATATATGAAATATTATCAATAAAAATTCTTCTCAAAATTTCCATGCAAGGCCAAGGAAACTTTTTGGAAAATACACTGCAAACTTCCAAATGCCAAAATATGGTAGGTAAATATTTCATCTAAAACTCAAATTTTGGGGAAAAACATGCAGAAAACATAATATTCTAGAAATCCTACCTCTAACTGTCAGGAAGCCTTTCTGTATCTTCAATATGTTTTTTCTTAATTTTCAGTTTCCATAATGGAGAGTGATAAAAATGAGTTGGTTTGTGTGCAACATTGATCTTAGAACCAAATGAATTTCTTTTATGATAAGGACCATTTGGGAGATAAATGTTCTATGTTGCTGGGTGAAATAGAAAGTAAAGTATGGCAATTCTTTCTCCTTAATACGTGTCTTCTATATTTTTAAATTAAGGTAGGTAACAGATATAGGTTCCTTTCTAATTACTCCTATAATGTCTAAATTTATGTTTGAACTAGACACTTGCAGAGTACATCAAATACATTCTTGACCATTTATTTACTGTTTTCATACATGCCTAATCCATGGTATGTATTTGTTTGCTGCAATGTGGTTGTAGGAGTCTCTTCTCTGCCAATATGCTGAAATAAATGTTTGAAAATGTTATGATTCATGTTGCCAAGGTTTACTTCCAAGATCATGTTAGCAGCTTCCCACTGGAAATACCCTTTCTTAAAAAAAGAAGAGAATGAGTATCCAAGTAACTTTTATGTCACATCCAGTGAAAAAAATTGAAAAAAATTAAAAATTTATTATCTATTTAGAAAATAACCATAGGGAAAGAATGGGGTAGGATGTTGCAAGTAGGTGACAGAATTTTATACATAGGTCCTTGAATGTAGAATGGAAACATTACTGAATCATCTTCAGATGCTTAGCATTTTCAAACTATCATGTTCATGTTTTTTACATGTGGAAGAATGTCTGAAGTTAAATATTTTTCATGTATGATGGCTAAATTTTCAGAATAAATTCCTTGGATGAGCAGTTCTGCAGTTGGTTAAAACTATTGCTATTATTTTACACATTAAATTTACAAAGATGCAAATTTCTTCCAGCTCAGTCTGTCTCAGAACTTAATACTTTACGAACAGATCTTACAGGCACTCAAATGTTAGATTACTCTAAGTCAAAATTTCAAAATTTCAAAATGGATTCTTCCTTGCAGAATTAAGAACTCTAGGTTTTCTACAGATATAGTGCTTCAGAAAGAAATATAATCTGTGGTGATGTGGATGATCAGGGAAGCAGACATTTAGTATGCAGTGCCTGACTTGGAGTCCAGTAGCTATGGATATAAGTGCAGAGAGCAGATTTGCATGTTCCCAGGCCTGTTTATACATTTTACATGAATAAATTTTCAATTAAATATTAAAGGAACCGGAAGAAAACAGAATTCACCTTTCCTGTTTTCTGGTCAGGTCCACAGAACTCTTTAAGCAGAAAGTCATACCTGTTCTTGCTGGCTTGGGCAATTGCTGAGCTTTGCTGCAGACTAAAAAACCTTGAACAACTTCAAATAGAAAGATAAAGACCATAATTCTACCCAAACCAGGACACCTTGATGGCTCTGGCATTCTTGTGGAAGAGGTGGGTTTGCATGTTTCCAATAACAACATGAGAAAAGAAGGCATCTCTGCTACTAGAAAATGGGAGTAGAGTGCCCTGTATTCAGATTAAAATAAAGTGTGTTGAGAGAAGGCTGTGTGTCGATCTTGCCTATTGGAGATTAGTAACATGACGATTCACTCCAGTTTCTCTTAATAGGAGAAATCAGAATTTCCCAGAGAAATTGCAGAGAGTCAGTCCTTCCAGCATAAAAGAAGCAATCCACGAAGCTTTCCTTAGAGCTCTTTTCTTCCCTAGAAGTCCTGGACTCCTTCCTTCCTGCTCTCAATTTACAGTCACTCTCCTTCTTTAATAGCACCCTAAGATCTTACAGTTTACTGAAAACATCAACCTGATGCTTGTTTCTGCCAGATGTTCCAAGAGTTTAAGTCAGAAACTGCAGCATCTAGAGAGTTTATGAATTTGAGTTCAGCAGGGGTTTTGAGCCTGCATCACTGGATTTAGGCCTGGAAACATACCTGAGACCTTTTTTTCACACCAAATTCCTATTCTGGTGCTGAAAATATTTCCCTGTGATAACACATATAAAAGATAGCTTGTTCTAAAACAAATGGAGCAAATATTCCCTATGTTTTCTTAATAATAAATTATTAGGACAGACATTATTGTTATTTGAGTGGAGAATGTGGTTCTAAGTTTCTTTTTTCCCTTATAGTTTTGACACTACCAGGTAGGTAAAATTTTATACATATATTTGGAATTAATCCATATTCTTTACTATGATAGTAAATGAAAAGATTTTTTTGATCCCTGTATTAAAGAATAGCATGAAAAGAACATGACTGAAAGTATGCTGAAATAATATTTAAATTAATTTTTAATCCCAACAGTGCAGCATATTTTTAAATGAAATTTAAAACACTTCTTGAATAAATTGCTATCAGATCCTTCTCCCTTTGTTCTTTAGATTTCTATGTGCTATCTTTTACCTGGCAGATGTGTGTGTATCAACTCATAAGTGAGGAATAGGAGAAATGAGTTGAAGGAGGTGGATTTAAAGCTGCAATCAATTAATCTGTTGCTAGGGAACTGTCAGCTGCCCACTCACAAAATAACAGTCAGCTGGCTGGAGCTAGTAGCATATAAAATGGAATTACAAAACACTACAGTTCTCTCTCTTATTATTTATATTAAAAAAAAAGGATTTTACTAATGCTGTTTTTATGAAGGAGAAACGAAGGAAAGTTTGATAGCACAGGTCAAAATGTCATACATATTTCACTCTTAGTTGAGACACCTAATTAACTGGCAGTAGGAGCTTGGGTTTGTGTTTGGCTATCTTTATGTTTATCACTCAACCAATATGAAGTGGAGTGGTGCAGTAAGTGGAAATATATTTTGGAAGAGCACATTTGACCACATCAGGTTAGCCTAATGTGGTCTGATTGTGGAATACTTTGAAAATCTTAGGCATTTAATGGAATACCAGTTAATTAAAGCTTGATGAATTTCAAAGTGAGTTGTGGATGGTAGAGATAAGAGATGACCCTGCCTGATACATATAGAAGCAGAAGATTTCATTTCACTGACTTAGAGCTTACTCAAGTATGTGAGGGATTTCAGACTTGAAACAGAATTCTCCATCTAAAGTTCAAATGTGATTTTTGAGTCTGGCAAAGCATCTGTCACAGGTTGTTTCAGGCTTGTTTTGCTTGTTCTGGCAGAGCAGGGCTCATTTTGAAATGACTTTCGTAGTCTTTTACTTTGAAACTTTTAGAGAGATGTTAGTGTAGAACAGAGTTTTCTTACTAATGATAGTTTCCATTTTGATTCTTTAAACATACTTTTTATGTAGTCTTTGGTGTTCATGGTTTTCAGTATTAATGTTAAAGACTAAAGTGAAGTACCATTAAAAGTTTTCCTATAACTGCCTGGGTACTTGCATGGTCATGTGAAGCAGAATATACTGATCCTAACTGAGCGGTGTTCCTACATGACTTCCACTAACAGAGGATAAAAAGCTAGACCAAACTTTGACATTTTCATCTAGTCTTATCATTTATATTTTTGCTTCCATTTCTAGATATGTTGATGTATGGGAGAGGCAAAAAGTAGCAAAAAATAAGATGGAGGACTTGGCTTTGGTCATTCAGTCATCCAACTACCTGTGGTCTCTTACGTATCAGCTGTAATATCACCTGGTATTTAAAGCTATGTGTCTACAATGTTAATGCTTAACTCACATTTATAAATTAGAAATCATAAATATTGTCATGTGTTTGGCAGGAACTAACCAACTTAAAAGTGAACCACCAGCCTGTGTGCTCTGTGTATACCTTATACACTACATCTTTTGATGATTTCCTATAAGTACATGTGACATAGAACAAAAAATGGGTATATATAATTGTTTTCAAGTGTATATAAATAAGAAAGCTTTCAGAATGAAAAGCAAAAAGAAATAATTTTGGCACATACCAGAACTGTCTATGCTTCTGTGGAACAGTTTTTTCGTGGTGCTTGGCACCTAACCAGAATCAAATGGTGACAGCTTCCTAATTTTATAAACATCCAGAGTTGTCTCTGTTATAGGAATGAAGATGGCATACTTTTGTTAATTTTTCTTTATTTACTTGCTCTTTGTGGTGGTGGAACTCCATGTTCTAGTAGTAGTTGAAAGTATCTAGTGGAAAGTTGAAGGTTGAAAGTAGTTGAAAAATATCTTCTCTAAGTGATCATGGAGTTGAGACAAACATTTCAGCACCAGAAATGGCTGATCATGACCCCCTAAAAATGTGTCTCCATCTCTGTTCATATCTTACGCTGCTCTTGTCAAGATAATGCTGCTGAATACAGGTTCCTAAGCACAGTAATGCAATGTGGCATTTCTGCTGCAATGAAGATAAAAGAGAAGTGCCTTGATCTTGTGGCCTCAGGTCTCTTCCTTTGTTGGTGTGGCCTTTCCATGTGTTTTCTGGGGGGAGACAGGCACCAACCAGGGCAGAGAGTGCAGGAATGGTGCTGTGGCTGCTCACCTCTAGTACATCGCAATGTGTGGCTTCACTAAAGGTGAAGTACTGAAGGAAGAAGGGAACAAATTTGTCACTATGTCAGTGCAGGCTGGACTCTGCATTTCTAAACTGCAACTGAATTTCTGAAACACTTTATTTTACTTAAGGCTTTGAATTTTAAATATTCATCAGTTTGTACCAACAGGTCAGGGGAGGTGATTCTTCCCGTCAGGGTTGGTGGGATTACACATGAAGTGCTGTGTTCAGCAAGAGGCACAAATTGAAATTCAGAAAATTCTGTTTTAATCTAAGAAACAACTTTTTAATTCTAAAGGTAGTCAAAGACTGCAAAAGATTGATGAGAGAGGAGGTGGAGCTGTCAACATCTCTAGAAATATCTGAAAACTGACGAGGTGCTCCCGAGCAGCCAGCTGTAATTGATCCTGTTTTGAGCAGGGAAATAAGACTAGATGATCTCCAGAGGTCACTGCCAACCTCAGTGATTCTTTGGAAATAATTAAGACCACAACTGACTTACTGATCATATAAAGAATCTTTTATTTTAGTTGGATACCAAGGGAAAGTTAAAATGCATCATCTATTCCTGTTCAGTTGAACTGATTTCATTGTCTCTATTAAATGCAATTAATGCAGAGAGGCATTATGAAGAATTGGAGTTTTCCATCATTTGGCTTTTTTTTCCGACACTGCACAGGTTAGAAGGCAAGTACTCCCCAGATACATGAATAGCTGCAAACACCAACTTCATTGCTATAGGAGAATTACTTGTGTAGCAAAGAGGCTAATATTAATGTTGACAGGCATATTAGTGGAACACTTATCTGCAGTGATGCTTGTGTAGTTGTTTTCCTATTTATATCCTTTTTTTTTTTCCTAGGATTATTTTGCTAGGATAATGTCTAAAATCAGACCCTTCTTTGCACATCAATGTTCCTTGGTGGAATCAATTACTTTTATTACTATCAAATAATGGAGAGAGTTTATTATTGAGTGACAGTTGTAGCAACCAGTTTGGTGAAATAGGAAATTCAAAGGTGCTCAGGAAGCAGGTGTATCATAGTATTTTTAGAAAGACTGGAACTTATATAATTCCCCTAGCTATTATAAAATAACTTCCAAACGAAATAAATAAGAATATTACTGAAAATCTGGGGGTCTTTGAACTTTGAGAGCTACAGGGATTTCATGGTAACTGAATATGAATGCTGGATCACTTATGTATCTATTCAAAATCACTGATTTGGAAACTTACACAACATGATGGCAAGTAATTATCAATCACCTTCTACATCCAATATAATGTACTGCATTTATTACTTTATGCTATTACAGAGTAACTGACACTTTCAGCTTTATCAGCAAACTCTCAGTTGGCTGCAACATAAAAATATCAAACTATCAGCAAATGATTTTTATTATATTATATTAAATCTACCGTTCTGACAGAGAAAGTTAAATATTAGATTGGGGGTTTTTCTTAAAGTATGGGAGTAAGCACTGAACAAGTTTGTTTGAAGAACAGTACAACTGATGATGGCCTCTTTTTATAGATCTGAATACTTTCCATCCTCATTGCTGTAATGTTAATATTTGTGGGCAAGAGGTATAATAAGAGAGTTAATATTGATCTTTGTACATGCCAGGTGACCAGCAACTGGTTTCACAGTACGTGACCAGGCAGTTCATGCCAAACAGTTGTGTGTAATATCAGAGTTCTGTCAATCTTTTTCCATGTAAAAGCATTAATTTGATCATCTTCCTTCCTATTCTGAGAATTTTCATAAAAACTTGTAGGAATATAATTGTTTTATGAATATATTCTGCTTTTGAATTAGTGAGATGGGATAAAAATTGAGTAAGGCGAAGTTCTGAGCTGAAGATGGAAAGACAGACATTATGATCTTGAAATACTTGTTTTTTTTTTTAAAGAGACTGAAATAAGTGTTTTCTGACAGTGTATCCATAGTTGTCTTCTGTGTAGCAAAGTTGTTGACATTTTTAGTGTTGAGGTGTGTATAACTTTAAAACTATGAAATAACATTATTGGACTGAAATTCTTGAACTACATAACGTTAAATTCCATTTTCTCTAAAGTATTACAGCATAGTTTCCATGACTAGCAAAAGCCTCATATATCTAAAGAAAAAAAACAAACGCAAACCAGTAATGACAAATTTTTGGGCCTTGTATTTGAAAGAGAACTAAAATTATACTTCTGAATGAAAGGGAAAACAATTTACAATATTCTTCACTGTTTAAGATTTCATGTGAGATATGGTTACTGAAAGCTTCAGTTCTGAAAGTGGGCAGCTGATAACTAAATTTGTTTGTGTATTTGGTATGTGAGTAATTTATCTGGATTTCTGTGTTGACTGATGAAATGGTAAAAAATTCTCAGACTCAAAACGTCAGAAAAGTCAGCTGAAATCGTGAACAACAAACTGCCAGCTTTAAGTTGTGTCGTTTACTAGTACCTGTCAATTTAAGACCTAAACCATTAAAATAAAAAAGGAGAGAAAAGACAAGCAAAAAAGGTAGATGCATTTTCTTCTCTCTTGTTAAGAAAATGTGTTGCTGAATGACCATGTGATAATTATAAACATTTCTAGTGTTCATTGTTAGAAAAAGGTGACAAAAACTTTGAACAACATCAGGTACATTATTTGTGTTATAAATGTGCCCCCAGGATGTTCCAAATCATGTTTTTCATCCTTAATGTCTATGTAGAGTATAATGAAACTATGGTCCATGAAGAACCCACATAGGTGTGTAGGAAACCAAAAAATATTGAAGATTTTTGAAGATGAAGAAATAAAAAATGTCCTCTGAAAACTGTTTCTAATCCTTAAATGAGCACTAAGATGAAAAACTGAGGCACACAGCTTAGTAGTGGCAGGAGTAGTGGCTGAACTGGGGCTTTTAATAAGATTTGTCTTCAATATAATGCAATTGGTCTTATCGAGCATTGTTGAAGTGATGTTTTTTTCCTCTGGCTGTAGTCAGTCTTTCTTCACAATCTGGAAAAATTGTTTAGAAATCACCTCAATCTTCACCTGAGTTTCTAAGCTACTGTTCTCAAAAGTATTATTTCACAAAGGGTGCATATTTAGTGGTAGTCACCAAAATTAGTTTTGATAATACATTTGCACTAAAATAATTACTATTTCACAGGACTTCAGTTGTGAATTGTACTGATTGTCTTTGTGTATATATACTGCAGAATCTGGACTTTTCTGTAAATGTAGAAAAATAAATAGTTCATCTCACCTATTTTTTTAAGGAAAAGTGGCAAGGTTTAGAGTTTTTTTAAAGAAAAATTACAAGGTTGGATAGTAGTATATTCAATAGATTAAATAAACATTTAACAAATTTGAGATCAAGCAAAATAAGCCAAATATCAGATATTGCTAATTTTTTATGTTGAATATGTCTCTAAGTTCTACTGTGAAACTACAGTAGAGAATGATGAATGGAAGAATGTATGTGTCTTATCACAACTTAAAATGAGTTTAAATATAGAAAAGCAGTAAAACCCAGTGAATATGTGAAGGTCATATTAGTATTGCATGATATTTGGTCTTGCTAGATATCGCAGGCTGGTGGCCCAGACACCTGTTTGTTTCAGGCTTTTTTCTTCCCAAAGTCCGGTCTCAGATCCTAAAGAAAAACGGAGCTTGTGGGTTCAAATTTCAAGGATGTTTATTCGTTCTTATCTCGAGCCTGCCATCAGCCACCACTGCTGGACTGCCGCAGAGCTGCTTACAATCTGGAATCCCTGGTGAAAACTGTCCCCAGGATGGGATGCCCCGTACCTTTTCTAGGGGCCCAGTGACCCAACCACGTTTCTAAATGTGTCCTTGTTTATAAAACTATACCAATTAATTTTAAAAATGTCAAGTCTACCTACACCAATGTCTATGTGCCACTGTCACAGCAGAAGATGGAGGAGAGAGAAGAAAGAAGAAGGAACAAGGGACAACAGGGCTAACGCCCAAATCCCTCCATATTGACCCCCCGACTCTATTCTAAAACCCCACATTCTATGCTTTTCACCCAGTGATAAATTATACTACTATCTATTTTACAGTTTTGTAGCTTGTAATTCTTCTCATAATGTTGGCAACTTTTCCCATGGGCTAAGGTCAAAAATGGTGCTGTTTTGGGCTCTCTGCCAAGGTCTCGGACCCTCCTGTCGGGGTCCCTGACCCCCCAGGGCAGCCAGAGGGGCGCTCTGGACTCCAACGGCTATATATGGCATGATTATACACTGAAGAAAAAAAAATTAAAGTTATTCAATGAAAAATATATGCTCTTGTATATTTTCTTTCTCTGTAACGTTTTCTGTGAAGAGCAACAAAAACGTAAGGCAGGATAATTTAGTATAGTTATAATGTATTTGCATATTGCATCATCGTTATGTTGCCCTGGCAGTACTAAGAATTTTATTATGCTGGCCCATTTATTATTGCTGATGTATACAGCTTGTACCTTTATGAGTTCATCAGTATGAGTAAACTCATCTGTGTATTGCATGACAAATGTGCTTGTATGCTTCACGCTTGGTAAGAGAAGTGTCAGACCCGACAAACTTTGACACAGCTGATGATTATCTTGAGCTTTCAGATCATCTAGACTACTGCTTGTTATCACCTTTGCTGCCAAGGGCACCGAGCATGATCAACCCCTCCAGGATTTGATCCCCTCTCACAGCTGTAGTTTATTGGTATTCCCCAGTTCAGTGCTACCACAAACACTCCCACACTGCATACTGTTCTCTCTCTCCCCGCTCCGCTTCCCCTTCCTGCTGTGGTGGGATGGAGGAGAGAATTGGAGGAAAAAACCATGAAGAACACAAGTTGAAATAAGAACAATTTATTGGAAACAGCAATGAGATAAGAAAACAAACTAACAACAGCAATATCAATAACAAAAGTGTACGAGGGAGTGATTCACATGCAAAAGTGCTCAGCACATTCTGGAATCCGAGGACAAAGAACAATATTGGATAGCTCCCCCACTCTGCCCCAATTTTTGGACCAGAAGGAACACTCCTAGAAGGGAGAGATTCCTTTTCTGCCAACCCTGGCAATGACGTGAGGTGGTATTGAATAACATTAGAGTCCTGATGCTAACTACTGCAAAAAATTAACCCCATCCTGGCTGGAACCAGTACAGACAAAAAGGCAAAATCATAGTTTCCCATGCAAAGTTTCTTACAAAATGTGCTAATGTCTGTTTCACTTCATCCTTGCTTCAGGGAAACTATGTCACTGTTTCTTTAATAAAAAAGAATTACAGCTGTCAGTCCTGACTGAGGTGAAAACTTATTCTTGCCAAGAAATAAAATTTTCAACATTTTTCACATCTTTCCTAGACTCTGAAAGGCTTTTTTGAGTAGTTGTAGTGGTTCTGTATTAGTAGCAGGTACTGCATCATGAATTATTGAAACTTGATGTTGGATGAATTCATGCACATATGCGACTTAAACAAATTTTTAGTGTTAGTAGCTGTAGTAATGATGGAATCTAGCAGTTACAGAGCTTCCACTTTGAAAATGATAGCAGAGATGCCTGTGGTTTTTTTCCAAATGTACAATCATACTGTTATGCTTCTTTTAATGACAGGAGAACATTAACCAGCCTACTTTAACAACTGCAATCCCTCTTCGGCTGATGGACACAAAAAGGCAGAAAAAAGCCTATTATGTGTAATCTACTCTACTTTTAAAAGAAATTTTTTCTACGTTGCTTTGAAGAAAAGAACTTCACTCACATTAGGTGTTTTCAGTAAGGGATTATTTGTAAACTATTATTTCCCCCCCCGCTAAATAACTATTGAGCTGGAATTAAATATTCTTGGCAGCAGGAATGTAATGTGGCAAGGCTAGCTGAACTCTAGGAACATCATGGACAGGTGACATGGCAACTTTTGAATGATGGTGTGTGTTTTATTAAGATTTGTCTGTGGGGGTATTATAATGGATGCTGTGCACAATTACACATGGGTGTGATGCACTGATGCTTCTCATTTCCTGAACACAAATGGGTGAAATATGATATTTGAGCTTTATGTTTCTTAATGGGATATGAAGGCATATTAATTTCTTGTATCTGTTGCAGCATTTGCTTGCAAACTACTGCTCAAGAGCATGCTAACACTGGTGCAGTTATAAGAATTTCTCATAATGGAAGTGGATGGCTTATTCCAAAGCGTTGATCTCCAAGGCTGTTGTTCTAGGCTATGAACCTGAAGAGAAGAAGAGGAATAAAGTTAATTAAATCATAACTAGAGACATTTAAAAAGTGCTGGAGAAAGACATTCATCTTTATAATCTGTCTGTCAAATGTGAAGGAATGCAGTTTCTGGCATAAAGCCTAAGAATGAAGAAATAGAAATAGAAATGACATAGAATTTTGCCTGGTAGCAACTGAGGTTAAAGGGTGTTTGGTACATGTGCTTGATTATTTACATCTTTTTATTACAGTACTTTAAATTAGGATAAGAGAAGGAAACACTGACCAGCGAAAATCAGTTTTGGGACTATGGCACCGATTCATTTCCCATTATAATGTAGAAATGTTCCTGGCTCTATTAATTTGTAAGGTACATTAAAAAGTGCAATCCCAAAAAGTTTTAATAGGAAGTTTGTAGGCATGCTTACAAAAAGGCATAACTATACCATCACTAACAAATCCATTGTAGTTAAGTTTGTGTCTACTAAACAAAAGTATAGTACAAACTTCCCATGTAATTTAATATATGTGTGACTTGAAGACCTGAGACATTACAGTCCTTGTAACAGAAATGATTCCCTCTGGGTAGAGGTGGCTGCATAAAATGCATTTCACACAGTGGATGTTTGAGTAGAGACCTTAGATGATCAAAACACCCATGTGGATTTCTTCTTCAGGTAAAGCAGATGTTCACATCTCATCTACCATGGCTCCTGTAGCTGTCCATAGAAGGGGAATATTATACACACTTAGGTTTCACTTTTTAAAGAAGTAACCCCCCAAAAGACTACCGCTTGAATCATACTTGGCCAAACTTTCCACATGCTCATCTGCTGTTCTGGCTAGCCAAAGGTCATGTAGATTGGGGTTAGGGCTGAAGGGGTTTGGAGGAAGGGATTATTTTGTCTTGGCCAGAGTTCTATTAGGAAAGTCTTTAACCAATATAAATAGAAATAGGCAAAGCATAACACAAGTAGCTCTGACAGTGCAACTGATTGCTAGGATTCATTGTTCTAATTAGACAGAAAAATGTAAACCTGGAATGTAAAACATAGGCATATACATTTCTACACACACAGAATTTAAGAAACATCATAATGAAATGTTAAGGCTCGATTTTAATTTAGTTTCTACTGTTAGTGAGGCAAGCATCATAATAATATTTTTTGATTCACTATTGCAAACTACACACAATATCAAAATGAAAATGCCATTACTAGTGGCAAAATAAGGTTTTCTTGGTTTTTGAAGTGTTTGAACTACTTTTACCTTGGGAATTTGTGGGAATTTTTTTAGGGAAGTAGCTAGTTTATTGTTTACAACTTCTCACTAGATGTATGCTGAAGTTCATACACTAACTAATCACATAGACTTTTAGATCGCCCACTAAAGGAAATTAATACTGTGCGTGGAACATTATAAACTGCGATTTTAATTGAAATTTCAAGGGAAAAGGAAGATGATGAATTAAACTGCTATGACTTACACAGCTTTATTTTTTCAGTACCATTAGAAAGTCTCTCTCTCTCAAAAAAAACCCAAAAAAACCATTAGCTGAGGTCCCTTATCCCTAAATTCTCTGAGAAGCAGGGGAATTTGGCCATGCAGTTCCATTATTCTGAGGGTTGAGTGACTAAATCCAATTCAACTCTAAGAAATTAACTCTGCTACATTGATTTATCATCATCACTGTCTATTAGTCAATTCTAAACCTCTAGACCTTGTGACAAATAAAGTATTCCAGTAAGTGCGGCATTTTAAATTCCATTAAATTGCATTTGCTTTTTAAATTCAATTATCATGAAATCAATTGTAAAAATTCTTCCTACTAAGAAGTATGAAGAAAATCATAGTTCTAACTTACAGCAAATGCTGCAGTTTTATGCTGCTCTATGATTTATAGTATCATGCTACATCTACTTAAAGCAGGGTAAAAGATTCTTAAAGTCAGCTAAAATACTCTAAGAATAGCATATACTGAAATAAACAGATTCAGAAACAGTTCTCATTTTAATTTAAACAGTTAGCCTTGTAAAACATATGAGGCTTTCCAGTCCTTGAGAAATGCAAACTATGGGAGAAATAGCATGGTTCAAGAGAAGCCTGTAAAATCTGACTTGATTGTCTGTGGTTGAAGATTGAATTGCAGAAAGGAACTGTGGAAACTGAGGATCTAGGATACGATTTCTAGCTGAATTTTTTGGGTGTATTTTCTTATGCAAGATTCTACAAAGCATACTCTGTGTAGTTAATTCTTAACCCTTACTGAAGTCTCCCACAGAAAAACCATACTCCATGGGAACCTCTGCTGGTTTATTCATGATGAGGCAACTAGGACACTTCCTATTATAACCCATGCTTAAATGATCCACAGTTTTGTGAATCTCTAGAGTATATTAGAAAAATAAAGTACTGCATTGGAATGTGTTACAGTGGAAAGGAAACCCCACTATAACTATCTGTAAGTAATATATTTAAATATTTCATTAGATTGATATATTAGCAGAAAGAAAAAGATTGCATTTTGCCTAATAAAAAAAAAATCATACATACTCCAAGAAATTGCAGGCTTCAAACTAGAGACAAAGAGATGTTTCTCCTCCTCTCAAAATAAAATGTATCTTCTGTGTATTTATGACTATCAATAAATAATGTACTTTTTTTTTGTCAGGAAGTAACTAGATCATTACTAACAAGAGCTTCCTGTACTTTCCTGTAGAGGAAATTAACTGAAACTTCAACCAGCTAAACTGAGCAATCATTTGAAATAACAGAGCTTGACAGTGACTGAGGTGGTATTTTTCTAGGGACCTGACAGCTCAGGTACGTATACATGGCCAGAGAAAAAGCTGTTTATTACTGGCAGCCTAAAAACTCTGTGTTAGATTTATTTTCCTTCTGATGACTCTTGTCCAAGGCATTTTAAGGTCAATATTCTGTCTGCACTGTGCCCCTTATAAAACTGAGCTCTTTTGTTGAAGTTCTCACTGGGGAAGTTCAGAACTGAAGAAAGTGTGTGCGTGTGTGTGTGTGTGTGTGTATGTCTCTAGTAATCCTTAGTTTCAGAAAACTTAAGAACTTCGAAAGCTCTATCAACTGCTCCTTTTGCACCTTTACCACTGTTTGCATCTCAAATGATTGTCTGAAAAGGGTCAATCATTAAACAAAATGATGTCTTCGTTGTGAAGACTTCTTCATTCTCTATTATAATTTTTGGGGTTTTTGCTAAATTAAAGGGCAGAGAGAAGTTCTGTGATCACAGCTGAGAAAGGTGTGACCTAGCTGATTTTGGAAGTTTCTTTGCCCAGTGTTTCCAAGTCAGCCATATGAATCAAATGCCCTCCATATCATCCTGATTCTGCACTTGTTATAAACTTCCAACATGATGATTTTGTAAAAAAGGGTGCTAGTACACCCTTCTTACTATACTCTCTCGAAAAGAAAGCTCTTCCTTAAACCTATAGGCCTTTTTGTAGTCTGAGTGCTTTGCTTGCTCCTTGAATGGATTTCTGAGCATGTGATTGAGTGAAATAGATGCTGCATGCCTGCTGAATAGTCAGAGAAAGTCTTCTGCAAATTACCCAGCTTCCTTGAAACTAAGATAGCTAGACTCCATCTTTTTTGTTGATTTTATTTTCTTTGAGGAGTTCCTTTTGTGACTTTGTTGTGACTGTGTTCTTTAGTTTAGATCCTTTGAATTCTCCAGAAGTGCTATTGCAGCTTTTGGGAATGAATTATTTTTGTAGGACTTTTTTTTAACAGAAACATTATTAATGGACAAGCACTTCTTCTAATTTGACCTATATATGTGTCATAAATTGTGCATTCTTTAGGTATAAATGTTCATGTTCATTTAAGCCCCTTCATACACCCCCATTTTCTTTTCAAGCAGTTGCTTAGAGACCACTTGATTCCACAGGATGGAAATGTATAACTGTATAGTATTTTGAATATGAACCTTCAGATTTATTGAAACATTTGTTTCTAAGGCCAATGAACATGTCATTCAGAAAAGACCAATGCAAAATAATTAATGGAACCCCCAAAACATAAATTTTATTTATGTATTGACCCTGAAATAATCCCTATTTATCATAGTACTGCATATATAATTTTCTTTTCCATTCTCTAGGACACTGGAAAATTAACTGGTTTTTAGTATTTTTTTAACTATTCTAATGCCTTAATTTATTAGGTTTTTAAAATATCTGAGTATGTGATTAAATATTTATCTCAAAGTCACCAGTAAGCAACTACTTATTTTAATCTTGGCATTATTAATTGATTTTCATGGAAATTTGGTGTCAAAAGTTCTTTGAAGATCTGGAAGTAAATGACTTTTTTCTATTCTGCAAAGACTAGAATGAAGTAATCTGTCTGCATACATGAGTTCAGTAATTAACAGTTTCTAGGGATCCAGTCTGTAGTAATTAAATATTTGATTATAAAATTCTGGAGCATTTGTTCAAGAATTTATGCAGGATGTTGGTGGTAAAACGAAGAAAAGAATTCTTGACTTATCCTTTCATCTTCGAGAATAATCAAAAAGTCTCCCACTTCTGTCACAGGGTATTCACTCTTTGTACTTAAACTACTTACAGCCCAAGTATTGGCTATTTGAACTGTGATGAACAAAACTTTCATAGAAGAATTTTTCCCTATGTTCAGAAGAACACTCCCATTTTTTATGCAAATTTACAGTATACTAATACAGACCATAATTTACAAGTTTAGTCAAAAAATGATTGTGCATAAGCTACTACAGAAAGAAGATTTAGAACCAATAGTGTTTTCAAAGTGTATATCTTTCAGTCTGGTAAAATGTATACTTAGGTTTTCTCATTTCATCCCTTTATAATTTTGAATTGGGAGTAAGCTGCACCTGGTAGCTCCTCAGTGATCTTTATCTTCCCCTTTCTTCACAAGATCTGTTGCCTTACTGAAATTACTTTTAATGAAAATAGTTTTAATTAATTCCTTGCATAGAATGAGATGCTTAGTTAATGAAACTTGTTCTAGATTTGTTTAAATTTAAATTGGCATTTTGTCTAGCAATATCATCTCTCTTAAAGAAGTACAGGTTCAGAAAATACTTGTCAAGTCACTGAACTCAGACAATAGTTAACGAATAACCTTTTCGTAAATTTGTTGATCTCCCCTGACTCTGAGATCACTTTTGGAAATATTAAGCATTTGCTTCCACGGACTATTACAGAATCCCACTGGTCTCATATATAGCTATCAACTTCTGATTTTCTCAGGGTTCCTTTATACATTTCCTCATGGACACCTTATACAAAGTTTGCAATAAGAATGAAAATTAGTTTGTTCAACTTCACCAGTGAGCATTGATATGGAAAAGTAAAAAAAAGGAAAAAGTGGCAAATCCCTTTAAGTTAAGCATTCTGGAGACATACTTTTATGAAACCAGTGTCACAGTGATGAACACTCCTTCATCCTAAGTCCAGAATTTTAAATCTTTGAAAACACACATTCAGGATATCAGAGACAGCCTTTGGAGTTTGATGCTGGTTCTTTGCTGCCCTGATTGAAGGGACCCTGGAAAGGCCCATCAAGGCACCCATCCAGGGGGGGATGCTGGCCAGAACAGCCATTGCTGATGCTTCCAACAGACACCTGTGCGAAGCAGAGGCCCCTTGCAGGGAGCACAGGAGACAAGCTAAACAGTTTGGTGGGTTGCAAAGGGATTGAGAGAAATAAGTGGCTACTATAAGTGAAATGTTGAACCCACTTGGAAGCTTTAACTCAGATTCTCAAACCAACAAATGCTTACATATTGTGCCTTTTTTTTTTTCATTTATCTCAATATACCTTTTGTTTTTGATGGTGTTTCTGCTTCTCTTAAGTTTCCCCAAGGGAGTATACAACATATTCCACAGTAAAATGCACTGCAATCTTAAATTATGAGATCATTAAAAACCACTCTACACTTCTGAACCTTATCTGCTCAGCAGCTTTTTGCCTTCTGAAATAACAGTGGTTTGTGGATAGTGGCAATTTTCACTCCTAGTGATAAAGAAAGCAAATACTTGTGGTGAAAATGTGCATGGAGACCAAAAGGTGAAAAGCACCATCTGTGACCTAAACTGCATCTGTTCATTGGCCACTGAAAGAGAAGGAAGGTTTTGATTTACTAGCCAGACAGCTTTTTCAATTTTCTTGTCAAGAAATATCTTTAAACTGCAATACAGTTATGACAGCTTGGATAACAGCATTTAGCTATACTCCAGCAGCTTTTAGATTTTACATGCTATATGCCTAGACCTGTCAGAGAGACCTGTGTCAGACACAACACTTCTAAAATTTTTTTTATCTTTTTCTTGCACTTACTGATTGTGAATTCTCCTAGTCATTTGGTCTGAATTTTAGAATTTTTACCGCACATATGTGGACTTTAATATAATTTAAATAGTAATAGAGACTGAACTACTAGCTCTTCATTATTTTTTAGAAAACGTTCAAATAGAATGTTCATCATGTGATAAATCTATTGCCAACATGTATGTATTGCAAAATGTTGAAGGATAGATAACCAGTTTGTTTTCTGTAGTTGTGGAGGGTTTTTTCCTGTGGGTTTTTTTTGTGTGTGTTTGGGGTTTTTTTGAAATAAGTTTCATTTTTGAAATAAGTGTCATTTTTTAATGACAACACCTATTAGCTAATAGATCTTGAAACAGAGAGTTAAGAAGTAAACAACAGTACCTGTTTGTCTTAGCAAACATCAGGCCTTCATGTGGTTCTGCTTGTAACATCCAGATTGCAGATGGTTAATTATGTTTTTTAATCTAATAGGATCAATTTTAGTAGAATACCCAATGTTCTTCAAATGCTATGAGCTGTCAAATAAACTTCTGTTTGCCTTCTTGTCATATTTGCTCATATGCTTGTACAGCGAACAATACAATTAGTCCAGGGCCTGTTTCTATTTCTTGTTTAATATTCTTCATGCCTTTTGGGAAGTTAAGCTTATTGGCAGAAGGATATGGACCTCAACAGCAGTGACTTATCAGTGTCTTTCAGCTTCTTTTTTTCTACTGCTATGAGTGTCATGATAGGTGTGGACTGAATTTGCAGCATTGTTATAAAGTACATTTTCCATTAATGGAAATGTATTTATTTTTCACCTTTTTTAGCACAAATGTCCAGTGAAAATTGTGTTGCTGTACAAAGTAAAGATTGCCAGGTATATAGGCACAGTAATTTATCATACAGGAAATATATGTTAAAGAAATAAATATTTTTCCAAATATCACATCATTAGCCTCTCCTATACAGCTCTGCTTTATACTTTATTTTCTTTAGGCTTTTGATTAAGGCCAGAATTTATCATACCTACCACGAGCAGACCAGAACTGAGGCTTGTCATCTAAGCTGTCTTCCATAATCAACTTGGAAGAATAGTTTGTTCTTCCCATCTTTAGGTAAATGTTCAGGCCTTGGTGAGATAAATTACCTTCCACAGACATTGTAGAGTTTCAAGGTTATCTCTATTGTCATGAATCTTACCAATTCTTATGCAAATGAAATTTATTGCTCAAGAAAACTTGTATGTGTTACCTCAATGTTGAACTTGCATGCCACTCTTATATGCCTTTCAGACTTTGAAAAGTCCAAACATGAAACTAGTGTCTCTTTAGAGGTTTTTCATGGCATTGCTTGCTACAATAAAAGCTGACAGTTTCCTTTAATAAGGTTTGGAAAAAATAATTTTCCTCAGTGTCCAGGAACTAGCTTAACTTATTATTATTTACTGTATGATAAGGTATGCCTTTGATTAATTTGATAATCCCCAGCCCCCTTGCTGAAAGAGATAGTGATGCTGGTTGCTGTTCATGACTTTGCCTATCTTGTCATATACCCCTTAGCTGTCTCTTGCTGTATCTGAAGAGACCTAGTGCAGTTTTTCTTACCGAATCTTCCATTCTGACTCTCTCTGCTTGGGACTAGACTCACACATAAGGGTTAAAATGGAGGTGAGTTATGGTTTGGTAACCTGACTGTGTTTCATTTTGTTGCAAACTTTTGTATTTTTTTTTCTTAATATCTGATTAATTTTCTGATCACTGTTGAGCACGGAACTGACACTTTAACAGTTTTGTCAATTACTACTCTGAAATCAGATTTCTAAGTGATGACATCTCTTTATTTTATGTATAGAATTCAGGTTGTTTTATAATAATTTTAAATATACCTGCATTGAATTTCTTCAGCTATTTAGCACCCAGTCAGAAGGGTCCTCTGCAGTTCTTTACATTCGACCTTTATCTTATCTGTCTTATATAACTTCAACAACAGTTGTTTTACTTTATAGTTCATCCCTTGTTTAGAGAACTCATTAAAGGACTGAACAACCAGGTACCATTTTTTACCTCTCTTATTCTGTGTGGGTCACAGTAGGTGATTGTTTCTTTCTGCTGTACTTCTGGAGAGCTTTTAGTTTATGCTCTCTTTCTAACTTTTTTCAGTATTTTAAGATCTATCTCAGATGTCTTTGCTAGCAATGGTGATATCAAAGTTATCATCTGTGCTTGCGATACCTAATCAAGTCAATTCTGGAGTAAGTTTAGTAAGATCTGAACTCTACAGTTGGGGAAATTCCACTTTTAAAGGAAATCTTTCAGCAGGGAATCAATATCTGAGTTTACTTTGCAAAGCACATTACAGATTAGTCTTTAATTATCTCTTGAATATACAGTGAGCATTCTGGGTTCCTTGTTATCAACTGCTTCCATGTGTCCTCTTTTTATTATTAAGGCAAGTCAGTTTATTACTTCAATTACAGAAAAAACCCCCAGAACACAAAAATGAACCATATAATAATTTTGAGATATCAGAAGGTGAATTGGTAACATTTAATACCTTTGGAGTCTTTGTCATTAGTGAGGAAAAAGATGAAAAAATATAATTTCTTCACATAGAGAAGGAACCCAGAACAAAGAAGCCCCTGGGCAATTATACCCTTATGATTTATGCACCCAGCCCTCATATGCCTTGCACATGCCTCTGGTGAGATGGTAATTTTTGGTCTGGGATTTCCTACCTCTTTACTGGGTTCTTTCCCTGAATCTGAGCAGGTAGGCTGTTCACTGTTCTTATTCTGAGGAGTTGCAGCTTCTGCTGGCTGCTGCAGTCTCCTGTAGCCGCTCTCTTCTGGTTTGCCTTTCTGATGCCCCTGCTCTCTGGCAGAGCACAGGAAACTAAAACAGCCCTAGATTTAGGATAAACATTACCTAGCAACAATCAAAACATCAGTGTGTTATCAATGTTCTTGTACTAAAGACAAAACACAGCATTGTACCAGCTACTAGGAAAATTACTCAGAAAATTAACTTCATGCCAGCCAAAACCATCTCTAGATGTAAGTTCAGAGCTATGGGCCCAAGGCTTCATCCAATCCAGCTGCTCATGCTGAGCCAGTAAAGCTAGGCAAACAACATCCTAACAACACGGCATTATAACTGTATGCAATTCATTCCACTGAAAACTTAGCTGTTTATGTTAAACAACTAATGTCTCTCAACAGCTATTAAAACTTCTCCCAGTGGATCCCAGTTTTTAATTTTAGGCTCACCTCAGACCTCTTTTCAGACTTGCTCACTTTGGAATACTGCTGTAGACTTTCCCCTATTTAAGTTCCAGCCATCTTTCTAAAAAAGAAACTATTGAAAGCTATTTTGTCAAGATCTGATTTAACCTTTTATCTTCCTCAGATGGACAGATATGTGAAGCCAAGTGAAAGCAAGAAACACTCTAGTTGTCTAACAGATCAGCCAGAAAGTAAACTGTTAGAGATACCTCAAATCATCATGCCTACAAACAGTAATATTTTCTCCAGCTTAACAGGGATTTTCCAGTAGTTTGTAATAATCAGTTTTTAGACTTGAAATTTCAGCTGCTTGCACCTATTGTATTTACTGGAAAGGTGATAAAGGCTTCCTGCAAGCTTAATTGTAACTCTTAAAAAACAAACAAACAAACAACAACAAAAAACCCCCAAAGAAACACCCCCCCCCGAATAATTTAACTTTTTTTCCTTTTTTCCTTTCCCTATCTTCAACAAGAATGAAATTATTTCCTTTGTTACTTAACTTTATTATCTTATCAGATGACACAGCTATATTAATGAATGAAAGGGCATTCTAAACCCTTGGAACAATCCGTAGTGGATCAGAAAAAGCAGCTTTACTTGGATCCTTAGGTGCCACTTTAATAAAATAATAGCCAGAGATCGAATTCCAACTATGGCAATATTTGTGTCTGACATCTACTGTGTGAAAGTGGGGAGCTTTTCTGAACTCTCTACAAATGAAAGCTCTCACAGCCACAACTCTCCACTGGGCATTTTTTACAAATGTAATTGAAGATGCCCAAGGTGATTACTTAATCAGCCCCTTCTCTGGCACATTAAAATTCACCATGACTCACACTGCTACCTGAGTCACTGGGGGAAATCTGATGTAGGATTGTCTTACAGAAATACTGCCTGGTTTTAGCACAATCCAGTGTCTCACTTGATCACATCTGTCAAAATACTCCCCATCCTTGGAGAGCACGTTAGCATAGCATAAGACTACATATTACTTTTTCTCTTTGCCTTTAGGGCTGTTCTGTTAAGTGAGTTTGCGATTCACAGTTTTTAACCTCTGTTCTCCTCAGAGGCTCTGAGACAACATGGAGGCAGTCTCCAGCATAGCTAATCTAACTTTTCCACCAGCTTCTTTTCCTACTAAGTGCCTTTAATTGATCTGACCTGGTCCTCAGTCTTTGGTCCTCACTGAAACAGGATTCTGATAAACATAGATTGCTCCTAGGATATTTATGCTGTCATAAATCCCTTTACTCTTAGAAGTGCGATTGCATGATGACCTATGCCATCATAATGTTTGAAGCTACCATAGGAAATAATTCATGCAGGGATCATAGTCTTCTAGAATTTCCTTGAAGATATATATTCAGCAGAAAATCCTAGTAGAATAAGCCTCTTTTTGTGCAATACTAGTATTTCAGTGATGCCCCCAAATTAGTGGACTCCTAAAGGGAGTGGTTACTGTAACACAACTTAATTTCATATGCAGGAGGACCACACACCATGATAGTTGGATTTTTAATATTTTCAAAGCAGTATGTTTCACACGCTGCACTAAAAATTCCCATTCTCTTTTTCAGTACTTGTCTTTGTTACCCATCAACCTTCAGCTGGGTATAAAGTGCTGCTGGACACTGGGGCAACTGGGCCAACTGGTCTCTTGAGGTTTCAGGCAGCTTCTGAGTGTCTCACCCCACCCCCTCTCCCAGGAGGGACTCCTGCAGGGTATGTCCAGCCTGGGAAATACTCACTTTTACACAGGTGAGGAAAAGCACTGAGGTCTGGCCACATATGAAGATAAAATCCTTAAGCAGATACATAGGTGCTTTCTTGCTGTGTGTTTGTGCATCCTGCAAGGCCAAAGGCTGTAAACCTATACATTTTCAGCTGAACCTGCTTATAACCCTACAGACATGCTTATATACTGCACTGGCAATATTTAGAGTCTGTATTAGCGATAAATCTAAACATTATCATCTATACAATCAATGTCGCATTTCTCATGCCTGACTGAGAGTCTTTTCTCTCAACTACTCTGCTACACTTTATCACTGTAATTCCTATTTATAATAGTCAAATAATGGACTGGAGTCCAACACAAATTGGCAACCTGGCTTTCCTTTCCCTCCTGTGAGATACAGAGGTACTCATACACCTTTTCTAGAGACAAATACGACATCAAAGTGAGAATATAACTTATAGATATACATACACATTATCAATATTTTCCAGCATTTACAGTGCAGTTAGAACTAATGGCACTGATTCTTGCAGTATGTTTTGAGGCACTGACTGTTTTGGACAAGTTTTATATGTAAGCATAGGAAACGAAACCACTAGAATGCAGGAAAACGTCTGTATTGAATAAATGTTTTTTGAAAGCAAATCTTATATTTTGGCGATAAGACTATTGTTTTGAAGCTTTCAATGATCTTTCTAGTAGTGTCAAGGTTAAAGCTATGCCACAGTATAGAGCGAATTCCTCCAGAGTTTGATTCCGTGGATACTTTTGTTGCTTATATTAAACTGTACACCGTAGACTAATAAAAACAATCTGATTGAGCGAACTCATAGTTTTGAGGGCTTCTGAAGCACTAGCTATAAAATAAGATAACTGGAAAATAAAAGTTTTAGTGACCTCGGAGTACTCTTCATTAAGTAGGTTGATCTATGTGGGAGCCAGTGAATATCCCAATCAGGGAATGAGAGAGTCCCCTAAAGGGACAGACCCTGAGAGATCTCCATGTTAGGGTGAAGCCTCCCAGGATGTTTAGTCCTACCATGCCAATGTACCCCAGTTTCCCTGACGGCCCGTTGACTTCCCTGCCCCTTTTTCCCTTATATGTCAAGGCCCCGCCTATGTCCTGTCCCCCATCCCTCAGACCATCGGTCCCCGATGCTCTCCCCGGCTCTCGTATAAAACCCTAGACTCCCCACTGTTCGGGGCTTTTCATCAGTGGAATCCTTTGTGGTGTGGTCGTAATAAACCTCAGTGTGAAACTCTGCACGGAAGTCCTTCCCTTCTCTTTGCTGCCAGTCTGTTGGAGAAGCCTGCCGGTGAGTGAGTGTGTGTGAAGTGTCCCTGCTAAAGGTGGTTTCGTCCCAGAGGTGTCCTCGGAGGGTCGTAGCACTTTCACCACCCAGCAAACCCCAGCACGGCTTCTGATAGATCTAAATCAGGTTATTTTAAATTTAGATAGCACATTCACAACCCATTTTATGTTGCAAATGCTACCTCTTTCTGATTAGCCTCCCTTCCCTGCTGAACAATGGCACCTGTAAAGGAAAAGTCTCCAAGTATAAGTAGTGAGCGTTTGGGTATTAAAATCTTCAGAGAAGCTACCCACATGCAAGCCCTAAGTTTGACAATATTCGAAGTTTTCCACAACCATGTTTTCCCACGTCTCTTATTTTGATGATTTCTCATTGGTTTGTGTTGGTTTGTGTAGTGAAAATCTGCACCTGCAGACTTGAAAAGACCACCTCATATAGTTGACTCATCTAAAAGGATTACTCTGGGAAGAAGACAAAAATTTTAGTTTTTTCTGTTTAGAGAAAAATGAATCTGAATGTTTGCTTTACCTCAGACAGCTTCTGTATATTTAGAAATAATGCTCATGAATCAGAACTATAAACTTTTATAAGTCATTAATAGCAAATGTAGTTATTTAAGTTCCTTGAGTGTTTATTTTCAAATTATTTGACAATCGATATGAATGCTTTTATTGCAAGTACTTGAAATCAGCATGGATACTTACTGTTACGTTTCGACTTTGTGATCAGATGGTAAAAGATATTACTTTAAAAGTCTTAACATTTTTGTTCAAAGCTAAACTGTGACCTTATTTATTCAATTTCTGAATGTAACAAAATATTTTGACTAGAGGAGCGATTCACAATGCTACTGGGTGCTCTTGGTAAGTCTGGCTTGATTTTTAATGGAGATTTTGTTTTCTTCAAAGTTACAGATGTAACAAGTTTTCTTTAGAAGTATTAAAGGTGATTCAGAGTGTCAAGTGAAAATGTATCTCACTACTGTTAATTTGAACTAACAAAACATATTGATTAATCAAAACTCAAGTGTATTGGTTCATTCAGATTAATTCTCTGGTGGTAGATTTTTACAGTGGTATCCCTCTGCTGAAATGGAGTCCATTAAGCAACTATCTGGATGAAGAGGGTGGTAATTTCACTAGAATAGTGTCAGAGGATGTTGTGGAATTGTCCTTCTCTTCATAAGATGTAACTTAGTGTAGAGTTTACTGGCCTTACTGAATAATTTTCTGAATTTATTTTCTTCTGAAAACTTCATAAACAAATGTAAATGCTCTCATGTTGAGACTTGTCCTAGTTTTAAAACCAAGAAGACTGGAGCCTAAACAGTCTATCTCTGATGTCTCACATCTGAGTCCTGACAAGAACCAAACCTCTGAGATAAGCAGGTTTTGGTGGCACACGGTTCCCCTGTATTAAGAAGTCTTTAACTGCTATCACCCATCACACTTTGTTGCCCTGATCTGTGGATCTAGCACAGCCAACCCAAAAGTTTCCCCTGTTAAAACTTGTAGCCCTACACCTGTTTTTCAGCTGAATATTTATAGGAGAAGAAAGCACCACCATCCTCCCTCACAGGTCATGAGCCAGTCCAGGTTCCACCATTGCAAGACTCTCTGTGTCGGCTTCAGCAGACGTGCTTGTTCCTCTTTCCATGCCCTACATCCTCTGGGCTCTGCATTTTGGGATTTCCATAAAGAGCTTGTTTATCCCACCTGCTGATGTAGTCTGGACTCCCTGAAAGTCATGCTGTTGTTGCTGTCCACCATAGTGCGGGGCACAGGAGAGCCCTGAGACGTCAGGCTGAACAGCTGAATCCTGGCATGGTTGTGGGTTGAAGTCTTCAACCTTTGAGTCACTCCAGACAGGGAAAGGGACTTGTGGTGCAACCTTTGTATTCCCAGGGCTATCAGTAAAATGCAGCCCTAAGCAAAGCCGCTGGACACCAGGTGCATCTACACAGTCAAGTGAGAACTGCCTGCAAAAGCTGCTGGTGTGCTCTGATTGCCAACACTTCTCCGGTGTTAGCTGAATAGGAAGCTGAACACAACCCTGCTGTTCCCCCAGGAAACTTCTTGCTTGTGACTCCAGCTGCACTTCATGCCTTGTGCATGCCTGACACCCACTCCTCCCTTTGCTTTGTGCTCCAGAGTGCCATACCTGGGCCTAAGACGCTCAGTTGCCAGTAGCTAGTTTTCAGTATATGCTACTTTGCTTAAATAAAACTGTTTTGAATAGGTAGCTTTTTTTTTTTTCACTTGTCTTTAAATAAAATAGGTACACCTGGTAAATAATGCACACAACTAAAAAGCATGTGATATTAAAGAGTCCCACGAATATCCCAACAAATGTGGCAAAGGATGCAAACTGTCACATTTATGGCTGTTAGGTTGGCAGGATGTAGGCAGGCCTCACGGGAGAGCCTCACTCTACTACCTCTGTTGTAACTGTTCTAACTTTGACAACCTAGAATTTCAAAAAAAGTTGTAAGTGTTTCTCACCCTTAAAGAATTTACTTTTTTGAATACCCTTCCACTTTTTTCTTTCTTCTTGCCTTTTTTCTTTTTCCTGGTGACCTCCATCTGAAAGGATTTATGAATTAAAGCAGTAGAATGGAACCATCTCTTTCAAGAGGTAGTCAGTTTCCCCATTTCCTCAAAAGGCATAAAAAGGACAAAATTTTATTTCTTTTCTGTATTTTGTACAGCTGAAAACAATTGAGAGGAACTGACAATGATTACATTAGAGAAAGTTAATCTGCACTTTAGTCTTATTGGGTGTAATGAAAGGAAAGAGTCTGAAGAAAGGAACATCACACAGAAGAAAGCACCTATTTCAACCTCACTAAGATAAGGAAATATGGCAATCATGTAACAGACCCTTCAATGTGGAATTGCCTGATGAAAGTGCTTCCAGCCTAATTTAAAGGTAAATTTTTATTATAAAGAATATCAAAAGCAAGTGTTGTAGTACAACATTTTTTATGTGATTTTTTAATCAAATCTTTCCCTTATCCCCTCTTCAAAAGAAGCTTGCCATTTCAGCACATTTAAATAATTAAATCTGTGTTAAGAAAACTGTACTGGTTAACTTGGGCTACACCAAAGTGTTCATCTTATTCCAGTTCTCCAGCTCTAGCAGAAGTCACTATGGAGCTTGTGAATACAGGACAAGAAGAGACTGAAACTTCACCTCCAGCTTCTAGCAATCCGGGACTCTTTATATTGGATATAATATTTGCATAGTTCTTGATAGACCTATTTGATAGGTGGTTATTTGGTGGATATTTTATGGAAATTCTTCCATGAATTTGTTTTCATCCTTTGTGAGGACTTTCACTGCTTATAGCAGGTAAAATGTCCTGTAGCAGTGAGCTCCAAGTGATAGTCGCACCTTATATAAGAAAGTATCACATGCTGTTTCAATTCTGCTACTTTTGGATTAAATCTTGTATCTTTTGTGTTTGAAGAAATAAAGAGTTCCTGGTTATCTTCTCCTTCACTTGATACATATATTTGGGATAAATGCATATCAAGATGTATATGTCTATATATAATCTTCTCTCCAAAACCACTTTTATATTGCTATCTGGCTGAAAAACGAAAAATACGAGGGAAAAAAAACCCCACTGAATTTCTGCAAGGAGACAAATTTTATCATGACCACGATATTAAATTAGCTACCAATTTACTTGTAAAACCTCATCAAATTCAATTTCATCTATGAAAAATAAATGCTGTAATTTGGAAACGATTGCTGTTTTTCTCACTCACATCTGTGTGAAATTGGATCTATTGAGTCTGTGCTTTAACTGCAAAACTGGTGGTTAACTGCACTGGATATGTCCATAATTCTACTTGATTGATAAAAGTCATAAATTAATAATGTCTCTACTTGAGCTAGATAATTTAAAATTCAATATATTAATGAAAAATATGGAATTAAAATGATTTGATCAATGCATCATCCCTACACCTCACTTTCCCCGTGAGCATATGAGACAGAGATAAAATGCAGTTCTACTGGACTCATTAGGTAATATTGCTTTTCTCCTCTCCTTGAGAAAGCAAGTTCTACTAGTTGGTGGTTTTTTAAACACTTCCAAAGCTGTCTATAGGGGAAATCCTCCAGCAGGCTAGAATTTCTCAGCTGTGATTAATCTAGCTGGTCATGCTCACTTCTGGTGTACTCTTTCACACTGTCCCATCATTTAAGACCAAACTTCTTCTAGACCTTTTATGATTTGGAAATTACCTGTGAAAGGAAGATGAATTTTCCAACTGTCTGCATCTACATATAGAGGTGATGAATGGAGACAGCAGAGATGCAGCTTTTACCTATTTCACCTGAAGACTAGATCAAGTGCAAAGACTGCTTGCAAAAATAAAAATACATAGAACAAACAAAAATAAATTCCTGAAAGTCAAACCCATAAACGTACAGTATCAAGAACAATTATTGTTATGTGTGCAAAAGCCAAGATATGCTTCTATCTTACAAGTTTTGCCTTGATTACAGTGAACATGAAAATGACTAAGTTTATATGTGTTAATACTAAAGCCCTAAATTTCCATAAAATTATAAAATTGCATATTTTCTTAGGAAATTAAATAAGTTATAATCAAATAGAGAGGCATAAGTTGGTTTCTAAATATAATCATCCTGAAAGCAATGGACTCTGGGAACTGAATAATGTTTTCAGTCAATGTGCCATTGAACATTTTTCATGAAAAGCAGTAAAAACAAAGCACTACACTAATTAAAATACAGGATGGAGAGAAACATTTACTTGGGGCATTTATAATTACTTTTAGTGTGCATAGGTTTCCCGTGCTGGAATCAAATATTCACAGCACAATAAAAAGATTCATTTTGAATCTTATAATAAACATGTAATTTAAATATTAAGTACAAAATAGTTTCTGAAAAAGGCCTTTTTCCTGTCTCCCTCTCCACAGACTGTTTTTTTTTTCTTTTGATCAATGATGAGAAATACCTCCATTTTGGTTTTATGGGTTTATAACTTCCAATAACTACAAGGTGATATGGTTACAGTATGCTGTTCAATGTCATCTTTCTATATTTTTCTGTGTAAATCCCCAAAGGCAGAGCTGGATGTATGTGTGTATATGTGTCTCTGTGAGTTTAATTTGCAAATCTCTCCTTAAAGTCTGGCTGAAAATTTATAAACATGGTAATCTTGTGAGAGTGAAAATAAAGATTGTACAGGGTCGTATGTTCTCTGCTGGATCATTTCACACTGCTGGAGTTTGTCTGTTCAATTAATTTAATTCACCTTTTTAAAACACTTCCAATAGAAAGAGGCACATTATTGAAACTGTTACATTTCAGAGAATGCTGCTAGTTGAGATTTATTTCTGAAAACTTGTTTTAAACTATAGTTTTGCCTTTTTTTTTTTGTTTGGCTTCCTCTACAGATAATCTGTGAAGTCATATAGGAGATGCCAGATGTTTAGAAATATTAATATTGCAAAGGCATGCAACACTCCTGCTGTGACACAAAGGCACACAGAGAAAAACAATGAACAGTGCAGCTAAAAGCTTTAAGCTCATTTAAGTTTAATAAGCTCAGAATTTGTAGATATTATAAAAGAAGCAGCAGACAGAGGTGTTTTATTGGTTAATTTTTCATGTCTATAGATATTTTAGATTTCTAAGCTTTAATGTGTTGAATTAGGCCACTGACATGAGTCTTACTAAAGTCTTACAGTCAAATTACTTATGGTAAGAAAGGAATATTCATGTCAATGAATACGGGTCAACATGTAGGTCTGTATCTATATTTATGTTGCAGGAATCAGAAATTAATATTTCCAGTGCCATATTGGTACTCAAAATGCATAGTCCTTGAGATACCATACATCAATGCTACAAGACTTTCCATCTTCCGAAGAGAATCAGTGATCAGAAGGACTCAAATATTATGTATTCAGAGTCTATAATGTAACATATTCATCAGGGAATACGAATGCTTTTATATATAGGGGTTGTCCATATTGTATTGACTATTCTAACTTTCTGGACCCTTTCTGAGATATTTTTTCCTGAAAATAGACACTGAAGCAAAAACTCTTATTCATGCCTATTTTTTTTCCTGCACTGCATGTCAGCTTTTCCTAGGTTTTTCTGAAATGACTTTTCTCTGTTCTACTCTTCCACTTTCTGAA
>WEIT01027666.1:57292-75942 GCA_013389985.1 Dryoscopus gambensis | reverse complement strand
CAACATCCATTTAATAGAAATCTTTCATAAAACTGGAAAACAAAGTCGCCCCATAAGTATGTTAAACCATGACCATAGTTCTGCATTGTTTGGAGGTAGATTTGAATAGTTTATCAGATGAAGCAATACTTTTATTTATTTACTAGGTAATCAGAAGCAGAGTTAACCCTTTAAGTACTTCTCTGGTGTCAAGAAGGAGGTTTATAAATAACAGTTCTATTTTGTCTTTTTAAACACTTGCTCATATTAAGGAGTGTAAAACACTTCTGGCTTGTTTAAGACACACATTATTATTGAGTGGTCTATGAGCCAGCTTACAGGTCCAAGGTCCTGGGTAGAACCAGTCTATTCTTCAGTACTGGTAGGCAGTCGACTGAGCATTGTCATAATGTAGGCATAAACACAAAGAAATCTAGAAGTTAAACCTTCAGTGACTCTGCTGTGTGTTGAAGTTAAATTGTTTTGCCTAAGTGTGAAAGTGCATTATCTATTAGTTTTAAATTCATTTTGTTCTTATTCAACATAGCTCTTAAAGGAAAGCCAAATAAATACTGCGAAAACCACTGAAGCTTTCAAATGCTTCAAGGAGCATTTGAAATACCAATTGAAATATCATCAGGTGTGCTAAAATGTAGCTGTCAGGTGAGCTTGATGGCCTGTTATTACCACTGTCATCAGTATTACTATTATTTTAATTATTTAATCTAATTTTAGGATAAGCCAGGACCTCACTTCTGTAAGTGGTATATAAACACAGAAGGTCCTTGCTGCAAAGGTTGATGAAGCACAAACTTAAAACCTTCCCTAGCTCTGCCTCAATCAGTACAGGAATCCTAGCAACAGTCAGGTGTGCAGAAAAGGAAGAAAGGAGATGGTGACTTTCTGCATTAATCAGTGATGCTGAGTATATATATTTACTGTAGTTAGGATAAGTTACATTTGGTTCTTTTTTGTGACAGTGCACTTGACAGTGTTAATATAAGCTAGTCCTAACCATAAAAAAACAACTTTATCTGGTTAGTTCTGACCATTACGGAAAACCATCATGGTTTTTTCAGCCTTGATACTCAACAAGAGGCCAAGCATTGGCCTTGAGCAATTTTGATTCCCTTTACAGGCTCAACGTTGTTCAAATTCTGAGGCCTGTGGCCATAGGCTAAATTAAACTCAGAGGCTGGATCTTAATGCTGATAGTTCTGAACGATAAATTTGAGTTATTAAGCACTTCAGGAGGGAGTAAACTTCTGTCCAAAGGGACAGATTCTTGAAAGAAGTGAATTACTGACAAAAGATTAATGAAGTTTGTGAGAAGAGCCGGAAAAAATTCATGTTCTGTTTTCAACTGCATCTTGAGCTTTGTGGGAAAGGGATTGTTTAGTTGTGCTAAATAATTGTCAGATTAGAAAACGGTCCATTTGATTTTTTTCCCGTTCAGTATAAAATCTCACAAATCACAATAGTTTCATTTGGAAAAATACAGAATACTTAAATTTCCATAGTCCACGTGTTTTCCTTATTGTGTAAAAATTGTATTGCTTTAATCTACAAGTGGATTTCTTACTTAGGAAAACTTTTATGATTATTGATAGCTTCTACTTGGATTTTATATTTTGATAAAAAGTTAGTGTTAACACTGAAACATGCAAGAATTCAAAACCAAACTAGTATTACAATCTCATTGTACAATATTTTGAGGGGCTTCAGCACAAGGAAACTGAAGTGATCTAAAATGATCTGCAGAGGGCTTTGGAAAGTAATAGCTTTTTCACTTTTTCTATAATCATTTTTTTATAAGCTATGGGTGGTGATTGTGCATGATGATTCATAATTTCTCTTCTGTGCCTTAGTTTTCCTTTAGTTTTTCTCCTCTTTGTATATACTCAGCTCAGCTTCACTAGTACCATTTCATGTCTCTATCTGCTTTATGATGTGATGAATGCAGCCATTCTTCTCTCCCCATCATTACAGCTGGTCTTTGATCCAGTACAGCTAATTTATATTTACCAGCTATCATCTACCATCAAAACTTTATTGGAAAAGAGGTGCACCTGGACTGAATGAATTTCTTTTGATGGAGTTTGAGACTATTTTAGGGCTTGTGGTTAGGACACATTCATACTCTTAATGGAACACAACAAAGCCATCTTCTAATTTGCGCTAGCAAGTACTTGGTTTGTTTCAACACATCATACATATTTCAGAGTTCCTCAAATATTAGATTTGGATACACTCATTTGTTAGAGATTTGATCAGAAAGGTTATTTTTCTTCCTAAATTGAAATGTGTTTTATACACATAGAGATGTTTGTATTTGTAACACACTTCTAATCATAAGTCACTGTTAAACTGTAAGGATATAGCCACCCAATAGGCTGTAAAAATATCTCAGATGATTCTGATCCCTACTCTTCCACAGATGAACTGTTACACATACCTCAATTTATTTGGTTTATCCTATTTAGATATGTCTTCATTGCACATTAAGACAATGCACAATGTGCAGTTAACATTCTTAAAGTTATAGGTGTAATTTATAATAAATGTACTTTCCTTATACCTGTGTACAACTATCAGAAAATCTATCACAAGTTTTCTTTAGACAATTCATTTGTAAGTTACTCTATTTTACTGCAGGTTTTTTCCTTGCATTAACAACATTAAAATCTTTCAAATAAGCAAATTGGACATTTTCTCTTCTATCAAATTGTTAGATGAAGCTGTGAAGTGTGGGTTATGTTATCAATTCTCCTTTATGGGATTTGAAATAGTGTTGCACTAAGGGGGACTGGTGGCAAATATCTCCACACTTCTGATATAACTTATTCTTAGGGGGGTCAGCTATATGTTAGGATATGGCACCTAAATTCAGGACTCTACAGGCAAATGTCCACATGGGGCCTAATGTGCCTAAACTTCTCTTATAGTTAATATGGATCTAATTAATAGAGCCTAAAGAGGGACTATGCTCATCTAAAGCAAAAATCTACTATGAAAATGGCTACTTGGGTTTTTTACAAGTTGTTGTGTTTTATTATATTTCTCAAGGAAAAAAAAATCAGAAGGCAGGTATCCCAGTTCCTGGAAACTCACCACACTGTCCCCAGTCAAAGGACACAGAAGGTGTCTCTCACTAATGGGACGTAACTGGGGAAACCTGACTTGTCTGAAAGGTCTGTATTATTCTAGAGAAGTCCCCTGATTTGGGGAAGTCCTCTGTCTCTAAGCTGGAAGGATTGAAGTCTAGAAAGTCACAATTCATGCTGAGTACTGCAGAGCTTCCATTCTCCTGGCTTTGACAGGGGTCCAAGCAAGTGGTGTAGGCAGCTGTAAGTTGTGGTCAGCTGGCAGGGCACCTGAAAACTCTCCAGTCCTGTGGCCAAGATAGTCCACGGCAGTACTGTCCCAGTCGGTGAATCTTGCAGACCTATGTGTCCTGACAGCCTGGTGCCTTCCACTGAAATTCTTTTTGTGTATTGAGGAGAACTCATCAAACTAATCAAATTCAACATACTCCTTCAAAGCATTTAGCATAATAAAAAGATATTAAGAATTTCTTATGTTAGAGGCTATAGATGTTCCCTCTTAGCATCTTCCAGTGCAGCATGCTTGCTCCATGTCACAGGAGCATGTGGCAGTACAATCATACTATAGCTGAGTTTGACCTTGTGGTGTATGTGAGGAAAACACCTAAACTGATCATGTGGAAGGTTCTCTGATAGGGAAAAAAAAAGGTCTTGAGGTGGAAAATTCCTGCCAAATTATTTGTAGTTCAAATTTTGTGCAGTAGTCTGAAATGGACTGCATGCAGCACACAGGATGGATTTTAAGACAACACCTCAGGCACTAATGTAACAATGAGTTATAGCAAGGCCAGTGGTGGATTTACAGTGGGTGCATGAAAAAGTGCAAAGGGACTTGTAATCCTTCCTCCCCATTCAGATCCCATTTATGTGACCTGCCCTAGTTGAGGAAATGATCCCATAGTGACTCTACAGTCTGCTCCTCACGCTGTCCCCATCACAGCTGCATCCAGTCACTGGCTCACCATGGGGCTGACGACAGGTTGTTCGCTGATAATGACCCACACTTCAAAACTATTTTTTTTTCAGTCCTCCCTGATAGATGGTCAGTTCCAGCAAACCTGAGCAAAGCAGTGACAGAACTGCAGGAAGAGACATTATTAGCAAAAGCACAGTCAACTCCAAACACCTAGGCAGAGTCAAGGCATCCGTATTTTCTCATGTTAGAATATAATAATAACAACACAGAAATTCACACTTAAGTGTTCATATAATCTTTTTCTAGCTTTGATTTAGAATCAAATCAACAGTTGTTACAATAATGGGGTCTATTGGCCTTGGTCAAGTGAGAGAGTTGCAATCATTTATTAACTTTATGCTTTTCACGTATTTCAAGCTAGAAAACAAACACTCATTGCTTGGCATTATATCTATCTGTTGAACTTTTATTATAGCCAGAGCACTGGTGTTAATTAGATGCTGTGTAGTATTTTAATCCCTATCATTTGCTAGGATTCACACAGGAAGACAGCACCTTAAACAATGCATCACATAAGAGAAATCTATTTAATAATTTGCTTTATTATTCAGGGAATGTAAAATTTCTTCGCGTGATATTATGATGCTCTGTATTCACAATCCCTAGACAGCATAGAGTAAAACAGTTAAAGCACTAGAAACCTCAAGTTTGCAAAAAGCCTGAGACTAGTTTAAAAACATCAAGATTTTTAAAAGGATACATTTTAGGGCTTTTTTCCCTTTTTGTGAATTTTTTTTTCCTGAGCTTTATTGCTTTCATTTGGATGAATTTCAAGATTTTCTTAGTCTCTGCATGGTCTAGGACTCCTTTTTAATGAATATATTTCTGTTATTACTTGATTCCAGGAGACAAGAATTTTAGGAGAAAAAACCCAACAAGACAATCCCCAAACAAAAAATCTAAACCAAACCCAAAACACACCAAACAAAACAAAACAAAAAACCAAGAAAGGAGTGTAATGGAATCCTAATCTAGTCAGGCATTTCGCCTACATTTTATACACTGCAAGTGACAAGCTCCACTCAAAATAAGGGCTTTTAATTAAAAATGCCAGTTTTTGTTGTAATCCAAACTAGAGTAATTAATAAATTCTTATACAGAGAAAAAAATAACTGGGTCAAAGTGCAGAGAAGTCACAAGGAGGGAAGAAAACCCTTTGCTACAACCATCTGAGTCCTCCCAGGTCTGTCCCTGCTTCCCTGCTTGGTTCAGGCCACTCAGAAACAGTCAGCTGGATCTCACCCGTTCTGCACACTCCTCTTCTGTCCTTGAGCTTTTGCTTTGTCCGTCACCTCAAACAGCTAGCTGTGCATTTCTCCACTTCTCTTCCCAGTATTCCCTCTACTCTCAAAAATCATCTCTATGAGTCCCTGTGTTTTTCATTCCCACCCAGGATGGATTTCAGAAGCAGGTTCTCCAAGAGCCCCTCAGCTGCTGAGACAGTGCAACACTCCCCTTCCTCCAGGACTCTCCCCTGACCGAGTCACTCTCCTGTAACCCAGGAAAAAGCAAAGGTGACACCAATCTGTTACCCAAGTGGTTTGCAAGACTGATTTTACTCTAAAATCAAACTGGCAATATACACTCTGCATTTGTCCTTTATAACCTGCTGTTCTAACCTCTGAGTTGCACCAATGCCTGTTTCCACAGCCTCGGTCCTGATTTCAAGTAGACTGCTATGTTTTGTGTGCTTATGCAAATATGTATATCACTGTTCTCTGCTTTACATTGTGAATTTTTACATGCCTGTCACTATGCATCTAACTCTATGCTATCTGCTGAACTCACAAGTAGTAACATTTAAGGCTCTGCATGCATAACACAAATGATAGCACTGTATACATATGTATATACACACAAAATAAAAGAAAGTCATTATAGAGGTAGAAGGTAATTTTACAGTCATGTTTTCTCTTGCAGTAATCAAACCCATTTGCTAGTTTATTACGTAAGTTAAATATAAATATATTCTGCTATTGTGTTGCTCTCAGAACCACAAAGTAGGTAGCATCTCGCTTTCTGTAAGAGACACAATATAGGAACATCTCTCATTTGCTTGATTAGATCTTACATAATCATTTTTTAAAAGGTCAATAAATGGTACTAAATGTTTACCAGATGTGTTAACCAATGAATTATCAGTACTTATGAGTTGTTGCAAAGTCTAATTATAATTAAGGGTCTTGTATTCATCTCTCATAATTCCTCTAATAAAGACTCTGAGAATAGTCTATGACATACCATACATGATCACACTATCAACTTATTTTCCATTTTAAGATGAAAATAACATATAAAGTTTGATCGAAATTAATGCTTAAAGATGTCTCTCATTTGTCACTAAAACACTATCATCCAAATACAAGTATAAATTAGATACAAATCTGCTTAGCAGCAGATGGGGCTGTTATATCCTGATATATTGTCTATGCAGCTAGTGGAGGGTCTTGAAAGTAAATCCTTTGTAGGAGTTTCAAAGTGAAGAGTATAATCCAAATATAAGCTAATAAACTTTGTAAGGAATAAGCCTTTGAAACTCAGGACAAGAAAACTCTCTCACTTCAGGAGAGATGTTTTTCTTTCTGTAGCTAAGCAATCACTAAGCTGATATTTGAATCTTAACTTATGTTTCCTGAAGTTGTTCTTTGATCCAATACTGCTCAGTCAAAATCCACCATTGTAAGTTTATATATGGGATAGAAAAGTGACCTCAGAATGTCACACCATGTGTTTCTCATGAGCTGTTAGCATGATATTCCCTCAGGATTAGACACTGCAAGATTCCCCTGTGTTGAATGATCTGGTGACATCATGAGACTTGCATTTTCTCTGGATCTTTAGCTACTTCATAAAGACAATACAGAATAAGCTTCCCCTTCCCCCCCCAACCCCCCCCAAATGTAAAACCTCTATATCATCAGTATAATGGAATTTCGTGTAAGCAAGAGGGCAGTAACTGATTCAAGCTGGTGTTCTGGGGCAAGAAGTGGATATTCAGTTCATTGTCTACAAATGACGATTAAAAGGTAACTAGATAAATGATACTGCAAAGCACAATGCACCTTTGAAAGACTGGCTCTATGTCAAAATGAAAGCAGAGGCCTGCAAACCATGAAGCAACCACTGCTTTCATTCTGTCCTGTGTACTTAAACCCAGTGTCAGCAGGCTCGGTGGATGTGTGCCCTCCACACAGGTAAGTGCACGGGGTGTGCTGCCTGTGGGCACTGCACGCTGCCATCTGCAGCACTCGGGCAGGTACAACGGTACAGGGCAGAAAAGCAATCAAGATATGGTGAGAAACAGCCAGGAAAGGCTCGTTTTGAGGGTGGGAAGAATCTCAAAATAAATCCCAGGACTTCAGGCACCAAGGTTTTAGGTGAATTGGCATCCGAGAGAGGCATGAAGGTGATGGAAGGTGGGTTACAGGTGTTCTTCCTGGTTATGGACCCAAACTGTAGCCTCAAAGCAGGCTGCCTTTTCTCTAAAGGAAGAAAAGTTCAGTGATTATGTCTATTCCTATAAACTGTGGGGAATGAGATTATACGGGGGTGGAGTGGAAGGAGGAACAGAATGAAGAGATGGGTGAAAGCCTTAGGGTTCCCACACACACACACCAGCTAATCTCCCGAGACCACATGTCTTGGAAGAGGAAGAGCTCATGCTATGATGCCTGGGGCTCTTCCACTGCTGAGCTGCACACTCTTCCTGATGTGACAATAACTCCTTTGGAGGAAATGCTAGAGGGAAGGAGGAAAGGATGAAATTGAGCTTTCTGGGATTATCACCAAATATTCACCCTGGACATACTCCAGATGTAAGTGTCCAGTGTTAGCCTGTAAATAAAAATGGGAAAGCAATGACTATAGTGTCAAAACACCACAGAAAAAAACCTTTATTTGACTTTGTGACTCTGTGAGCTTGTTTGAAAGAGCTGTCCATTTCCTTTTTCTGCTCTGTCTTGATGCAGGGCATGCTATACAATAAGGACTTGGTGAATATAGTTGTTTCTGAGTTTCTTACTTAGCTCTGAGCACCTCAGAAAAGTTCAGGAATGACTTTCAATCAGACATTTTTAAATTGTTTTTAATTTATCTAAAAACTAAGCTAAAGAGTTTAATTAACAGGCTCAGAGTAATAGTTATACCATTTTTCCTCAGCTATCAGCCTTCACTTTTATTTACGATGGGAGTCCCCCTTGTATCTCCTTTCCCACAGGGCCCACTATCACTAATATTTCTGTGATCTGTGAATAAACCAAAATTTAAAGTTAGTACTTACAATCAGTGCAAATTAATGATTTCTTAAAAAAAATATTTCAATCAGGAAAAGCAGCTTTGTAGTTGAAAATCCCATGCTGGCCTTAGAGTGGGAGTCTTTCCAGCCTCTGCTTAAATCCAAAAAAATACTGCAATCTTCTGGCACAGGCTCACTGTAATGCTTTAAAAACAATTTAGCAACTGTCATTGCTGTAATTACAGTAACTAATTACCATCCTTAGCAAACAAATAGCTTAACATAATACGCAAGCCGAATCAATTTTGAAGAAATGCAAATTCCGAAAGCGAAAAAGGGCATTTTGGCAAACCTGAAAGAGAAGCGGGAAAATAATACACTTTGTTTTATCTGCACATAATTCCCAGGGAATATCATATCATAAATATTTGCATTCAGTTCTTATCAGGACATTTGCATTTGCTTCTTATCAGTCTGCAGGCTGGACTCTGCCAGATAGAAAGTAGAGCTCCACACCATGCACATATTTCTAATGAATCACGTCTCAGGCCGAGAGAATATTTTGGCTGGAACTTTATCACTGAGATGAAGAGGTCATTTACTCTCAGAGTCAGTTCATCTTGGAATTGTCTTGAGATTTTGATGTGATTCAACCAACATTTTTTAAAATGGAAAACAAACCAACTTCGCATTCTGCTTCTGTAGAAATTATTAAGTCTGATTGTTTGAGAAGTAATTCCTCCCCCCAAAATCAGAATCATACGTAAACAGGTTTGATTCATATTTGTGTCCCACACTCTATAACAAACAATGCTGCACATTTTCCAGTGTATGAAAAAAGAATAAAGCAGTAACACACTAAAATGAAGCCTAAGAAGGAAACAAGCCACACTTAACAACCATTATCTTGAAATTTAATGCCAAACCTTTTTGTAGTGCTTCAGAAATGCATTTGATTAGTGGCAGTTTTCTCAGTAATGAGAGGAAATGTTTATGATGGGCGAACAGTGTCTCTAATGAGCCATTAGATTTCCTTAGCAGTTACCACAGAAAAAAAAGGTCATCTTTTTATTATAAAAAATGCATTTCACCTGTAAGAAAAACAAGTGGAAAATGTCATAAACATTTTCCTGTTGCTGCCTCAGATACACAAAGGGAATATACACCAAAACCACTGAATCAACTTGATTCTGCTTTCAGCGTTCTGCATGTATGCAAGGTTTTGCTTGTTTTTACTTAGAATACAAGTGTGAGCACGTAAACACATTCTATGATGGCAAAAAATTAAAGATCTCCTATACCTAAGTAGAAAACTGGTAACTATTACATGCCATCTGGAAAATTTTAGATTTTTCACATTTATTCAATGGTATAATATTTCTAAATATTTTAATGGAACAGAGCAATTATTTTCTGTGACTTTCAGTGCCAGAATACCTCCTTTTTTTTGTCGTTTATACATTTATATGTATTTTATATTCCTGTAGTCTAATTCAGAATTTAAAACAACTTTTCTCCAAAAGTGTTTACTTTAAAGCCATGCAAATTACCACTTTCAAGCTCCTGAACTAGCGCAACAGCCAGATCCTTAGCAGATGCAAGTTGGTATTGTTCAGTGCAGAGTTGCTGCTTACACCAGCTGACTATTTGGCACTATTTATTTTCACATAACTTCTGAGAAGTTGAATCTTGACTAGTGATCAATCTACTATATGGCGTGTTTTTCCTGTTATGTGTTGCAACATAGCAAACAAATTTGTCTCCTGGTCATTTGAAGCATTACAAAACCATTCTAAAATGCATCAACTTTTTTTTCACATAATGATTACTTAAAGTTAGTTTCACCTGATGCCCAAGTATTCCACTTTGATTTATTTGTTGAAACACACTGTGCAGTTTCTAGTTCATTATAATTCAAATGACTGATACAGCTCATTTGGACCAAGGAAAACATTGCATCAGCAGTGTCAGTATTATCTGAAAACAGCCCCTGAAGCCATACTGCTGTTGCCAAAGTTGGGATGGTTTTGATAATATACTGTGATGTAGTGTGAATGCTGTTTTGCGCTTTCCTGGTGCAATATTTGGATTTGCAGTGCCGTAAGGACTTGACTGCCATGCAGCTGTAAGGAAAAAGAGTGAATATGTGAAAGAAGTGTTGATGGAGCTGTACAGCTACAGAGATCATCCAGTCATTGTTTCTACAGAAGAGTTAACATCACCTAAATTTTTTCCTTGAATCATCAGAAACTAGTGGAAAAATCTCCAGCAGCAGAAACAATGACATCCTCAAGACCTCTCAAAGATCTCCTTTAGAATAAGTACATATCTGAGCTCCTGAACATTTCCCACACACAAAATGTGTAGGAACAAGAAAAAAAAACCACAAGAGTGTCTTTCTCTAATTTTACTTCTATGAAATTGAATGTGATTTCAGTGAAATGCCGCATTTTGTATTTGTTGTAAAAATAGAACTATTAAGCTTTTGTTTCTGTATTGCTGAGCATATACCACTACAGTCAGTGACAATTTTCTCATTTTAGCTCATTGAGAGCAGTTTCATGCTCATCCTCGTTCATTCTCCTTTTGTCTCATATTAAATTACATTCATATTAAACTAGGACTAACAGTGTAGTGCAAAAGCTGTTTTGAACATGCAGTTGAATTCTGTAACTCCTCTGGTCTAGAAATCATCTCTAGGGTTCATGCTTTATCATTTGTTTTTAGCTCTTTCTTTGAGGTGGGAAGGGCTTATAGTTAAGAGCCCATTATCAGAGTGAAGGATGCAGGAAATCCAAAATATTTATGTTTGTTCATGGCATGCGGACAAGAAACAGTGCTCAGGAAAAGGGTTTTCTGATTAAGTGATTGAAAACACTCTGGTGTATGTTAATGGCGTCTTCTGTCCAACAGATAACATCATCTTTAGCCTTATCGCTGTTCTTGAACTTATTTTAAACATTCTCCTGTGCTCTTCCAGTTATATACTGTGCTCTTTCGACATCCCGCCTCTTCACTGCAAATCATCTCATTTGTTTGCTTTCTAATTTTTTTTGCCAGCAGGTTGGGTGTAAAAAGAAGCATTTAAAAGATACTTGAAGTGAAAAAATACTTTCCTGAGTAAAATTAATTTACATGGAATTAAACCGTACACTTATAGAAAAAGAAAAATTGGTTTTTAAAAGAATAACTCTTGAATTTTAATACCTTGATATCCTTCTGGCTGCATGAGCACTCTGAAAAGATAAAGATGAAGGAAGATCTGATCATTATTTAAATGTATGCAGAAGACTCCCAATGAAATAAAATTAGGTGAGATTGTGGTAGACCACAATTTTTAAAACATTGAATATATCCTTGTCTTTTGAGCTGTTAGAATCTGTCCAGGATAAGACACTACAAAGGCTTCTGTACCAGTCATAATACCACTAAGAGTAACTTATAAGGCACCTTTCATTGAGTAGAATCCCAAAGAGTTTAGCAACTTTGTCTGCTGCTTCTTCATTAAAGAGCTATGCTTTTCATAAAGGAACTATGTCTGTATCACTGGTATATTTTTATTTAGATATTCTGCACTGTCTGTATCAGTAAGTAGGGAAGGTGGCTGATCCAGAAATCAGTATGACTGTAGGCCTGGTTTTGATCTAGTCTGTTGCTGAGGATGTAGCAGATGAACAAAGTAAAACATGACTTCTCTGGTGAGAGGGATAGGGAGAGAGAAAGAGAGAAAGGGAGAAGACAAGAAGGGAGGGAGAGCACAGAAGTGGGAGGACCCCCTTCCAAGACCTGATTCAAGATTAATTTCTATATTTTTCTCACTATATGTATAGAACTTTTTCTTAAGCAGTGTTTAAAAATTCAGCCCCACCTTTTCCAAGTCAACCACTCTACTCCCCAGGCCTGTTGGATGGGTGTTTAAACTCTTCAGAGTGAGCTTGGTGTTAAAAGAAGTCTGATATTTTCCTGTTTGAAGGGATAATCACTATGACATTTTACAAAAGGTAGGTTACACCAGTGGAGGTTACAATGTTTTAAAAATAGGTGAGATGAGCTATTGGAAAGGAAGAGAGCCAGGCTGTGAACCCTGGGTGGACAAAGGTGCACCAGAGGATCTCTGGGTGGGGGAAGGACCAGCAGGATATGAAGCACCCACCCTTTGTCAGCACCTCAACAGAACCAGTAAATAGGAGGTAGATGTAGATCCTATTTACTGTCATTTATTGACTGCAAACAAGCAGAAGTTCCTAGAAGGGACTTATTCTGAATCAAGGCCTGTATTTCACATCCTTGGATCTCTGGTCTGTAAGATGAGAATAGAAGACTTCATTCAGATGTTTATTCCTTTGGAGGGCAGGGGTGGGGAAATGTTGATAGAATATTGAAGGTGGTCAGCATAAGAGCTGTATTTCTTAACATAGAAATTAATTGAAATTTTTAAAGGAATAAAATAATTGAACACATTTTTGGTAAATATTACTATTGTTTATTGAATTCTTTATTCAAGCATGTACAGTATTCAACTACACAGAATTACTCTAACACCTCATAAAATTACTTGTTGAACACATTATTTGATGAAAAATAGTAAAATTTCTCATGTAATGTATTCCTTAAGCACTATTCATCCAGCTATAATACAGATAAGAGATTTTTACTAAAACACCAAGCACTTTAGGGTCCTTTTGAATTGAAGGACCTACACAAATATTGAGTTCTGTGGACAGAAGGGTTTACACCAGTCTAGCTCTATTGGAATTACAGCAGCTATACCCCTTTCTACTGATAGAAGTCCGTCTCAGATTACAAGTATTGCATAGACATGTTGACTTTTCTTTTATATTAATGAACGTATCCCACACTTACCCCTTTATCTATCCTTATGTTTCTGTCTAACTTTCTGTAGGATACACACTTGAAACTCTTCCTGCATCACTGAAATGCTGGCATCCATTTAGGTGAAAGGCAATTTTTGTTTAACAGTAGACAGAAACACAAAACAAATGTTTAGGACAAGAAGTGATGAGGAACTAATCCAGCTGAAATTCCAAGGCGTTCCAAGCAGACAGAATAATATTTGTAGATGTGATTAAATTACTTGTTATGAATGATTTTTTCCCATTTAGTCCTTAATTTAGGGCTTATTTTTCTGCATCTTGCTGTTATATCATAAACTGTATCATCCACTGAGGGTAATATTAATGCAGATATATTTTATTCACCTGTGTTTGTTTTTGACTTTCTCACAAAGATATTACAATCAATATATTTTTTTAAACACTGATGGGGGCTTCTCATAATTAATATTTGTTCTCCATAGGGCAGAGCTGATCATCTAAACCTTATGCTATTGCTCTGTATCCCTGACAGATGGTTACTCTTTAAGGCCTCATACTTCCTTTACTGAAAGAAATACCAAAGGATGAAAAGTGAATGCCAAAACTCTGTATTCATATAAATATTCATGCTGAAAATACCCAAAGTCTTTGAAATCATGACATTATAAGTGAAGTGGAAGTTTTCCGCATGTCTAAAACAGATATAGTGGCAGAAGTAAAGAGTTGAACAGTGTTAATGGCTTATTTTTTTTTAACTAGTCAGTTCTTTTACTCATTCAACCACTGCATTTGTCCAAATTGTCCTGGAGGTCTCTCTTCACTCTCAGCCAGGACTAAGCTGCTGGTAAGATGATGCAGGTGAGCACCAGCACCGTAACAGAAGGATGCCCCAGAGCCAGCTTACTTCTGGATCTCCTTGCCTGCATGGGCATGAGGCCACCCTGGAAATCACAACTCACTGGCTGTAAGTCCATTTGGGCTTTATTCCTATTGCTCAGCAATCAGTCTTGTGACTAAATTTTCACTTCAAATTTCCAAGTTCTTTTCCTTTTACTGGAACTCTGTGGTGCTGGGAGAAGCTGACAGGGAGGGAAGAAGGTCCTGGGTATTTAGCACCTTGGTGGGGTGGGACTCAAATGCTGCTCATTTCCCAGGATGACAAGGTGGAAGAGGCTGGAAGCAGTGCAGTGGCTGAGGCCCAGGCATGTGGGCTGACAGGCAGCCATTCCCTCAGGAACAGGTACGTGGCCAGGGCCTCTGTCCTCTCCTGGACCACTTTCCACCAGCCCTTCCCACGATTGCAGTCCCGCCCCACACTTCATTGTCTACAACCATGGAAAAAATAGTAAAATAGCTTGCTGGTAGAGAAAAATCATTGTGAAGAGTGGGGATAAGTTTGGAAAAGTTTCTGGACCCTGCCTAAGGTTCTGATCAAAGGTTTGAAAACCTAAGGTTTTCAAACTTGTTAAACACCAATTCTATACCCTGAGTCATATCCTAACCTTCACTATTAATTTTTCCTTCTGAAGCAGTATAAAACAAAGAGAGGAAAACTAGAGTCTCTTTGCATCTAGAAAACACACCAATTGAAATATCATCGTCGGTAAGTCCTCTCTGCAGACACTAATTGATATTGTCTGAATAAGTGGAAGTGCCTGTCAGAGAATCCTTTTAAACTGCTGACTTGTTTCCATATGCAGTATACTTAAAATTGGCATGATGTTAACTTCCCTCTTAGAAACCCTCATATTTTGATTTATGAATGTTTTTAAATTTTTAAGATTCTCAAAAACATTGTTTCACCTGTAAGTAGAGAGATAGCTTGTTTGGCTAACTGCCTTGAATGACTGTGTGCCAGGTAATGAATAATGCCATGTTCAATATTCTAAATTTGTGTTCCAAATTCTGAATTCCGAATGAGCTGCATGGAAGTATACTGATAAGTGGCTGATTTTTCCTGCAAGGATTGTCTTATTTTAAACTTTAAATTTAGTTGCCTTACTTTACTCAAAGGATTTTTGAGTGGAATGGGATTTAAAGTGATAGTCCATAATATTCCTACATCTTTCTAAGTCTTGGACTAAAACTAAATAAAGGGGTAAATCAATGCAATCTATTTCTGTGAAATAGAAGGACTAAACTCATGCCTGGGTCTATCTATCAAGAGTTAAGCCAAGAATGAATTTCCCTCAAGTATTGAAGTACCAAATCTGTTTAGATACTTTCCTGAGGCCAATCAACCTTATTAAATAAACACTATATTTTGACTTCGGCACTTCTCTTAATTACATTATATAAAAAATTGGGGAAAAAATCAAGTGAGGAACTCAGGGAAAGAATTTACCAGTGGTGGGCTCTGAGATACTGCACTATTTTCCAGTCTGGAATGTAAGAAAGCATTGTGTTTGTTTTTCATTTACATAACCTCATGATAACTGCTGAGTATTTAACAAGCGTGTTTGAAAATTGAGGTTAATAAAATCAACATTGACAAAGAGACAAAGGAATTAAGTCTTTTATTAGAAATTTTAAATGAATATGCACTAAATTTTATTTGAATATATAACTGAGGTCATCACTGTGTAAAGAAATGTAAAATGAAGACAATTCACATATTTTGTTGCTGTACATGCTATGGAGATTGTATATTATTCTGAATTCTCTTTAATTAACACTTCCAGAGCATAACTAGTGTCACATATACAGATGTGGAAGACTAGTAAAATGGTGCAGCTGATAAGCAAAATAACATCAAAAGTCCATTACAATTATCACAGTGTATTTTGCTTAGTATAACAACGTGGAACTGATAATCATTATTTAACTGCAACTACGTAGCTGCTTTGTAGACTAATAAAATGCAAAATAAAACCCAGTTTCAATATCAAGAAAGTCATAGCAGCAGAATTGCTTTTAGTCACTCAAATATATACAGAGGTGTAGCTGTGGAAATGATTGACTACATTAACTACCACTGCATATTGCGATTGCTCTTGATTTCACTTGTACAAATCTTTCAAGTTATTCAGGTTTATTAGCAAATTCTGATTTATAGAGAGATACCTTTGCTCCTTCTGGTGTTGTTTTAGTGCATTTTATCAGGATATTCTCCATCACCAGAGTGCTCTCTGGAGAAGTATATTTGCTGACTTTTAATGTAAGAAAAATGCCCATCATCTGGAACAATACATGTTCAATGTATTTTATTGTCTGAACCCCGTGTGAATTCATTTACACCTCCATAGTTTACATGAGGAATGTTTCTATTTCAGGGCAACAGAGCATGGTTTTCTCAGTCATCAATTTTCTCAGCAAGAAAAAGCGCAAGTCAAAAGTGAAAGAACACAATCATGGACTAGACTCATTTCACCAGAAAAATAGTAATATTTGTAAAAAGCTATTACTGAACTCTTAAAAAAGTAAATTTGCTGCAGATTTTAGGGCCATAGGCATGGAGCTATTCATCACAACAATTTCACTGCAAGATGTAGGGCGCAGAAGGATTCCTAAAAGTCATTTGGTCACCAATCATCCTGACTCAAGACCAAAGTCAGAGATTAATTAGTAAAATTAGTGCCAGAAGACCACAGTCTGCAGTAGATGTAATCCCTTTTCATAATGCAGAATGAAACTGGATCCCGGGAAGACAATGGATTTTTTTGTCATAAATTAGTATTCACTGCAAACAAATTAATTGAAATATGGCTTAATATTGATGCTCTGTTCCAAAAAGGTATGTATCTTGAAAAAGAAAAAGGATAGAATTTGACCATGTAAATTTTTCTCTCAAAGATTTTTTCAATTCAGTTCTGCAAGACAGTATTTATTACATTTTATTTCTTGCCTTCTATGTTATTTTTTCCTAAAAACGGATGAGCTTCCAAGTTTTCTTCTGTAGAGTCTGTCCTGTGTAGGTTAAAACTCTTTCATATATGTGAGAAGTTCTTCAGGTGCCTCTATCATCTCAAAAAAAAAATCTGAGATGTTCTTTTTGAGACTTACAATCTTTTCACTTCCCCAGTTGGCATATTGCTTTCTAATGGCAGTAAATATTAAAAACTTTGGCATTCTTTTCTTATCTATTTTCTTATCTCTGTTTCCTTATCTGTCTCTCCTTGTTTTTCATTACCCTTATGTTATTCATCAAGATAAAGGGGGGGCCCAGAACTGTCTATTTCCCAAAAGTTTCTTTGTACACTCCATATTTGTAGGAGAATTTCCTTTTTTAGTTCTTAACCTTTAAGAGGAGCTCATGCCAAGATGGGCTCTGTGCATTATCTGAATCCTGCTGAGTATGTTTGAAGTTCAGCCCTATGTTAACGATGTCCACAGAAGTCTTGGCATCATCTTCAAAGATGTGTAGGGCCATATTTTAAAGGTATTTAGGCACCTAAGCATGTTTTTATCTCTAGTTTTAGGTGCCTAAACATGAATTTATCTGCTGCATTAGCTGATTAAAAAAATGTGTTTATGTGCAATTTTAAAAATCTGGCCATAAATTTTCAGGTTACTCAAGAAATATTCAACCAAAACCAGAAAAGGTTCCAGGGAGGAATACATCACTATATGATTTGGGGAATTTGGTGGCTGCTTCTTAGGTGTGAATTCAGGGCTAGCTTGCAAATCCAGCGATAATTCATGTGAACATCAGAATGTTTGTACTGGAGACGATGAAACATCCATCTGGACTGTTGCCCCATGTCCAACTGTTGCCAGTAGTAGATAAAAAAAACCCCAAACCAAGCAAATAAACCCAGGGCAAGAAGAGAACAGTATTTTTCCTGGAATATTGTGTTACGCTCATCATGGATTAGGGACTTCCTGAGACAGAGGCTGCCTATGTAACAGGTCCTTAACATGCTGTCAGCACTTAGTGGTTGCGGAACAGCACTGGCCTGAGGTTTGCAAAAAAAATAGCCAGACCATCTCCAGAATCTCCTTTGGAAGGGTAACAGCTGTCTGTTATTCTATTGCTGCTGTTTCATTTACCTTTAGGATTATTCCCCCAATATACCTTACTCTGGATTCATTGAAACTCAATTGCATCAGCACAAAGATGCGTGAGTACCTTCTTGTAGCCTTTGTCCCCGGTCAGTGTAACTGCATTCTTTGTTTCCACTCCTTTATTCTCAGAGATTAACTTGTGTCTCTTGCTACCAGCTTTTCTGTTACAGAAATGAGACTTATAGATCAATAGTGTCAAGGGTGTCTCCTGGAGCTCGTTTTAGAAACTGAAGTCACATTTGCCTGTTCTTATGCTGCCAAAACTGAGCCAGAGCTAAGCAATGCGTATCAGACCAGGGGCCAGCAATGTACTGAGATCTTTCTGAGCTCTTGAGTGAATACTATATGGTTCNTGAGACAATTCTTCTAACTTGTCCTTTTCGTAGAAAGAGGCAAGTGTTAGACTCCCTTTATCCTCCCCAAGACTGAACGTTAATGCAAGGAATTCTCTGAGCTTTTCTAACTGCTAAAGCTTTATTTTCATTGAGCTTCCCTCTTGTACCTTTACCACCCATCAG
>WEIT01027666.1:2656-35515 GCA_013389985.1 Dryoscopus gambensis | reverse complement strand
AGAGGAGAGGAGAGGAGAGGAGAGGAGAGGAGAGGAGAGGACCTCACTGAAAATAAATTGAAAAGTGCTCGGGTTTTTAATGTTGCAATGGATTTTCCACTTTCAGAATAAAAAGTTTTTTTTGCTTTTAAGAAGACTTTTATGTGACAACAAAAGGAAGCTTCACTACAGAAACAATATTTCACTAGAGTATTATTCAGTCTGGTTTAGTGTCTTTTTCAGGTCCATGGTTCTCCTATCACAATGGGATACAACATCATTCTCCAATTGAGGATATTATGCAGTTGCTTAAGAGTGTACACAGGGCGATGTCCATTTGAGTGACTGTTATCTTGCTGGCATAGGCCTGCTATCAAATAGGAGCAATTATTCCAAATGGAATCAAATTAAATTTTCATAACTATGAAGCTGCATTTTACCTTGGGGCACTACCTGATGCCCATTTCTTCATCCCTCCTTCCTTAATCCTCTATATTAAATCTAAACAAATCAGTGTTTACTAACATTAATATTTTAACATACAGAACTTTCTCTGCCTTCTGACATCTTGTGCCTGTATTAGGAACATGGTGAAGGCTTTCTGCAGCTTTTGCTTTCTGCCAAGACCCCTTTCTTTTGGTTTTCATTCTTTTTAACTGGTTTATTTCTTTATGTGCAAATGTGCACATAGAAGTGTATATGTTTCTGCCACTTAAGTCACCAGAAATTCCTAAGTAATAAGAGAAAAAAAATCATCTCACCACTGAACAAAGGTCATTTTATGAAAAGATGAAGGGAGCATTAAACCCCCCCCCTTCAATTTCTGGAATAATCAAGTGGAAAAAATGGGTTCACTTGCCTGTAAAGAGCCAGTCAGTTACTTCTTGGTGCCCAGATTTATGAGCACAGGTCCATGCACTTTTATGAAAGTACCTCTCTGTCTAGAGACTGAAGTCAAGGGCTTCTCAAACCATATCAAGAGCAAAGCACATCTGCTGCTTGTGAAGCTTCTACCCAGATACAGTGAACTCATAACTGTCCTCATAAGTCACAGACCCCTGATTCCCACCCTGTAGTTGCTTCATATTCCTATTAGATAGGAATACTAATTATATTATTTCCAAATACCTAATTATAGTATTTGAATGACTACTCAGTACCTGGAACTAGTGTTTGTCTGTATGCCATACAAAGCAAATTAATGGATAGGAACACAGATCAATTTTAAAAAATGGTATTCTATTTCCTTTCTTCTTTCGTTTATCCGATCCTTTCCATTCATTTTGAGATTTTTCTGCCTATATCTACACCGTAAGTCCCCCTGCATTATTTCTCTGTCCCCAGTGAAGTTTGAAACTCCTTTCCATTTAGTATCAGCAAGTGTAATTACAGGCTAGTTACTTTCACTTCCAACTCATTAATGAAAATGTTAAATGACTGGACCTAAAGCACCTTGCTAGAAATCCACCAGATAATGCTTCCAGTTTCTATAATATGGTCACTCTCTTCCCAGAAAGACTTTTCAGAAAATATTGACATCATCTCTTTACTTAGTTGGTGGGAGTTTCTGGATAGTCATCCAGATTCCTCCAGGACTAAGCATAATCTCTCTCATCACCTTGAGTTTCTTGCTAGCTCATAAACTAGCAAAATCAGGCTTGAAGACTGAGATCCTCGGCACACAGCTACTGTTAGTTTAAGGGTTTACTTCCTTTGCTAAAGACGAGGAGATTAGGATAGGAAGAAAATTACCCTTATTTAAGTTGTTCTAGTACTAGCACAGGTTTATTTATGGCTACGGGTATAAACTTGAAAGTAGAGTTCTGTAGGCTGTGTCCATCAGCAGTGAAAGAAAAAATGACAGATAATTACCAAACTAACATCAGCAGCCACATTTTTTCTGCCTTTTTATTATTAGAAAAACTTAAGTCTTGATATCGAGTTCATTCGTTGTGTTTTCTGGCATACACTGGATGTTTGTGTGCCTGCTGGGCTGGAATCCTGATGCTGGAAAAAATAAAATAATGCGTGCTGCAATTTCTAGCTAGCTACTGGGCTCTTCTCTGCACTTAGCTTCAAAGATTTTTTAAAACATATTTTTCTGCACCACAGCTCAGAGTTGCTAAATCCAGAAATTGAAACATTCTGGGAACCAAATCATTTGGGGGAAAATCAAAGCTCTTGGAATGTTGCCCTAGGATTTTGAAGATAGCAGTTAATAGTAAAAATGTTCAATATTTTTAAGGAAATCCCAATTATAAAAAGCTGCACCATTCAAATCCATGATTCAGGAATAGAATGCATGCTGCATGTCTAACAGTGAAGGAAATGCCTGCCTGTGTTGTGAAGGTAGGAATTAGTAAACAAAAGGAAACCTCTTGCATTTTCTGTCTTTTTTGCATCTGTATTTACATGTTGTTAACAGTTGTGTGTGAATCCAATGAAGCTTATTTAGTGGTTCAGGTGAGTCTCTATATTAGGTCTGACAACAACTTTAAGACACCACCCAATTTATGTAATTTGTATTTAAATATTGTTGTTGTTTTCCAAATGGAAAGAAAAAGGATTAGGGGAGGGAGGAGTTTAAATGGTGGGGTTAAGGCTCCTTTCTCTCCTGTACCAGAATTCCCTAACACTTGAATTGTGCAATGGTATTTTAAAGCACATTTTAGTTGAAGTATAAGTTTGCAGAGGTTGTTGTTACATTACTTATATCTGTCATAAATGTGTGCCCTCTGCAAAAGGGCTGCTCAGGACAGTGCACTCAAAGATGATCAGGTTATCTTTTAAGTTAGTTCTCAGCAGTACTCAACTCTCTGAACAGCTGTGTAAAGTCTATTGCCAGCACTGTGGAGTTAGCAGAAAGGAATGGCTGAGGATAGAGGGAAGGACCTTAAAGGCAACATGAATTTACTTCAGGCTATAATGACTATGAAGTTATGGTCAGAGAGAAAAAAATCGACAGAAACAGACCTTTAAGACTTTCCAAATGCTCTCAATCCCAAATCTTCAGTATCCTCAGGATTTCAAAGATAGCAATAGAGTAGCCTGAAGGCCCTACCTTTTTAGGTAGATTACTGGTGGTCCACAGGCAACAATCTGTAGTCAAGGTCAATAAAACCATTGGGCAAAACTGATCAAAGAGCCTGAGGAATTGAAAAAGCATAAGATTGCGAAGAATTCTCACTGTTCTGCCAATAAGAGTCCCTCTATCATGATCATTTATGTATTAGAAGCCTTGTATAGACAATTCCTCAACATTTCTTTAAAATGCAAAAAAATTATGCTTAATTTACTGTAATATATGAAAATTTAGAGTGAAGCCATGCAGGTAGCCTGGATTTAGAGACCACATGCTATTGAACATTAAGAGCATTGCAGAACAATCCCCCATGCAGGAAGGATGCAGAAGCAGTACTGATGCACATATATACTTGAGGCTGTGTATTAAACAATGCTGTTTTGCATAGGGTACTTAAAGATGTTTTGTGTAGAACAGCATGTCTTTATATTAATTGAATATTTTCTTTAGAAAGCAAAAGAATGTTTCCACCAATCTGGCTTCATAATACTTATGTTTAAATGGTAAAGCTCCATGAATTTTTTCCAATACGGTTATTAAACTTATGGTTCACCTAATCTGTGGTTTGATAACTTCAAACAGAGACTCATACTCAGTTATCTACTGTTAGGTACCTGACCGTGGTGTCTACATTAGGGCCCTTGGCATTCTGTGAAGTCAGAAAATAAGACTAGATGATCCAGAGGATGACCTAGGACTGCATTTCTCCAACGAATGCAAAGAGACCTTAGACTGATTCTAGTTTCTGCAGCCCTAGTGAAACTCTAAATGAGTTGATGTAAACCACAGTAATAAGGATGGATGTCAGTCACATTTACCTTTCTGTAGATCTCACAGAGTATCCAATGACAATAGTTAAAACCTATGACAGATTCCTCATTTTGGAGTCTGTTTTATTATTTTTCTAGTATCACCTTCTATATAAAGTGGTTTCTTATTATTCATCTCAGGAGGAGAACAGAGTTCACAAAATGTATTCTCCATGAAGATGTGCTTCTCTGTACATCTTTGTGTGGGCCTGAAAATCATTTGTGTTTTACTGTTATTTTCATTTGAAATATAAGAGCAAAGGAGAGATAGGGAAGACCCTATCTACAGATTTATCTGAGATGGCACCAGATGAATTAACTACAGAATTGGAAGCAAAAGCACTCTGGCAGTGCTGTGCCTGTTCAAAACATCACATCAATGAGACAATTAACATGGGAAAGTGCATGCTACAACACAGCCAGATCCACGTTGGGATCATGGCTGCCCTCTGTGGGAATACCAACTCAGTATTTCAGGACACTGTTGTACACACACCGTTGCTTCTGACAGCTTAGAGGGAGTCCCTTCATGCTCAGGAAATAAGCTTAGTTAGTGCATGCATTGCCCTGGGTTTGGTGTTTGCTTGCCAAGAGCTAGAGTTAGGTAGTGTTTACAGCAGCAAAGCAGTACAATCTCCTTTATCTGGTGTTTTTTCTCTTCTCCAGCATTTTGATATGATTCACTTCCTATTCAGAAAAGTAATATCTTGGAAGTACAACCAAGTTATTATGAAATAATGAAAGGTAGTGGGTTACATGTTCAAATTTTAGACTCTTCAAAATCTTCCTGAAAATATTTTTTCTTTCAGAAAGCAAAAGATTTTGCCAATAAGAAAACACTCCACAGACAATATCTGGAGTTTGTAGATTTTCCATTGGTGCTAAAATAATCTATTCTGGTAAACAGTAGGTTTCGTGTAGCATCACAGGGCTTTCCTGTGCTCTCCAGGTTCCTACTAGGATTTACCTTAACTCAATATAAGTCTCTGCAGTGTATCATTCTATCCTACAGTCCAGGTGGTTGTAATATATCAAACTATTTAGCGCATCATTTTTTCTGGAAATTACTTCCATACAAAGCCATATCTCTTACACCATGCTATATTAAATGGAGTGTTCGGTTTTGTTTAATTTTCATACTACCAGCTTCACATTTTCTAAATGTTTCAAAGATGGTTAGGATATTTTTGGTTTTGTTTGTTGGTTTTTTCCTTTTTTTTAAAGTAAGACATGCATGTGAAGATGAATTTCTAAAAACTCTTTACTGGCTTAACTCAGCTCTCTTTGATAAGGAAAATACTAAGAGGGTTCCAAACATTTTTCACAGTTCCAAGTATTATGTAGTGAACCTAAGATGCACTGCAATACTCATGTTTCCTACTCAGTATTACCTACTTTTATTTCTCCTTACACTTAGTTTGCCTTTGGGAAACTGATTATGTGTTCTTGCCAGTTTTCTTTCTCATGCTGAAAGATGAGTTAGTGCTGCAAGACTATGACTTTAAACATCAGAGAAGTTGCGTTCCTGGTGATATGACTGCTGTAAGTTCTGCCTTTTGCTTGTGTATTTCCCAGATAGCTTATGTTGATAAAGTTAACCTCTGATATCCAACAGTCATTGCAGTGCCCCTTTCACTGTTTCATTGGCTTCATGCTTTCAGAATATCTTACAGTTTTTTGGAATCCCTTAACCTATGCTTTGTGAATCAGAAGTTTTTCAGGAACACTAGTTCAAGAAGCAATAAAATCCATGGTTTCATAATATACTCATCTCAGCCTTTTCAGAACTGGAACTCTTTATGTTCCATGGTTTCTATCTAAAAAGCAAAAAAAAACCTCCTCAGGAAGTCATTAAAGAAGTTTAAATCATTTGCAAGAAAACTTAAACTGGACATTCACGACTGGTATCTTCAAAGTTATGAGTGCTTCTTTCTGGATTCTTGTCACCTACTTGCTACACTGCATTCACAAATATTGTATACTTTAAATTACATCAGCTAATAAGTGTCGCGGCCCACGCTAATCCGTGCTCTCGTCCCCGGCTAGCTCCGCGCGTGGGACGCGATAGGATAAGGGGTGCTCAGGACGAGGTTCCAGGGTAAAGAGGCGAGGGAGGGGCCAGCCAGACCAATTAGTCCAAAGAGTTCTTTATTCCTCAGGGTTTGGTCCAACTGAGCCACAAATCAAAGCTAACAGCCACTTAAATAGGGGGGCGGATACATAAGGCGGGGAAAGGGTACAACCAATGAGGAGTAACATAAGGCGGGTTTAGGGAGGGAACATACATACATGTAACCAATGACAGTAACTGAATATAACTGACATCAGGGAGAACTAATGGCGTAACAGGGAATAGAGAACTTTCTGGAGATAAGGGAAGGGTTCTGGGGTGATGGACATGGGCTACAGGAGGGGTTTGGGTGATAGGCAGGGAAGGCACTGGAACAAAGGGAGGGGCCCCGGGTGATGGATAGGGAGGCAAGGGAGGGGAATAACCTTGAAAGGGAATTAAGGGAAGGACTAGGGACTTGGGATTCACCACCCGAGGGGGAGAGAGGGGGAGGGGGTTAAACCATCTTAATAACATTGGGGAAAACAACAAAACCGCACCACAACAAATAAGTGCTCCATATGTGAACAGTGGCTCAAACCTGATTCCAACAAAACCATCAGGTGTTTATCTTATTTAGCATTGCAGCTTAAAGTGAACCATTTGTGGACATGTCAACTTTAGTAGCTCCAATATCTTAATTCTAGTTTGTAATGTGCTCAGAAAGAGACCTGCTCTGTATTTGCAAAATAGAATGTGCACATGAAGATTTAAATGTGCATGATTTTTCTTCTCATCACAAAACAACCTAATTACTCTTCTCTTGAGAGAAAGAAATGACACACAAATTTTCTAACCTCACTGACCAGATTGCTGTTGAAACCTCCCTTGCACTCTAGCACTTTCTTTATCACATTTATGACATGTTCAGAAGCAAAGACCAAGTGTTATTAGCAGAAAAGGAATGATTAATTTTTTTGCAAGTTGAAGTGTTAGTATTTAATTGTGACCTTCATAGAAATACTATGGTTAAAATGGAAAAGTTAATAAAATTTCAATTCGAAATAACAGCAGATGGCCATGTAGTGAATACAAGCTTAAAATGACTCTTGGGGCTCTATTATGTTCACAAACTGCCTCAGCTATCAATTCCTGTGTATATTGCTGACGAGAGAAAAACTGAACTCCTGTTTCATGTGGTGCACCTTAGCTGAGTATCATCTGACATGAAGGGCTATAGACAGCTCTGACTTCTAAACAAATCCCCTGTAGAGAGGCCTGGCATATTCAGTTAAAAGGTATTCTTCTAACATTACTGTGGGGTTTTTCCCATGAAAGTTTTCATTAATATAAAACAGATTAAAAAGTCACATGATGGTAAAAGACACTTTTATTCCATAGAGTATTGCTTCTGAAAATATGACAGTGTTGAGCCAACTCATCTTGTACAAAAATGGAGTTGAGATATGGGAGACAAAATATTCAGTGAAAGAGAAACTCATGTCTGGTGCCTTGGAACTTGGACAGTGAGTGTATAAAAAAACCTCCAAAAAAGATGGTGCAGAGTTTACTAATATCAATACAATTTAAATACAATTGCTGCAATTTTACCATACACTGGAAAGACATATGCATGAAATGGTGGGTAGCAAAAGTGTTGTTTTCCCACAGTGTCTGAAACCGACTTTAGGGAGTTCCTCAAGTTCATACTTAAAGAAATATAATGGGGGATATTTTAATAAAAGTAAGAATTTAAACCCATAATGGCTTGACATTATGTTTTGACTGTTCAGCAAACGGGGCTTGGTCTGACCATAGTACATGATGTAAAACATAGAAGAGGATGTCAGCAGAGTATAGGTGCACATGTGGGGTCTGCCCTACGTCCTCTCAGCCTGCAGCATAAGGTGAGGCAGAGGTGACCACAGCTCTAAGTTCTCTTTAGCTTATTTTTGTAAAGTAAAGTTTTCTGCTTTATTTTCTCTCTGTGTTGGGAGAATCCCTCTATTTTTATTGGCTTTTATGGCTTTATTTTTATTAAAACCATCTACTGAAGAAACAGATAGTAAAGGATTAGCAGGGGCGCACCTTAGGAAATAAAAGGGGATGAGGGGGAAGCGTATCATCAACTAAGCATGTCAGACCCTCTGCAGACAGACCCATGAGACAGCCTTAGCTGTCCAGCTGATCCTGAAACCTGCCAGAGGAAATCTTAGATCCATTCTTAGCTATTAACTCTTCTCATCAATGCCTTTGGTTCCAGTTGTAAAGGGACAAAGATTTTCGAAAGGTAACACTTGCAAGTGTCACAGATTAATTATCACTGCATCTGGGGCACATGGCATATAACAAAACACCAGAGAGATAAAGGAAGGGATGGAAAAGTAAAGCATCAAGTATGGGAGGTTTGCTAAACCTATTAATTTTAATCACCAGTATTTTTTACAAGAATTTCAGGACCAAAAAGCCTTTCTGGTGTTCTCAGGGATCTCAGGGACTGATAGTTGATGCGAGTGTGTGGCAAATACTTACAAGAAGCTTGTCTGTAGCTGGAAAGCTGAAGAATTTATTTGCATTTATGTTCACTGTAAAGATGCTTCAACCTCTCTTCACCTTTGTGGAGAACACCTTAGAGAGTCTGCTTGAACCCAAAATGTCAGAAAATATATTGATGTGCTGGTATTATGTAATTTATATGTTGGTATTCTATAATGTATATATTCTATAATAATAAAAAAATCTTCAGATTGGGGTTGTATGTATATGGGTACATTTTATGATAAAACTGTACCATGAAAGTTTTCACCTTACGTTTGCAGAGCATGACTTATCACATGAAATTGCCTCCATTGCTTTGAAATACAAGGTTGCAAGTAAGATGCTAATTTTTAAAACAGTCTCCTGAATGCTCTGCGAGTCTGATGTCCCGGCTGGGAAGCTTTGTAGAAATTATCATAAAATAAATTAATCAGCAAACAATTTGATCAGTATTGTGGTCACCAGACAGAAGTGTTAATATGACTTTTGCTTAGGTAACTTATGTCTCAGGTAATCTATTTGAGAGACTCACTGAGCATGTGCACAGGGATGAGAAAACAGATACACTATTCTGACATTTCAGAGGCTTCACCAGTCTTCACCTTACTTGTGATCAGTTTAGCAAGAACAGATAAATATCTAGCACAGATAAATGTCTTAAAAGATAGCACAAGAAAGGTTGGAGTAAATGGTCATTAGAGAGGGAAAATAGTGCACCCTACAGAGACCTGTGCAAAGGCTTGCCCTATTCCGCATATTTGTGCAGGATCTAGAAAAGGTGGTAGAGACTGATAAAGCTTGATGATGTTAAATTATTCAGTGTAGTAAAAATGAAAGCTGGTTCTGAAGAGCTGTGGAAAGATCTCACAGAATTGAGTAATTGGGCAGTAAAATGGGAGATGAAATTCAGTGCTAATAAATGCAGAGTAATGCAGTTGGAGAGAAACAAGCTTAATTTTACAAACATGATATTAGGCTCTGAGCTGTTACCACACAGTAAAGAAATCCCAAAGTCATAATAGGTAATTGTAAGAAAACATTAGCATAACACACAGTAGCTGTTGAAAACAAACAAATGGGCAAAACCAAAATAGAAAGCAGAGAATTATTAGGAAAAGACCAGGGCAAAAAAAAAGTATCAGTAAATCCAAGTGTCCTCTCTATAATTTTGATGGCCATCTCAATAAAAATTGAGAAATTTGCATGCATTTGATGTTCTCCTTTTATCTATGTAGATCTGAACATGTATCCTCGGTTGCAGTGTCTGGACCTTAGCGAGTCAGAAGTGGGTGTTTTTGCAGTACTTCCTTTTGACTTTTTTTACCTTTGCAGGACTGCTTGCATGTACATATGTATACTTTCAGAGCAGTCTTGGTGTGAATGTAAAAGTCTAGTTCAATGAAAGCAGTGCAAAGATAAGCATCAATGAGCAGGCTCACCAGGATACATGTGCATGGATGGATTTCAGAAAAGATTTCAGCTGCTGATGATTGAGTGGATTTCAAAGGAAATACTGAAATGAGGCTACATGACTACAAGGGCAGGTGAAGACGGGATACAAAATGAGAAGCTGTTTTATGTGCTGAAACAGCAGCAGAAGTCAATAGAAGCAGCTTGTCTGGTTGTTCGGATGCTGATTTGAGAAGTGTGTTGACAGAGCTGGTTTTCAAACAGTCTTTGAAGGGGAGGTGATAGTTCTAGTTGAAGGCAGGGTGACCTGAATGAAAAAAAAATCATGAAAAATACCTAAAATTGTTCACTCAAGCCTAATTAGGTATTAGAACAGTGTCCAAAAGTTGTCCCTTCTGAATAGCAAACTAGGCCAATGCTTTAAAATAACCAGAGGGTGGGCGATGGTTGAGCTCTGGAGGCCTGGGTGGATATCCTGCTACTTCACCCAGAGAAGGCTGTTTCTAGAGCCCAGAGAGTGCTGATGGCAAAAAAGAGTTAGCAGTAACATCTCTGGGGAGGATGTAATAGGCAAAAGGGAAAAATCAGCAGAGCAAACTGTGCTTTACAGAGATTTTACTCTCAGATGAAAAGAAAATGCTGAGCATGATGAGACATGGAGAAGTTGTAGACAACAACCAGTAATGTTAGGAATTCCAGGGGCTGGAATTCCAGCTTTTTCATCTTGCATTTCCTTTTAAAAAATATTGTCAAACAACATCCCTGTTGTAAAATAAAATAAAGAAGTCCAGTGAAAGAATACAATGATTCAAAACCAAACAACTGAGTGTCAGAATAAAAGGAAAGTAATTTCCTGGGAGGAAGGGGGCTGAGGTGTGTGAAAGGGAGCTTGTCTGGCCACCCAACCTGCCAGGTTTTCAGTAGGAAGCTGGGAAGGATGACTAGAGCATTGAAGGCAAAGAGGGGCTGGCAAGAAACTGGAAGCCTCTCTCATTTTCTTTTTATCTTACTGAAGACCTTCTCTCTTTTTCTTTCTATCTCAAATCTTCAGGTGGTTCTACTTTGTCCTCTATCGTACCACCTGTCTTTGTGGATCTTACCCCTCTGCTTTCAGGTGAAAGGACCTCAGTGCTTTCCTCAGCTTGGGTCCTGCTGTCCTGTGGCACAATCCATTTATTTCTGTAACATTTCTTCTTTCTGCAAGTTACTTCCTTTCAGACCTCTCTTCTGCCTTACTTGTTTCCCCAACTACTCTTTGCCATGAGATAAACACAGAGGAAGAGACACCGAGCAAGGTAACAATAAAAAAAGCACAGTTTGGGCAAATTCTTTGCAAAAAAAGATTTCCAAACCTGAAGATTTTTACTGACATACTCACCATAGGATGTAAATGGAAATCCTTCCCTGTGACTGCTCAAATAAAGATCTTTGCCCTTGGAGCCACTGTCACTTTTCAGACTTCAAAACAGGTTTGGCAGCCCTGCCTTTTCCTCGGCGAGCCCCCAAGCACTGCCACACTTGTGCAGGTTTCTTCCCACAGCTATGAGCATGTCGAGCCAACAGCTATAATTTTCTAAAAAAGAAACTGTAGAATAGTCAATAGACATGTGTTACTAACTTCTGCACTTAGGTAGTTTGAGGCCTTCTGAAAAACCTGTTTTGATGATGGCTCCTTTAAAAGTACAGTTGTTTCAGAAAAAAAAGTGGATCAGTTTTTCCTTTTGAGAGAGCCTCTGATTTTTATGATCTCCTAATTAGAGTACGTACACAAGAATTTCACGTATGTTTACAAAACAAACATTTATGGTACTTGTGTAATTACAAAGTCTGCTATTAAATTAGTGTTTCACGTGTTTGTGTTTTAATTATTAACTGTGGCAGAATATAGCTAAAGCAGAAAACATGTAATGTCTGTGATAATAACTGAACACAATTAGCTGAATATCTTTCTATAAACAAAATGTGGTTTTCATTTGGATTCTTTCCTTGTATTAGTTGCATTTAGGACAATGCAAAGGAGCCTGGCATGCTCCCTCTTCACTATGAGGGTTGTATGATATTTTATATTTTGGAATCTACTATGCCAGAAGTGTTTATTTACATTGTGTTATGATTTAACCTCAGCCAGCCACCAAGTATCACACAGCCACTCACTCACTTCCCTACCAGCAAAACTGGGGAGAGAATCAGAGGATAAAAGCTGAAAAACTTGTGGATTGAGATAAAGACAGTTTAAGAGGGAAAACAAAAAACATGCTCACAAGCAAAGTAAAACAAAGAATTAATTCACCGGTTCCCATGGGCAGGCAGGTGTTCAGCCATCTCCAGGAGAGCAGGGCCCCATCACATGCACTGGTTACATAGGAAGACAGATGGCTTCACTCCAAACATCCTCCCCTTCCTCCTTCTTCCTCCCACTTTATTTACTGAACATGGCATCCTGGAATCCCTTTGGTCAGCTGGGCTCAGCTGTCCCAGATCTTTGTCCTACCAATTTCTCCTGCACCCTTAATCTCTTCACCAGTGTCGGAATATGAAAAGCAGAAAAGGCCTTGGCTCTGTGTAAGCTCTGCTCAGAAATTTAAAAAAATCTCTATATTAACCCTATGTTCAGCACAAATCCAAAACACAGCCCCATACCAGTCACTGCAAAGAAAATTAATTTTACCCCAGCCAAAATCAACACACAAGATAATTTCATGTAATGTCATTTGGCAAAATGTAAAGATTTTCATATAGATCTTGCTTCATATTCATCCATACATAATTGTCTGTATAGTACTTTGTCCTTTTTCTGATGTACCAATGGCCCATATGTCTACTATTAAGTAATAGGCAGTTTTGTGCTCATGTTTCCTACACAAGTTTCCTCTCCTCATCTGTGTAGTCTTAATAATTTCAGAATACACTTCATTACTGATCCTGCCTTTACTGTTGTCTATTTTTCTTTTCAATTTTTTTTCTCAGATTTTCACTCATTCAAATAATTTCTTCTTTATTATTGTTACTGGATTCTGAAATATGAAATAATTTCTTAATGAAAGAGTGTCTCATCTTGTTGAACTTTTTAAAAACTTTAATATGAATTGTTGAAGTTAAGGTGTTCTACAAAAAGGTGAGTAGTGCATCTGGAAAATCTAATTTCTAAATACATTTATCTTCCCATCAGTATGAAAATCATGGATTTTCAATTCTTTGTTGTGTGACAGTCTAGCCATCAAGAATTTCTTCACTGAGGGCAGCAAAAACCAATCATTTCTTCAGTCACTTGGAAGATAATAGGTGAAAATCTGGGTTAACCTTCCTAGCCCTAGTGAAACTGTAACTCCTTAGTCTTATGTGCAGGAGCCTAACACTGGATTTCACTTAAGCAATAATTTTCCTTCTTTAGCCTAGCAAAAATTGCATGCAAGTTCCTGAGAGGTTTCCCTATAGCGTGTCGCTCACAGAATGGGGGGAAGCATTTCTTACTCCCAGAACCTGCTTCCATGATCTGTGAGCGTGGTGACAGCTGACAAATCTTGAAAATTTTCTGACAGCCTATCTAGTTACATGAGTTGCTTAGATTACAGGTGCTCCTTACAGCCCAGTACAGCCCTGCTCTGGCAGCTTCTGGAGATAGCCTAGTCTCAGTTTCCATATACCTTTATTCCATTGCTCCAGGCATTAAGACTTGATATCTGCTTTGGAAAAGCTGCCTTGACAGATTATTCAAAAGGTCCATAAGAACAAACTCCTGACCCCATGAGAGGGCTCTGGATTCACCTCTAGTGGTACACCTTAGGCAGCCCTTTGAAGGCTCACTCCATTTCCCACCTGACACTGACTAGAGGCCTCTGAGATGTTATCCTCACGTACTCTACAGCATGCCCTCTTTCCCTGCTATTAGAGATTCCTACAACCTGGATTAGCTACAAGTGAAAGAACTACAGGATGTGAAGAACCTTTTTAACCTCAGTGCCATCAGGGCAGGAATCCAATGGGAGGTGGAGGAGAGAGCAGGCTCCAGCAGACACCTCGCACAGAATGCCACAACGCTGGATCCATAGGGCACATATAGACCACTTGCATAACTGATGAAGATACAAATAAGCTGCAGGTTGCAACTACTATGTTGTAGGGGGAGAGAACTAGAGCTGTCTTCACCCTGACCTGTTACATCCTTTTAAAGAAGATACCACATATTAAGATTTGATTAGGTCATCTTTTAATTTTATTCTGATTCACGGAAGAAAAATGAAAAAATATTTGACTGAAAATGTCACCTGGTGACGACTTCCTTGCCTGATACATACATTCATTTCAATTAGAGTCTGTACACATAGCAAAGAAATCCAGAATTTCACAATCTTAGTCCTACAGAAAGATAGGATAACTGAACCTTCATGTAGGCAAACATAATTCTTCATGGGACTCTCACCCGTTTCTACCATGGCGGAATATGATCCAAATTGCTTAACACTATTTTCCTTAAATATTCATTTTTCAGGGAAAGCGTTTATATAACCTGTCGCCTTATATTATAGCTGATGTAAAAAGTTTGTGACTGCAACCCTAAATGTTTTATCACCTGTCAGACATTTCAATGATAATAAAAAGTAACATCCTTTAAATTAATTAGTCATGATTAGGACTTCAGGCCCACAGGCCAATTCATTATGCAAAAATTATAAGTTAGCTATTTAAATTACCATTAAATTGATTCTTATGTTAATTGATATCTCACAACCCCTGTTTTTAATTTCTATAGGCTCTTATTAAGGTTTAATACAAGTAACTAAAATATTTTAACTAATCATTTAAATAAAGAAAAGATACTGAAAAAAATGATGATAAATAATTTTCTCTGCTTATGATTTATGTTAAAAACAGGAATTACTTTAATAAAATATATCAGACATCACTCATGCAACCATATTAGCATGCAAATTGTTGTAATTTTCTATCCTACCATTCAGCATAAGAAGAAAGTTCCTTCTGCACACACAGAGCAGAGATTTTCTGAGATATGCAATGATTTGCACAGATATTGAAAGGCAGAACTTGGATCATAGAATACAATCAAACCAGTAATGTAGAATACTAATAGTGGAGATGGGTATTCAAATTCATGTAAGTCCCATGTTAATACTTAGACAGGATACATCTTGGATTTTCAAGGACTCTTTGCCTCGCCCTTGGCAAAGTAACAAATTTCTTGGAAAATGTGTGATTTGTTCCTCAAGTTAGGGTCTGCCAACAATAGTAGAACAGATTTGTTTGTTGCTCCAAACTGTTCCACTTTCTTAGTATTCTGTTAAACCATGTTTAAGTTAGGTGAGCTCAATTTATGGATCTTTCCTTTTTGGTTTCCAATATTTGCAATGAAATCTCAGCTGCTGGTTAGTTTCTTTCCTGATTTCTTTCTGAATAATGTAATACACATAAAGAACAGAGATATAGGGTTATGTCCCACAGTGTTGCTGGAAACAGCTGTGCTGCCAGTGATTCAAGCTGAGACAGTGTTCCTCTCTTGGCCCTTCCCAGATTGTTCAGAGCACCCATGATGAACAACAAAGGCTAGATCTAAAAAGAAATACAAGAACATCCTTTATGTCTCAAATACTCTCAAGTTCTAGTCCATTACACCAGTACCTTCAACCTTCATTCATGCTCCGAGGCATGCAAAAGGTGCTTTTAGTGACTTGCAATTGAAAACCTCTCTGGTGGGCTCTGACACTACTCACAGTACATCAAGAGCTTTCATTTGAAAACCCATCACAAAGAAAAAAGTTCCAGGACTCTCAGCTGCCAGGACTGCCAGCTGGGGCCCTGGGACATCTTAAGCCAAGAGTTCCGCACTGCAGAGGTGGCTGACCTCCTCTGAAGGAAGCAGAGTTTGCCCTGTAAGAGCAAAGCACTTGGCTGGGTATCTGGGAGTGCATCTTGGAGCAAACTAAAAGAGCTATAGGTTTAAATACCTTCTCTTAAACAAGTGCAGTTTTGATGCCAGCCTCTGCTTTAAACATTAGATACTTCATCTGTCAATACCATGCATAGATAGTTAAAACTTCTAAATACACCAGAGATGATAAAAATACTAAATATAGCTGGGCTCTGAAGCTTTTCAGATAAACTCTGGAGATTTTCAACTTTTCTTAGAGATGGTACATTTTATCCCTCTTCCTATAGCTGTCAGAGGTTAACCACCAAAGGCTGCTGGGTCCAGAATTCTCTGAATCACCACTGGACAACATAACTCATCCTATTTATTGGGTAACAACATCTTTCAGCTGACAGCACCCAACCTGGATTATTTATTCTCAACAGACATCTTTTATTAATGGGACTTCCACTTCACATTGTTTTAACAGAAGAAAACCAAAATAATATTTTCCTCTAAACTACTAAATACTGGTCTCCAGCCAAAAAGAAAAAAGTGTTTCAGATGGTATCAAGGGTCATATATATAAAAATTTAACAACACCTGTCATAATTCCCATTAGTCTATTAGTGACAGAGAAAAAAAAATCTTAAATTAACCTGACCAAAGGATGTTTTAACTAGATTGCCTTAGATCACATTGAAGTGTTGTGTTTTAATGGCTTTTTTTCTGAGGAATGATATGTGAATAGATTAATATTACTGTAAGTAACAAAGGTCATTGGAAGAGCAGATCTATAAAGCGTCGGTAGAGTACATTTAAACAGATAAAACCAGTCTCTAATATCATAGTGGTATAACCCATGAAATAATGTTCAATTTTTACCTTTATTTCTTTATTTTAAATTTCTTGTTATTTTTTTTCTTTTCATACTCTAGGAATATATTATAAGTTATAGCAGCACACAGGGGTATCACAATAATCAGATGGATAATCACTTGCCTTATAAACTTTCATTTCTGAGCTTTAAAGCCCAATAGTAAAAAAATCTCCAAATAAACAGTAGTTTGAAACTTGGCATCCAGAGCTTCAAGCATTTAGCTTGGGATTGATATGAAGTTATAAAATAAATTTTCAAAGACAATGGCTCTGCTGTTTGTCTTTTTCTATTAAGGTTTTTTTTTTTTAGTGGTTGTGTAACTTGAAAAGCGTTACCATATAAGCAGGAAAATTTGGCAAGGAAGTTGTTCATACTATGTTTTAACTACTTTTAGCATTATATATATGGGGTTTTTTTAAATTGCCAAGATGTTTGGGTTGGAAAAAGGTTCTCAACATAGGTATATTCATGTGGATCCTTTCTTAGCATAATCTGCAATAAAGCACTTATTCTATAAAATACACTTTCAGGGATCTACTGCTTAAATGTGCTCAAAACTTCCTAAATACATCCCCCTTTTTTCTTCACTAGAAATGAGGCATCTATCTGATTTTGCACGTATAGCAAAAGGAAGTCAAGCTACAACAAATCATGGCAAGATTATTGCTACTAAAGCTTGCATTTTGAAAACACAAATAGATGAAAACGAATTTTTAACATCAATATAGTACTTTTCAAGATAGATATCAAAGCTTCTTCACAGAATCATCACTGAATCATAGAAACATGGAATGGATTGAGTTGGAAGGGCCCTTAAATATCATCTACTTCCAACCTTCCCTCCATGGGCCAAGACATCTTCCACTAGACCAGGGTGCTCAAAGCCCCTCCAACCTGGCCTCGAATGCTTCCAGGGGTGGGGCAGACACAGCTTGTCTAGACAACCTGTTCCAGTGCCTCACCACCCTCACAGCAAAGAATATCTTCCTAATATCTAATCAAAATCCACCCCCTTGCAATCTGAAGCCACCCTCCACCTTGTCCTATCACTATGGGCTCTCGTAAACAGTCCCGCTCCAACACTCGTGTAGTTCCCTTCAGGTCCTGAAAGGCTGCCACAATGTCTTCACAGAGCCTTTTCTTCTTCAGGCTGAAAAACATCAACTCTCTCAGCTTCTTTTCAGGAGAGAAGTGCTCCAGCCCTCCAGTCATCTTCATGACCCTTCTCTGGACTCACTGCAGGAAGTCCACATCCACCTTATGCCAGGGTCCTCCGAGCTAGACACAGAATTCCAGGTGGGCCTTCATGAGGGAGGAGTAGAGGGGGAGAATCAGCCTCATCAATCTGCTGGCCACCCTGCTTGTGATACAGCTCAGGACATAGTTAGTTTTCTGGGCTACAAGTGCACATTAATGGCTTGAGTTGAGCTTCTTATCAACCAACATCCTCAAATCCTTCTCCTCAGTTCTGATCTCAATCCAGTCTCTGTCCAGCCTGTGTTTGTGCGTGGGATTACCCTGCCCCGCATGCACTTGGCCTTGCTGAACTTCATGAGACTCACACAGGCCCACCTCTCAGGCCTGTCAAATGGCATTCCTTCCCTCCAGCATATCAACCCACTACACAGCTTGATGTCATCAGCAAACTTGCTGAGGGTACATTCAATCCCACTCTCCTTGTCACCAACAAAGATGTTAAACAATCGCATGATCTTGCCTGTTACAGAGGTAGGAGAGTGACTGACCTGTATTCCATGGGTCTTTCTTTTTTCCTGTTTTAAAAATGGGATTTGATTATGCTTCCCCTTCTCCAGTCAGTGGATGTGTCACTGGATGTCCAAGGCTTCTCAAATATGATGGATTGTGGTTAAGGAAAGTTTCACTATCTTCAGTTTATGAATGGGTATCGTGGTTTGACACATAGTTAGGCGCCAAGCACACTAAATCTTATTTACTTCTGTTGTATTTGAGCAGAGAATAGGAAATTAAAACTTTGTTTTCATAAGGTGAAATAAGATTTATTGAAGAAAATGGAAAATTTCAAGGCAAAACAGGTCCACACTTAAACAGTTAGAGTATAAAGCAGATTTATTACTAACAGAATTAAAAGTAAAAAGAAATATTAAGAAATTAAAGTAACTTTCAAACACCTTTCTCTCCCAGTACCTCCCTTTTTCCACCAACCTGCACAAGAGAAACAAAACATGGGGTTTGGGTCAGTGCTTCATTTCTTAAGAGTCTTTATGTTTAAGGAAGAATTTCTTCTGCTATGCCATGGGATTCTTCCCAAGGGAGATACCTCTCTATGAACTTCTTCAGCATGGTTCAAACTTTCACCAAACAACAGTCCGGCCAGAAAATCTGCTGCAGTGAAAAAATATCTGTCCCATGAGTTTTGCAGTCTTCCCACACTGCCAGTCCTGGGCCATAATAGCCATGGGGTTAACTCTTTTAAGGATGAGCTACTCCAGCCTGAAAGCAAAGGCTCTCTTCTTTAATCTCTAAAAGTCTTTTGCAACATCTGTGGGCTCTGGCGTTGACCACTTTTTTACGAGCTGCGTGTGGATTTCTGCATCCCCCCAATGTACTTAAATGAATTCTATAGAAACAGTTCGTAATACTACAGTCTTCACCACGGCTTGCAAGGAGAATTTTCAGCCCAGTGCTAAAAGCACATCCGCTCTCTTTTCCCTTCCCTTACAACTGACCTTGGAGCCACCATGTTGGCTTCATTTCACGTGATCTCACTTTACCTTTCTCTCTGACCTGGAAAAAAGTTGGTGCCTGCAAGTTTTCAGCTGAGAAGTTGATCTTGTTTAGGCTTTACATTGGAGAAAGCCTCACCCTCTTTATGTTACCAGCTGCATGGTGTTTTTCTTGGCTCGGCGAGAGCTGTGCTGGCTGTGGGGAGGCCCCACCAGCTCCACGCGGGCGGGGCTGTGGCGGCTTTAGATGAAATCTCAGCTGTGCAGCTACTCTTGGCTCTGGGGCGGCTTTCCCAGAGGCCTGGCCCATACCACTGTGCTGGGGGGAGCTCGGGCCCACTCCGGGATGGGGCCTGGAGGCCCCCCTCCCCCGCCATCCCTCGGCAGGAAAGCAGGAACAAAAGAAAATTCCCTTGCTTCCTCCTTCCTTTAAATATGCACACTGCAGAGGTGGTGCCAGATTTCTCACTGGTTAACAACATGCCCATCAAACCAAGTTTTAAACCTACAACAATGGGTAAACACCACAGAAAGAAAACCCAAGTTGCTGGTCAGTGCCATACCAGGAGTAGAGAAGTCTGGTCTGAAAAGGAAGTGAGTTTTTTAAGGAAGTTATAGTCAAACTAATCAGTGGTCAGATTGAATACTGACACCTGGTATGACCACTGAAGAGATTTGTCACCTCTGAGAACATAGCGAGATAAAGGAGAGAATCCTAGAGGGACTTCCTCTTGTGTTCCGGTCGTTGAAGGGAGCAGATCTCCTCCTCCACCCAGCCTGAGGCCTGAAGCCTGGGGCCTGGGCCTGGGTGGGGGAGGGGGAAGCCATGCGGCCTGAGGTAAGAGGTAGGCTGAAGCCCAGAGAGGGAGAGAGGGTGGAAGGAAATGGAACTGAGCCAGCTTCTGCAGGATGGAAGGGTGGAGAGACAAGGAGATGGGTTTCTACCCCCCCCCCTCCCCCCAGAGAGAGAGGAGATGAGAGAGAGAGAGAGAGAGACTGTGCCGGCCGAGGAGCGGAGCGGGGGGAGGTTCCCAGCCGTGGGAGTCCTGGAGTTGCTGTGAGGCTTTCCAACGGCAGTAGAGCCTGAAACTTTTAACCCTTCCTTGGGAAAAGGAAACTTTATGGAACATTAATCCTCCTGACCAGTGTCTTGAGGGAGAAGAGAGACAGCCTGGAATCCTGTGATGTTAGAGGAATTGATGGGAAGAATCCAAGGTGGGAGGAGATGATGGAGTGGCTTTTGGCTGGACTTTTCTTGTATAGCCATAGACTGAACCAATCTGTCTTTAATACATGAGACTGCATTTAGGTGGATGCAGTGGCTGGATGCCAAATAAGGTGACCTGCTGCAGTGATGCCGAGTGTGAAGAGGAGGAGGAAGAAGAGAAGATGAAAAGGGTGTGGTGGTGCCCTCTGTCTTCAGGGAAGAAGAGACCCTCGGCCCCAGGGGTTGTAAAATGGGGGGGACTGTTGTCCCAAAAAAGGAGCTTGTGGTATTTGGCAAAGCACCGTTGAATCCTGGGAGCAGTTTCGGTCCGTGGATGGTGGTGAGAGCCCCAGACATGGAAAGACTACTATGGTTTACAAGAGAGACTCCTCTCTTCTTTGATGGACTGAGAATTGATTATTTGAGTATTGTTAACTGATCAGGAAATCCAAGGTTTTGTCTAATTGTGTGAAGGGTGGAAGTTGGGAGGAGGAGGAATGTTTTGGAGAGTTTTCATTCTGTTTCCTGTGTGGTTTTTTTCCCTTTAGTGTAGATTTAAAAAGTTTTTTTTCTTCTATTTCTAAGTTTGAGCCTGCTTTGCTCTGTTCCTGATCACATCTCACAGCAGTTATTGCTAAAAATATATTTTCATTGGGCACTGGCATAGCGCCCAGTGTCAAACCATGACATCTTCAAAGTAGTAACCCTGGTGTTAACATGGCTTTGGACAATAGAGTGCCCACAGTTCCCAGAAAAAATGTTGTCTTCTATACTGAGCTAGAATGAGAAGGACATGTTTTTTAAGGGTCCTTCTCCCCCACTCCACTTCCCCAATTCCTTTTGACTCCTATGTACTACTGGATGTAGATTTATATACAGAAAGGGATAAAAACTCTGCTGTCTTTCCAAGGTCTGATCCTGCTCACGTATTTGGATTAGAGGTCCTTACCCCAAGATCAACATATTCAGCTGGAGATATTATACATTAGATGCTTTCAAAATATTGTCCCTCTCACCTTTATACTGTTCAGTAAGGGTTACATTGTTTTACCCTGGCTAGTTAATCAGTCATGAGGTTACCTATTTACTATTAACCAAAGTTTATCTTAGAGGGTTCTCTAATGAGGCTATTCAGTCTTTGGTGGAAAATATTTCCTCATGAATCTACATTGCGAATGGCTTCAGGGGAAGGTGTCTCTTCAAAAAAATTGTTGCCTAGATTCCAAATCCTAATATCTAATAAACAAATCAATCCAGTGTCTCAGTGGGGTGGAGTTAGTGGCAGTCTTCTTCAGTTGGGAAAGATTTACAAATGGCTTCATGGTGCAGATAATAGTTCTCAAATAAATTGAGTTGTGGCTTCATTAAACAGCATCCTTTACTTCTTTTTCCTATTTACCTGAAACAGCCGTAACTAGGATTAACTGTTGTGTGAGAATATAAAATAGAGAGACAGTCTCCAGAATTGCAGACCCTAAAGCTTTGTAGGGATTTAAAGATTATAACCAACACTTTGACCTGGCAGTAGATGGGTAGCCAGGGAAAAGCACAGACTCTGAGTACAGTGTACCATTCTGATAAAATGAACCATAACATTCAATACCAGATAAAGCTTCCATGGACATTGGCCTCCCAATGTTATGCTGTGTGTCAGCTCTACTCTTCGAAGACATTAATGCTGTAACATTTCCTCAGCATCTGATACCTTGGCAATTTAGTTAAATAACCCAACTTCAGTTACCATCACTGTGCAGATGAATCATAAACATGTATCTCTAATGCTCTGTCCTGAAACTGATCTTTGTGTTGAAAAGCTAAACCTATATATCTCTTCATGGATGCAGCTTTCAACTCGAGTGCAACATGACTAAGAAAAATCTCATTCTTTTCTGCCCCAGACTTTTCTATGTTGTTATAAGCAGCAGCACCATTCTGCCTGCTATTCACACCACTAACATGGATATGATCTTTGCCTCATGCCTTTGATTTTTAGTTTTCATGTCCAAGCCATGGGTCAGCTTTATATATTATGGCATAGAAACTCTAAAAAGCAAGATGGTGCAGGCAGCTGGGGAAGCTTAAAAAAATAATGAGACAATATTGGTCTTTGTGACAACTATTTTGCAGATCCTTGAAGGAACGGCTGGTTTTTCAAGAGAATCCTCTCTATACAAATCTTCAAGTGATTCTCTACTCTTTATCACCTCAGAAAAAAGCCCTACTTGTCTTCATGTACAAGGCCCAGCCAGTGCCCACTCAGCAGTGATTCAATAGCTAAAAGATGGATGTTGACTCCCAGCAGACCAACTTTCAAGTTTTTGTGCTTTCTTCTGTACTGGACCTCCAGGATAAGAGAAGATGACATTGAAACTACACATTTTCCTCTTTTTGTCTCTGAAACATTGTCTTTATGACACAATTTTCCTTCTGCTTCGTTTTGTGCAGTCCCAACTACAATGCAGTCCTGGTCCAAAGTTAGAAATGCCAGATGCTTCATCAATAGTGTACTCAGAATCAGTTTCTCTTAATAGCATCTGAAGTGCCTTTTCATGGCTGTAACAAAGTACACAGGATTCAAGAGGAATGAAGATGAAGGAGAAACCCTCTGTCCCCTGCAGTGGTGTCAGGCCAGGGCAGCTGAGGGTTTGGGTCCTCCCAAAACGGCACATCACAAAAGAAACTAATTTTTGTCCCTGAAGGCAATTGTGCTGAGGTTAAAAGAGCACAGCTGAAGTCTTTTACTGGACCATTTTTTCCACCAACTCCTCCCTTCACGCTCTCATCAAAATACATTTTGATATGTATTTTCCACTTTTTGATGAAAGAATGGAAATTCTTAACATTTTTCCCTTAGGGGTGTGTTGTTTGGGTTTGGTTTGTTTTTTTTTTTGTTGTTTTTTTTTTTTTTGTTGTTGTTTTTTTTTGTTTGTTTTTTTTGGTTGGTTTTTTGTTTGTTTGTTTGTTGTTTTTTTTGGTTGGTTTTTTTTGTTGTTGTTGTTTTTTTTTACAAAAGTGTCTTTAGGGCTTTGACAAATATTTTGAAAAACATTTAATTTAGTCTTTTTCTCTGAATCCAAAAGCGAAGGTGACATGGCAAACTAGAATCTGCAGGGAGGAGCTCGGTGTATGAAGGAAAAGGTGGTAGGCCATGGGAGACTTTGAACTCTGAGTCTATTGGAGATGCCCTGGTCCAATAAGAAATTAATTCAAAGAAGTCCTGTGGCCTGCATAATGCAGAAGGTCAGACTGGAGGTTCACAATCATCTTTTTCAGCATAGTAATCCATGAATCTGTGAGACCTACCATCTTTTATGGTTCATTTCCTCTAAATGCCAATGTTTATTTGTAGCTGTAATATTATGTAGTATAACTTATGTGGCTGGCAGGGTAAATAAATGCTAACATTTTTGCTCAAATATTTTTCATGAAAATATCAGAAAATGAGTAATAGATGATGTGATGAAAACTCATCTCAGATATTGACCTAAAAGAAAGTCTAACTTACTTCTCTTTCACCAGATCATTTTCCTAGGCTAGAAGCTTTTATTTTTAAAATATTTTAACTGAGTCTAGGAGAGGATCTTGAGGTTTTGTATAGGGTCAGACTACAATAAATTTGATTTAAATATTATCAGAACTTTAAATACATCTGTCATATTTTTGGCAGTTAGGGGCCACCTTTATTCTGGATAATGATGATGGTTTGACTTCATTTGATATTTCCTTTTTAGCCAAAAGAATGGTGCATCTTTCTTTAATTGTGATCCTCATCAACCATTTGGCCCAGTAACACTATGCAAATTGAACTCTTCAAAAATTAATGCTAACATTTATTAAATAATGCATCATACAATAAGTTAATTTGAAATTCTAAGTTGAACTCCCTGCTCATAAGAGAGGGATATTTTTTTCCCTGTGCCATCTTCATAAAACATCTTTATAGTCTTTCTAAATACCTTGAATGTCATTCTTGGGTTCTGACAAATTGATCTCTACTCAGGCTATCCACAAGGAGACATCCTCTGTGTTACAGAGCTTTCAGATATTCTATTCCTTGAATTCCCTTCATTCCCTCTATTTCCACATAATTATTATTATTTTCTTAGTCTGAGCACGTTGGAGAAATGTATTGATAAAAAGCAACCATTTGGTAAAGATGTAAAAGCTCAGAATACATGTGAAAACAACTTCTGAAAACTAGCAGGAATTTTGCACCATTATAGAAAACATATCTTTTTTACCCGGATGTAATATCATACTGAAGGACACATTGCAATATGTGGAGGGGTGACCACTTGGAGGATTGATTTATATATATATATATATATCTTTATATCTTTGCGTCTTTATATCTTTATATAATTTATAAATTCATTTAAATAAATGCTTGACTTTTTTTATTTATGATTTTAGGGAAAACAGAACTGGGTCCTGAAAGTAGTTGACAGTTTATACGTATGTTCCTTTAGTTTGACAAAAGCAAGTGTAGATTTCTCCATTTGCCTGTGTTTAACCATTCTGAATGCTTTTTGAATATGCCTTTTCCAGAGTCCTGCTTGGGGTTTGTCCCTTTTTCTCACATGTTGAATGCAAACATGAGTCTGTCACTTTCCACTCACTCATCCACTGGCCACAACTCAGGGTAGGTGGTGAAAAAGAGGCCGATAAAATAACTGAGTAGATCTGTTCAGTAGGAGAAGGCCTTTGCAAACACAAATCAAGATAGCAAAACCATTCCTCGCTTGGCAATTAGCAAAGCCCTGAGCAAGCAAGCTGCAGTCCTCAGCCTCCTGGAGCCCCTTGCTTGCTCACCAGAGGCAGCTGAGGCAGCTTAACCTGCTGTGCTCCTGCACACTGCTGCATCGAGAGAGCAACACAAAAGTCAGTGTTTAGAGGAAATGCAAAAAAAATTTGAAAAAAAATTTACATATATATATATATTTCCTTTGACATAATATTGTCACTAGTGTGCATGGAGGGGTGTTATCAGTGGAGTCATGAGTTTAGGTTACTTCTTTGTTTCCAGCATTTTAAGAATGTCTTCTAATGCTTGTGTTTCAGATGAAGGTAGACCTTCAGTTCAGGCTGTCTTTACCAGTAGTACCTAGTACTGTTTGCCAGAGTAGCAACTTCGCCACACAGCTGTGCAGCAGTGGCAGCATGTACAGGTAACTGGGAGCAGAATAACTGTGTGGAAGGTGACAACTTGAAACATCTCCAGCCTGTTTCATCTTTCTTCCCTCATAAAGCCTTGGTGGACTGAAATAACAGTGCAGCTGAGGGATATCACAAGGAATGTGGAGATATGAGCTGAGGTTTTGCTTGTGACTTGTGCTGAGGTCTGGCTCCATCCAGCACATCAGTAAGCAGGCATTGGCTCTTTGGGCTGAAGCTGGATGTGCCTTGACTATCTCGCTCCCTGGCATGCTACTGCTTTCAGAAACAGAGGGGTCTGGCCCATTTTTTAGCCTGATGCACTTCTCTCCTGGGGAGGTACTTTGGTCTTTTCTGGTTCTGTTGAATAAATATCACTTTAACAGTTAAAAAGGCCACTACTTTATGAGTGGAAAAATCTGATCTATTTGAGTGTGATGAGTTCCTATGTGAGCACAAATGATTTGGCAAATTTTGAAAAGAGAACATGTGGCCTGAATAATCAACCAGAGGAATTCACAATGGTTTGGCTTGGCTTGCCTAATTTTTTCTCTGATTTGTCTGTTCTTATAACTACCACCTGTTCCTTTGTTTGCCTGTAGATCTGCTTTTTTAAAAAAAACTAGAAGACACAAAATGATAATTTAACTTGACTTTCTTCATAAAATAGAAACTATAATTTCACTGCTTCCAACACATTTGTGATGAAGTGTAGCCTTTAGAAAGACGTCAGGTGCAGCATTCCAGGTGATGTCTATCACCTCCTTAGGTAAAAACTTCTTGTAGTTAATTTTTTCCAGTGTTTAGAACATTATGCCATTTCTACTTGGACTTTTTCTGGCTTTACCTGCCATATACTGAATTTTGTTCAATCTTTGAAGGTAGAAAGAGCTCTCTGCAAGCAGAGACCTTCTGCCTCAGCACTCTCATATAGGCTCTGATCAAGTTGCTTCATTTCCCTTCTCTTTGACAAACTAAAGAAATAAAGCTTTGTATCTCTCTACCAGGTGAGATCTACATTATCAGTCATTCCTGTGGCCCTTAACCAAACTCCTTGCAATTTTTTGAGGTTCAGTGTTTCAATAATGGTTGCACCAAGCATACAACACCTTAGTTTTAAGAATATTCACATACATAGGTAGATGGAGATGTCATCTGGGCACATATTATCAAGCTCGTACAAGATTAAAACACATTAAAGATGGTTCGTATTCAAATTCAGCAATGTCAAAAATTTCTGACCTTTTTAAATTTTTATGGGGAAAAGCTGTATCCTATCACTTCAGGTTCCTACGTTTAATTGCAATTTCTGCTGCAAAATATCTGCAATTAAACAAATTGAATTGAGTTGTGTTAGTAACAATCCTACAGGGTTGAATCCTACAGGGAGTAAACAAAATCTGCTTCCCACAGGAAACAATCAGTTTTCAAAAACAACTAAGGTAGGGCAAAATGGAGATCTTTGAGCTTCTTTGGGCATACTGTGAGGTGAAACTGCACAGGTCATGGCAGTTCTTTAGAGATTTGTTTTGAGATTCATTTTCATTTCTAATCCAGTGCATGAGAGAGAGGAGGTCAAATTAATTGAAACAAACCCATGTTTCTATGAAGACATTTGCTATGAAACTCCACCTGCTACAGAGGAAGAAATAGCTTTGATTTTAATCACTTTTAATCAAATCACTTAGTCAAACCTCTCCATCTTCAAAATGAATCCTGCTGAGGGAGCATGTGAGCCTACAGCACCACAAAGAAAAGTGGCAATCTAGTTGGAAAATGCTTCCTATAATTTTGGCAGAGTTGCAGACTGCTTTGATTCAGCAGTATAGACCTGTTTACTTTTGCATGGTGTGTATGTCCATGGTGTAGTCATTATATTTAATTCTTTACTTGGTGGTAGTAAAGAATGTATAGCATCAGACTTAAATCTTCAGTAGCAAAACACTTAAAGTGATACTGTTCAGTTCATACATGCAACATACACTCACACACAATTTTATCTCACACTTAATCTGATGAAGTAACCGACTTCACATAATGCTGTCTCAGTAGGAAAGACTGGCAGTTTTGGGAGCTAGAACTCTTTTTTCTTGATTCAGGGAAACAGTGCGTAGCCTGCTGAGTGATTTAGGTGCCTTCTTTCCTTCTGCCTCTTTTCTTCCTCACAGAAACTGCATGTAAATTGTAACTTCCTCTACAAGTCCTGCCTTCATTATATTTCCACTCTGTGCAGCACTCTACATATGGAATTAATTTATTTCTTTGCCCAAATTCACTCAGGTATTCCCCATGCATTCATTACAGAGTAATCCATCAAATAATGCATACCTCTGTATCTTTACTTATCACACATAGCATTGTTTCCTTATAGAGCATCCACCCAAAAATTCTCTTCTACATGACTAGGAAGAAAGAGTGACATTGCCAGCATTTAGCTTGCCTCAGCTGTAGATTTCTGTATCTTCATTTCTAACAGCATTTTTATTCTTTAAATGGGACTTCAGCCCAAAACGCATGAGTATTCATTTATTCTCAACTAATTTTTTCTCATGTACTTTAAATAGACTTTTATTCCTGGGATTCATTCTTTCTTTCTTTCTTTCTTTCTTTCTTTCTTTCTTTCTCTCGTTCTCTCCTTCTTTCCTTCTTTCCTTCTTTCTTTCTTTCNCTTCTTTCTTTTCTTTCTTTTCTTTCTTTCTTTCCTTCCTTGAGTTTAAAGTGGCTTGACTGTTAAGATTTTAAAAATCAGAAATATCTCTGGGTTTTTAAGACAGCTTCAAAACTACTGTGTTTTTCCATAGAGCTCAGTGCTATTCTTTGTGCATGTGTGACTTGGTATATGCTGACATATTTGTCTTCTGTTACAGGATTATAAGATTCCTTCAGTCTGGTAAGGGAGAACATAGATTGAGTATACACGATTTGGTTTTAAATGTTGGACATGTGCTGTCCTATCTTTTTCGGTAGTGCAGCAGTAAATTCTTCCTATCACACTGAGAGGTAAGCATGTTCTATGTTTCAAGTTTTAATAAAAACATAATTAAAAATGCTTCTTATGTTACTATATATATATATGTAGTACACATCTTCTATTTCTATAGCATACAGTATATAATGAGTAATGTGATTACTCTAGATCTAATATAGGACTCCTCAGTATGAACATGAATTATGTCCATGCAATGGTTTTGTATATCCATCTTTTGTTATGTAGCACAATTTGATTTATTTTCCTCAGGGCACAGCTTGAGCTCTGTTACCACCTCTGATTTTTGTGTGGATAATAAAATATTTATAGTCTTCAAAATTAGGTGCTGAGACTGATTAGTGTGGTATGAATAAACAACTGAATGGATAAGGGCGTGACATTTTGCACATGCATTACCACATACTGAATTTATGCAGGCAAAATCCCAATTTGTGTGTATGTACATGCTTGTGATTCCAATTTAGCAGTTGCTTTCTTCTTAGCTGTGACATTCCTCCTGCAGTTTTACCTGCCCACTGCATTCTTGTTTGGAAGATATTTGGCCACGGCACCTCTGCTGCGTGGGATACAGCAGGGAAACAGTTCAGGCAGGCTATGATTTTTCTAAGTCTCCGTTCAAATTACAGTGTGGTTGCCTGGATGCAATTGTCTGTGTGCTTCTTTCTTAGGTGGATGATACCTTAAAAGCCGACAGACCCCAAGAAGCCTGTGACACTCCAGAAGTGCCTTTGACCAGGTCCCTTTGCCAAAATACCTTCTCCCACTCCAAGTCCTATACTGCACTCCCAGTGGCCATCTTTAACTGTAGACAATTTCAAGGTCTTACAGAACACTTATGAAAAGTTTTGGAGATGATTCAGGTCAGAAGTACTGTGTTAAGGTAAAGAAACCTTTAAAGCCACTCATCTCTATCAATGAAATTTTAGAATGTGACCTTGATTTCTATGTCTTGTAGACATAGTAGTGAATTCAGATCTTGCCTGCTTGCCTTGCCTGATTCAAATATGTCTATTTAAAGGGCCACAAAACCAGAAACTGCTTTACACTAATCATATCAGAAAGGTATAAGCTTCTTCAGTCCCCAAAGATATTAGATGCAGGCTTATTTCTGCAAGGAAGTACCCCAAAGTACATTGGGGTTGATCGCAGTAAGCAGGTTATCTGCCTGCACAGAGCTCTTGAGAATATAACAATATTCTAGGATAATTCATTAATCTGTTCAGTATTTTTTTAATGGAAACACAATTTCTTAATGTTATGTCCTTGAAAATTGTTTTGGTAATTTTTTGTCAACAAGCTTCTTCAAAAACTGTGTTTTAATAATTACAAAGAAATTACAAATGATCCTACCACACTGTGAGTCTTTGAAAGTAATAGATAATGCAGCCAAAGAATGGATCACATGATACTGACCCAAAGGACTTGTCATTTGCATGTTTCTTTAAAACTAAAATGGTACTAAACTGAAGTATCTCAGCTAATGCGGTGCATGATTATTCCTCTTCTAGTATCCTCTTTTTCTCGTGCTTAAAATCATTGTTTCATCCCTCCCCAGAAATAACGTTGTCATTCTTGTGGCATATACATGTAATATATTAAACTAACTCTTAGCAATATGATTAGCTGAAGCCACATATTTTTTCCCAACCAAGTTGAGAGGATTTGGAATGATGAAGCAGCATTGATCATACACTATGTTTTGCCATTGAATATCTAATTTAATACTAGTTAAACTTGATCAACAATTCAAGAGTTTAGGGTCACATTATTAACAGAAAACATCAATCCTTTGGATAATTCAATTAAAAAACATCAATAAAAATCTAATTTCAAAAGTCACTAGTATACCAATATACCATATCCAGCAGACAGAAACTGCTCAGCCACCATTGAATCATTGCCTGTTTTAATAAGTATTCAGAAATTATACTGAGACTTCAAAAGAAATTGTAAGGAATTGTTAGCAGGTTTATTAATGTTTTATGTTTTATTAAAAGTTTGGGTGTACATTTCACAATGAGCAACATCAAAAATCAGACTTTCTGCCTGTAATTTTGCTTCCTCCTGTCTTTCTGCCTTTGGGATTCGCTCTTTTCCTTTCATCAGCTGCCATTTTCAGCAGCATGCAGTAATTTCATGGCTCATTGCAAGTGCTGAAAACCTTTGAAACCACAAATGCTAACCTACCTGGCCTGCAGCCATTTAGGAAGAGATTAATTTAGCAAACAGAAGCAAAACACTTTCTACTTCTAGCCTGTGCATAATTTCACTTCTATCTATATTTATTTTACAGTGAGCAGCGTAATGACAATTTCAGTAATTGCAACTCTGTAAAAATTTGCCTACCTAGCTTATCTCACTATCACAAGACTGTGAGTCAGTCAGATTAGAAAAAGTACAGCATGTGAAACTGCATTGGTTGCCTTCCAAAAAAATATGTGCCTTATATAAAATTTAAGTGATGCTTTGCACTTATTTGTATACTTACCTACAGGACAATGGATTCTCCATGATGTTTGCTTGAGATGCGTAGGCTTTTTTAATGCACTGTGATTTATGGGTGCTTTTCCCATACAAAAAGATCAGCAACACTAGTAGGCTGCAAGTGCCAGCCCATTTCTGCAGACTTAGTTACAAATGGCTGTTATGGTGCTGTCAAGCGATTTGAACAGAACTGAAAGTCCATCTGGGGCAAATCTAAGCTATCATGCTTGGAATGAATTCAAATTCAAAATTAGCCTACAAACTGTTAGCTGAGAAAAAAGTTCAAAATGTTTTATTTTCTCTAATTTGCCTCAAAGATCAAATTCTCTAAGTAAACACAGAAACTTTTCTTCTAATCCATTTTTATTCCATTTGACCACCGTATTCAGAATAAGATGCATAAAGTCAAGCTTATGAGTGTTTATTCATACAGTAAGACAGAAACTGCTTGATTTCCCTGTTCCCCTGTGATTTGTCTCAGTGCTGAGTATCCCACTTCTTACCAAGTTTGTTGAGCACTATGGTTCCTATGTTTATTCTCTGGCAAATGTAAATGTTACAATAATTGGACTCAAAGCCATTGTTGCTATGTGCTAGGCAAAAAACCACTAGCAACAAGGAGTGGTTGTAGCATTTTCGGATACACAGGAGAAAAAAGATTTCTTTGCGATTTCTTAGCAATTCCTACGTCTGACTTTATAACCACCATAATGGCCTCAGGTACGAGGAATCCGTACGGTATCTCACAGCTCCTGACTTCTATATTGGTATCCTGGCACTGGTAGCAGGGCAATCTGGTGCTGCTTTCTGGCAGTCATTGCTCCAGGCTGAGCTGGTTGGAAGGGATTTCGGCAACCTTGAATGACCTTGTGGATGGCAGTCACTGCGTAATGATTTTGACTGCAGGATTATGCAGTGGTACTTCCCTCCATGAGGGGCTGCAAGAAGATTGCTGCCAATGACACGGAGGGAGACGGAGTCAAAGGGAGAGAGTAGGGTCCTCAGTGTTGGAGATGAAATGGTTTAAGGGACACAGCTTTCCAACTTTTTACATGAAAAGAGTGAAAAGTGAAAAGTGAAAGAGTAACTGAATATCATTGTTAGCTTGCTTTGCTGCAATTCAGATACATTTAGATCAGCAAAAGGAAAGTGTACAACATTAAACTTGTTTATGCAGTGTTTTTATAATAGCTAATTCATTTAAGCATACAGATACACAGACGGCAGTGGGATGACTGGCCAACCCACACAGATGTACACCTCCAATCTGGCATCCCATAACATTCATAAAATATGTCAACACAGCCTGGATTGCTTCCATAGTTTATGTTAAACTATTGGTGTTCATATCATACAAGCAAAATATTTCATGTTGTTAAAATTTGTGTTCCTAGTAAATAAATAGAAAAACTAAACACATTCCCCCTAAATGCACAAGCCGTGTGCAGCAGCATTGAAGCAATATGTACTGTTTGTACTTCTAGTAACATTGCAGAAATTAACATTTGTAGAGCTGTTTATCATGCAGGCAAGTGGTAATATGGAGGCTCCTATGTTTCATTAGTATTCTCCGTCTAGCTTTAATGCCCCTAGTACAGTGCTCTCTTTAGTTACTCGATTCCCATTACATGGGACCACACATCAGAGCAAGCAGGGAGGAAAAAGATGACATGAGAAATGTGATTATGTGAGGCGAGCCCCATGGCCTA
>WEIT01027664.1:40555-81555 GCA_013389985.1 Dryoscopus gambensis | reverse complement strand
TTTGGTGCTGCAAAAAAGAACTCCAGAGTGTGAAAATGAAGCAGTAAAAGGTATTTTTTTAGTGTTTCACTCAGTCAAAAATGTGATTGCCGGATTATTAAACTAGCACAGGTTTGAACCATTAAAACAGATCTTAGTCTTTCCCTTAATTGAAGTAGATTTTGTAATGATGGCTTTGAAAATTTCTAGTGATTTTCATTACAACAGTCCACTATATCCAAACCAGGGAACTAAGTATTGTAAAGAGTCAGGACTGAAACAAACCCCAAATGCTATTAATAGAGACCTGCTGCCGCTGAGAATACAAACTGAGATGCCTGTTGGAAATCCAGGCCTTAATCTAAGGAACCACTTTCTAAGCAGGCAGCCTGTCAAAACAAACTGGACTGCTGGAACACCACCCTGAGAGGATTAATGCCCGACCATTCTGTCTAATTTAAGCTGAGCTTTCTAGACAAGCTCAAAGGACTCTGACACATAGTTCCTGGTGCAAGTGATTCCCTGACTTCCTTGAGCCTCATTGAAAATCCTAGCGTGAGGCCATTTAAATTCTGGCTTCTGACTGTCCTCAGTGTTCGTGCAGATATGCTACATGTTCTTCCTCACTACCTCCTCCTGTACTCACTGCCTCCACACTGGGATGTGCACAAGAGATGGAAACGACCAAACTCGGATCGTAGCTACCTTGGGGAACACCTTAAATAAAGATATAGTTTAAATGGCAAACAAATATCTGATTTTAAATTATTTGTTTTAGAGGGGGGTTTGGATACTACTACACATGCATTTGCTTCATTTCAGTGGATTATTTGTCATGAAAACTGTCACACTGACAACTTTTGGATAAGTTTTTTGTCCATCCCAGGCTGCAGGGATGCCTTTTAAAGCAGAGCAGCTGTCAGAAACGTTGTCTATAAGAGCCTATTGATGGAGTGGGGCTTGGTTTTGACATCTGTTTAGGAGAAAGTCACATCATCTCATCTGCCACCAGGCCATAAGCAGCCATTAGATTTCTTTTGATACCTGCTTCCCTGAAGGGAATTTCCTTTAACAACTGCAAGGTTGGACTGATGCTTTGATCTTCTGTAGGGGCCAGATTCAAGTCAGTGGGGAGCTGGGGAGGCTCCAGGATGCTACTAGACAATAAGCCTCTGTAACTGAATTGCATTTTAGTCTTTTTTGGATTAAGCTATTGTTTTTATATTTTGTGCTAAGATATACTGGTTCTATTCCTAGAGCAGAATAAACCAGAAATCCTTTAAGGCCTTGTGCCCTTATTACCATTTAGGCCTGAGGATAAATGCATTATTTACCTGTGTTTCTAAGGGTCACAATGTTTTGATACATGTCTTTTTAGGGTGGGGTTACATAACAAATACTATAGGGTCAGCTAGCTTCCAAATCCAGGACTGATTATTCAAAGATGAGGACTTGTTGATATAACAAATAAAAAAATAGATGAGACTGCTTGTTTTAATGAGACAAGGAACAACATATGCCCAACTAAGTCCTTTACAGAATGCTGTGGGAGCACATCTTTCTTCATACAATCCAAAAAAAAAGGGAATCTTTCAAGACTGCTTGACAGGCCCCTGATCAGCGCCAGATTAGTTTAATGAAGCACAGAGCCACTAATACTAATCCCTTCTCTAAACTTCCATTCAGTCCCCTAGAGCCTTTCCCTTTTGCAGTGTCTGGTTGTGCAAAAGCATAAGGATAAGGAAAAGGAGGCAGTGAGGCTCTCAAAAAGCTGCATGAAGCTAATCAGTGATCAGCTTTCAGTAGCTCCTGAGATGCAAGATTGCCATAGGTGCTTAGGGTTGTTACATGCACTGCGTGTATTTATATTGGCCCAGTTTTTAACTCTGGGAGAGTTCATGCACTTTGGAAAAGTTCAGAGATGCAAGTGAAGCTTCTTTCGTAATTAGAGTGGGATTCATGAGATGAAAATTTACTGCCTTAGAATTTTCACATTATCTGGGTTTTTATAGTAGTATGACATCTCCACAAATCTTCTCTCATTTTGCACTCATTCTCTTATTGTTTGAAATTGAGAATGCAATGAATATACTGATATGTTTAAAGCTGTCTGTGTCAAATCATCTCCAGAGACCTCTGTATCTTGCAGAATTTAACCCTCTTGTAGCACAAATCTCCTCTCTTGAACTGTAGAGAAGTGCACTGAGATAGTGATACATTTTTCATCCATATGTGTGTTCTGTCACGTGTATCTGCATGTTTGCTGCATGACTTGATTCATTCTCTTTATGAATACTCTCTTGTTGATGCTATGGAGAAAAATAGAGTAAGAGATTTTTTCCGAGTGTAGTTAAAAAGACTTTTGTTCAAATTCTGAATTGATATGGAATAAAATCACAGCTTTATCAGTTGAATGCTCCTGTACATATTTACACCAACTGAAGGTCTGACATTATTTGAAGTTTGAAGATTAAAGAAACAACTATATAAGTTATTTAAAGAAGTGTCTAATGTGCAATGCATATATATTAATGTGCCCCGTCTCAGTTGAATTCCTACTGAAAAGAAATTTTATATGAAGATATATAAAATATTGTAAAGTTATTGACATAATAATTAGTAATAGTATTATAGGTGTTAATGCTACAGAGATGTGCTCTCATTTTGGAAATGCATGCTGAGAAAACATAAGTTCAGGAGTTTGGCTTGGTGTAACTGGACTGTATCATACGTGTGCTGGTAGAAACCAGCTTGGTGACATGTACTGCTCATAAATTAAAAATAAAAGACATGGTATTTTTAGCGAGGTTAAGTGTGCAGCCTATGACTATTTTTGATGAGCAGTGAAGTGTTACTACTGTACCTACCATAGTTAATAAATCTAGTAAAATAATAACATTTTAATGAGCTGTGTTGTAAGTGAAATGAAAGTAATTAAAGTAGCTAATAAGAATTTAGCTCTGGAGTGTTAATCAAAACAGTTAAATATATACACAGTTAAAATATACACTAGAAAATGTATATCTAAAAAGAAAGCATTTGGACGCTCTTTGATCTGTGTAAAAATGAATACAACATTACTGAAGAGCCCTAGTTAGCACTTGGGCTGTACTTAACCGTCCGGTCCACACATAAAGTCACACTTCCTGATGAGTATCATCCTGTTGATCACAAATGATAACTGAATACTTCACTTTTTTGCCAAGTTAAGTGGACAAAAATCTCACAATTTTTCACAGATTTCTCCTAGGATCTGTGCAGATGGCAGGGGAGATTCCTGGTGGGTCTGCAGCACAGGAACCTGTCTGCGCCAAGCTGTGGCTTCCCTGCAGCCCACAAGCCCAGAATAAACAAGAGACTAATTTCAAAGAGCTTCCACTGCGGTTCCTGCAGTTTAGAGACAGTTTAAATGTCTTCATTTGTTCCAGTTTGGAAATCTTTGCATTAGTGTAATCCTGCTTCCAGCTTTGTTCTTTCCTCTCAGCTCACAAGAGAAGTGTGAGAAGCGTTGTGGGGCACAAGAGCATTGAAGCAAATCTACCAGCAATCTGCAGCCAGTGCACCAGGAGCACCTGAATGTCATTCATCTGCTCATTACAATTTCTTGTTGAAAGCTTCTAGCCAGGATCAATTGCATCCCAAATTATCTCAGTGCATGCTCTTGCTGTCAGCATAGGGAATAGAGAGTTTTGTTTTGTTAGACTTGTTCGTCATGATTCAGGCACTAAATGCTCTCACAAAAAATATATATAAAAAGTGTATTCACAACCTAGGAGCCTCTTTCTACCCTATTGCCAATCATTTATTTTCAAGGCTAATACAACATAGGCCATCAGCAGATCTCAATAGTATCTCTGTTCTTTAGACATCTAAAAGGTTAAATGAAGGGCAAGGTTTCCAAGCTTCTCCTCCTGTGCGAGCTGCCTTGTTCCCGTTGTTATCCATGCACTACTTCAACATTAGACTGAGTTCAGTCGGGTGAAGGATAGGCTTGCACTGCTCCTGCTTGAGAAGGTTTATTTATTTGTACTGGGAATTATAACAGCCTTAATAAGAGAACTTTAAATGGTACCCGTGTGCTTCAGTAGCGGCTCTTTGCTGCTGTTGTAGGGAGCAGTTGCTACAAGGCCAAAACATTCCGAGTCACACAGTAGGGTAGGCTGTGTGGGAAATGAAAAGATACTGATCTAGCAAATGTTATGTGGTAGAAATCTATAAGTCATGGGAAGGAGGTCAATGCTACCTACTTATACATTGTATATTTGCAGAGCCTGCCTTTTACTTAATTCAGTCCATATTACTTAATTAGTATTGAGACATGAAGGAGGGACAGATATGTATCTCCTCTGAGATCCAATTTCGCTAAAACAAAAGGAGACAGAAGAAGTTGACAGTAATAGAAATTTATTAACAATTTTCCAGTTTGGTATCTACTAAGTAGGCAAAAAATTCTATTCACTAGAGTTAAAGCATCAGCCAGGGGCTCAGAACATACTTCATGGTGACAGGTATTTAAAATTTGGCAAGCAAGGCAGGCTTGGAATGAGCAGAGGGACTAGAAATCTAAGGAGAAAGAGTTTCAATTTATTTACACTACAAAAAAGCTTTGATTTAGCACTTCCCTTTATAAAGAGTGTTAGAAGCATAAAATCCTATGTGTGGTCACTGTCCTCTCAATAAGACTCTTCACTTCCAGAACCACTCAAGATGGATGTCTTACTTGGGGAAAGCAGAATTGTACTTTCTTCCTTATTGAAAGCATCCCATTATCTTTTTGGATAAGAAAGTTTTACCACACAGATAAGGGCCAGTAACAGAAAAAAACCACCTGTTAAACCAACTTATTTTTGTTGCTCCTTTATACTTCCATGAATGCTGAGAAAGAGATGAGTCATTATGTGCTTGAAAGACACTTTTTCTAGCTGAGGCTCAAGGTCTCACAGACATGTTGTGAAGAAAATCTTTCAAAAGAGAAACAAACTGTTTTGATGTTGCAAGAAATTGAAAAGGTTTTAAAATAGAAAATGTAGTTATCAGAATATCTGCACCACTTCAGGCATTTTTTCTGGCCTTGCTGCTGAATCTCCATACACTGGTCAGTGTTTCCATCCCTCTGATTTGCTGTGGGCAAGCAGAAGTCATTTCTTTAGTGTGGTGCTTAGGATATTTCCAACTAGTTTTCTAGTTTCACTCTTCTCAGTATTGGAGCATTGTTACAGATGCCTCCTGTATTGGCTGTTTCCTGAGCATCCTTACTGGTGTATAGGGAAATGAGGCGATGTTGCAATTCCCTCTTCTTTGCTCACGTAGCAGGCACTCATACAGACACCCACACATTTGCACCAAGCTAAATTTCTTAGTTGTGTACTCAAATCCATTTAAACTGTTCCCAACGTGCAACAAGAACTTCATCAGGGGTAAAAACCCCCATAAACTGAATATGCACTTAATTAAATTTAGAGTAGCAGATTGGAACTCTTATTTGGACAACTATTTGTAGCCAAATTTCAAGTAATTTTTACACTGATTATTTCTGGAGGTAGACAGCAGAGCCTGCATAATGACACCCTCATGATTAGCAAGTGAAGAGATTGCAAACTATATTTTACTGTTATAGGGTAAACGATTAGAAATTAACCAACATGCTGATGTGGGTTTCATTTCAGTAAGTAGTATTTTATCAAGCCGCAGTAAGATTTTAATTAGAACTCATTGAGGGTACTGTTGCATTCAGAATACCAAAATGAAAATGTTAAGCCATTCATCAAATAGTTTAGTTCAGCCTTCTATCTCACAAATAATGTTTTGGTATTAGGGAAAGCTGTTTGGTTATTACCTTGATAGTGAAATTTGGTGGTGATTTATTTTGGATTAAAAAAAACCCACCTCAAACCCAAACTCTAAACCAAAATTAATGTTCCCCCCCCACAAGCTACTCTGACTGCATTTTTCTCCTATTTAAAACTATAATGACCCAATGAAGCTATTAAATTTATTAATGAAGCTATTAAATTTATTAAAGTTTGTCCAAATATAGACAAAGCAAGTAACTTCCCAGCATTTTCTGTGCTTTCATATCATAATGATCAGTTTGTGACTGAGAAATACATGTTACCATTACAAAAGAAATCAGTGATTCTAGTATCAGAAGTAGTATCTAGTACTGAAGGCAAAATAATGTGAATCAGGTAAACCTAGTTGTTTAGGCCATTTTAGTGAAAAATACCTATGTAGGTAATTTCCTCTTAAAGAAGTAACTTTTAAGACTCAAATTTAACCCATTTTTTTAGCAATAATTTTTGCTATCAGATATAAAATCTATAAGCAATCCCCATCTGTAAGAACGTCTGCTCAAGGTGCTGTGTAAATCTGCATTGGGAGCTCAACTGCACCCTGCAGCCATCATTCCAAATACAAATGAAGGGACTATGAACTGGGAAACTGTGGGGTTTGAGCTCTGAAACATCACACACCTTCCCCTCTGACTGATGTCTGTTCCACCCTCTGCCCCTTCCTGAGGCAGGGACATAAGACGATGGGTCACTTTTTTACCTAATAACACTTTTCCAAAATCCTGAATGAAATTACAAAATGAGGGAGTGAGAGAGTGAGTGAGTAAGTGAGTGAATTGTTTCTGAATAAAATAATGCTTTACTTAGGAAATAGTGGTTTAGGGTCAGGGGCAAGTCAAGGTTGTAGTATTAATACCTACTATTAGACATCTGAAAACCAGAGACAACCTTCTGTTTGCTCTAGTCCTTCTTGAAATCTAAAATGATTGTTGACTTTACAGGTGAATAAGAGCTGAGGATCTACAGATCTGTTTAACCTGGCAATTTTTCCATAAATTATATAAAAGTCAGAAAAATACCTCATCTCCTTCCCTCAATTGTTTTAATTATTCAGCTCTGACTATAACAGAAAGTGTTAGCTGTGACTTAGTTTAAAATAACTGTACGGGAATAAGTCTATAAATACATAAATCATATTCTGTGCAAGGACATCCGATTTTTAAGCAGCCACAGTTCAAAGTATTTCAAGTGCCTTTGCTTTCTTAAGGAAACATCTTAGATGTTGATCACGAGGCCAAGAAAATAATGAAGGGATGCTGGAGTAAAATTATGCATAATAGACACTAAATGCTTTTCACAACACACAAATGTAATTGTTAGCATATGATCTTCCTCCCATTGTTACTACAGAGAATCACTCTTGTTCCACTCTTGTTCTTGTTTCGTAGGTTTTCAAAAGTATTTTGATTTGCATTCATCCTCTTTGAGAGAAAACTAGGATTGGCTTCACCATAGCCTGTAGTGGCTCCACATGGAGTTGAGGGCAGTGTGAAGTTCTGGTAGCCCTGGCCCAGCAGCTCTGGGACCCTCTCCATGCATGAATCTGCAGACTTGGTGGTTTGGTGTCTGGCAGGAGCTTTCAGGTGCCACCCACCCACTCCTGAGGGTTCATCAGTTGCCTCAGCTGAGCATGCACTTTCCACAATTTTTTGTTGTCTTTCTTTTTTCTGACTTCTGTTCACATTAATATATTTTCTCTCAGGTTCAGTTCTTGTTTTCCTCTTCTGACTTGGTCAGGTGCAAATCCCAGTGCTCTTCCCTTGCCTCTGTGTTATGATGTACCTTATGATGTCCTTGTTTAGTCTTTTTTGGGTGACCTCTGGATCTCATCATCCCAAGAGTTTACAGTTTGCCAGGTCCTTTAGGCTGTACGCTCTTTCCTGTTAGTTTTGGGGCTTTTTCCACAACACAACTTGGAATTCTTTTAGCATGTGCTTTTAGCTTAAGACTGGTGGAAAAGAAAGATAAAAACCTCTCCAGCTCATGACATCTTAAGCAATAAGTTTGTATTTTAACAAAATTTCATTGGAGATGTCGTAGATTGCTTGATTGGAATATTTCAATCAGAGATCATAGGCCACATTTTGAAGAGGGTAGAGTAAAATGGGTGTAAAGCAAAACTTAGTGCCGTGAAGGAGAGTCTTTCCTTTGATTCAAGTGGATAGATAACTGATAAATAGTACCTTGGAAGATATGGCTAATACAGAAACATTTTTCGTGCTTGCTTCTCCTGTTCTGAAAACAGAAGAGTCAATACCTTGTTTGTATTATTTATTTCTTATAAACTATGTATGTCTACCAGTTTCTGCTTAGAAAGGGAATGCTAACACCTATGTAGTCATTCAAGATCTGCGTCCTGGAGAACTTCATGCTCTGTTGTCAGCCTCTCCGAATTTATTAATGTGCAAGATAATTTTCTGTTATGCAGCGTCAGTTTGAAAAAAAGGCAGATCTCTGAGTTGGAAAAAATTGATTCTTGATTTGTTAACTAATTACTGCTTAATAGTTTTTCATAGTGACTAATGTTAAGTTTTCCTTCTGGTTTAAGGGTACACATATTTTCGTATAGCACAACTCAAAGGCAGCTGAAGGAATAATGCTGACTGGCAATTGCATGTGCAGGTTGATGTAAGAGTGAAGAAACTGGATCATACATTAGCATGTGATCCTATGAAATCATAAGTAATGGGGCCTGAGCTGAAGTCAGTGCAATCAGCCAAAAAAAAGTTCAACAAACTTTAATGAAATACAGATCAAACACAGTAAATTAAATGTTCTATGCTGAATAAAGCATACAGCTTCCCCTAAACCCCTCTTCATGTCAGCACTGAAAACCCCTCTCTTTAAGGAAGCAAATATGAGTACACTAAATTTCAAAATAGCTGAGATTAAGAGATAAATTTTGAAGGACCTTGTATGGAGCAGATCTGAAGCCCTTTACTAGTAAGCGTTGACATTTGGGTATGTGTACTCCCTCTAAAGCAAGACACATGATATAAAAGCTGTTTAATAACAAAAGTAACTGAGTATTAGTGGAACCAATCAATGTTTACCAAATATTCCTGTTTCTTTAGTGCTTGTGAAAACATGCTCTTTTAAACTGTAGATTTTATTTAGCTTTTCTAACTCTAGGAGTACCCAGTAATTTCAAGTTAATGTATACCTAGAGATTAGAAAATAACTAATTACAGTCAAAAAAGCCTGGTAGAGAAGCTCAGTTATTCCAGGAGAAACACACAGAATAGTAGGTCAATCCAACACTAACTTTTATTTCTCTTTCCAGTTTTCTTGTCAGTGACTTATCACCTTATGCTGCAGTTTTACACTTTTTCTCCTGTCAATCACATTCACTGGTGTGAATCCAAACTAAGTCTACGAGCTTCAATGGCATCACTCCCCATTTACCAGAGTATGTCTGAGATCAAAATCCTGCACTATTTTAACATGCTTTCCTCCCAGTGAAGCCTTTCTTCTCTACCAATGAAGTTCCCAGAGTGCACTTTCTCCAGACTGATGCTTATGGTGTATAAATAATTTGGCAGGTGCATTGTATTAATATAAATGATCTGTCACAGCGCCGATTTCCTTGCAGCCCAAGTGAAGTGTGGAGGAACAGGCAAAATGGGAAGTGTGCCTGTTTAACTCTTCCTGCTGGTGCTCTTTCAAGTGGGACTACACTTATTTGCAGCCTGTGGGTATTCTGATACTTTTCTCATGATTTTTGGATGCATTTTGTTTCTCTTATAAACCAAGTGATCCTTTTCGGACATGGGGGCCTCAAGGATTTCAATCTCGTCTCTCTTTTCTTGAAGAAACTTCATAGCTACAACATAAAATAAATTAAAATAAAATTAAAGGTTAAAATAAAGGTTAAATAAAGATTGAAATGCAAGAGAAAACACAAGGTTAAAACACTGACCATGGCCACTGGATCATGGTTCAGCACCATCCTGCTTATCTAGACCTAAATAGCAGCTCCGTGGTGCAAGTTCTTGTACTGCCAGTTCTCTCCCTAAAGGGCTCTGCACAGGTTTCTTAGGTGCCCCTGTTGCTAGAACATTACTTGTATATACCAGAAAATTTTCATCCTCACAGTCAGTTCTGTCAGTTCCTGCACTGCTGAATTTGAAAGGCAGGACAGACACACAAAAAAATCTGTGCAGCTTGCTCAAGGTCATAGAGAAACCTGTGGCAGAAAATAGAATTTAAATACTCTTCCAATTATGGTTGCTTAGATATAAGTAATTCAATTCTAGAATATGTAAGAGCAAATATTGGAACTGGATAAATTATTCAGAGCAAGAGTGTTATTCTGAATGCTTAGCTCCTATGCAGGTGATTTTCAGATTGTTATAAATATGTTTATTTTTCCAAAATGCTCAGGCAACAGTGTCATACATAATATTTGCTGAGATTATTTTCTGCATCCACCATTCAGCAGTTATCTGCAACCAGAATTTTCCTGATGGCATCACTGATTGATGTTTTTGAATCCTCTCAGTATTTCCAAGACTACTGTGGTATCTTTTTTATTTAAGCACAAACATGACCACGTGTACTTATGAGAACTGAGAACTTTTTGGCATCCCATTGACATTATTGAAAACGGACACTTGAATACACTATTACGAAAAAGGAAGATACTCAATGGCATCATAGCCAAATCATGAATTTTACTCAGTCACAACTGCTAAAATTTACTGTCTGATATCCAGAATGCATTTATATTCTAATATTTTGCAACTCCCTGTGACAGAAATACAGTTAATTAGGCATGCTGAAAGGAGAACTTTAGCTACTTCAATATGCATTGCTTCTGTCACAGAATGTTCAAATAGTGGTGGTGAATCAATTTGAAAACTCCAAGTAGGCTAGTTGATATAAATTAAATTAAAAGCTCAAGGCTGCTTGATATGCACTTTTTCAGACAGTGGCTGAAATCCTGCTTAAAAATACCCTGCCAGAGTCAGCCACAGTTTAAAAATTATCATATATCAACTCCCATTTAACTGTCCTGAACATTTCTCTATTTACTTTCCCATCACTGCTGGTTACTGAGATATCTGTGTACAAACAGAAGCTCCCCCTTCCATTAGCATGCCCCTGATTCATTCACTGACAAAACATTCTTGTGATATAAGATCGTATTAACTTTTGCAAGAATTGTAGAAATATAAAGAAAAAAAGTTCTCCACTGTTGCTTCTGCTGGCTGAAATCCATCCTCTCATCCTGCTCTGTAAGCAGCAGGAACTTTGGCCCTGAGCTTTGGCTTCCTGGTGAGGGGGAAGTACAGCGGCAAGTTCTCTGTTACCTTTGAATCCTGCTTCTTTAGGATCCCCTGAACAGAGGAGAGAGTTTCAAAATCAGAGGAGAGCATGATCATGCTTTTATACTTTTCTATGGAACAGAGATATATGAAATCTTTGTACATTTTTTACTGCTTTTTAAAAATATCCATATTTTGCCTGATTCTTGTATATTTTCACATGTGGGTTTAAACCGAATTCTGAAGCCATCATTCAACTGCACCTCATTTCACGTGTCATCTCAACACGTGTATAATTTTCAGAACTAAGACTATTATGAAAAATAGATTGAGAGTACCTTGAGAGATTCCTTTTACTCAGAATGGGATAAGAAGAACCTGTGGCATCCTTGACAGGATTGCATTAAATCTTTTTGTGCGCGGGGAGACTACAGACTTTACAAGAGGCAGAATCAGATCTCTGTTTTTCTAAAGAGTGATTTTGGTTCTTTCACCGGAACTTTTCCTTTTGCATTTGTCCCATCCACATGGGTGGAGCAGACATTGTATTCGCTTCCAAAGAGTCTCTTGCACACTTTGTGCATCCCACTACTATAATCTAGTCCAATTTTACCCATCTCTTTTGTCAGAACGACCTCTGGGACACACCAGATAAAAGCCACAAGGTCTGAATCTTCTACTTCTTCCCCATTCACAAAATCTCTAGGCCAGTAAAGATTATTAAAGGAAGTTAGGCTGCTCTGACACAACTTATTCCTGACAGCTCCATTTTTGCTACTACTCACAACCTTGCTATCTCCAGATGTGACAGCATCTGAGTGATAAATAATGCGGTATTCTCTGTTACTTGACATGTTTGTTGTGCACCATTATTTGAGAAAACCAGTTATAACTTGAACTGGTCAAGCCTTTTAATGTTCTTCTGATCATAAATATTTATAGATTTTTTTATTATAAAAATGTTTTCACTTTATTTTGTAAACCTGTAGGAAAACACAATTTTTACTTAAATTATTTACATTTCTTGGCTCATTCTTCATTTCTACCCTTCCTTCTCTATCAAATAAACAGATAAGGAAAAGGAGAAGCAAAATTATAAACATTATAAAAAAATGAAAACTAATCAAGTTTGCTATGTAATTTTGGGGAACTGTGAGTATATTGGGGGAGGTAGGGTTGCCTTTTGCAGTATGCAGTATTGGAATGAACTATCCTCTGCCTAGCCCCAGCTTGTGCTCTAACAACTTCTTTGACTCATTAATAATTAGGGCATCTGCTAAAGTTCTCTCTCACATATATATTTAAGAAAACAATTATAGAAATAGTCCTCCCTTGGAACGGTAAACCATGCATAACATTTCACAGTGATACGTGCACATCACCACAAAAGAGTGACAATTGATCTCTGCAATCTTCTTTGTTTCACTTTTCCATTATAAAAATGGTATCATGTTTGTATGAGTAAACCTTGAAATGTTAGGCTCTATCAATGCAATCTTAATTTGGCCCTTGTGAATATGTTTTTCATACTGTCCTAGTCACATGATTGTATTTTTTTCTCTCATGAAAATCCTATCTCATTCTGTGCAGAATGAATAGTGTTCTTACATTTTCACAATCTGCTATTACTTGGATTGTTCCCCATCCAGTCCTTGAGTTGTCTTAATCCTCTTTTAAAAAACTCATCCTTGATCAAATGCTTTCCTGTAAACACCTTCGTCCATGAACCAAAGGACTTTTATGTCTCTTGCCCTTCTCCATCTGTTTGCCAAGTACTGCGGTTTAAAATTATCACTAATGTGGCTGAACACATATAAGAAATATCCCTACGTAGCCTCAGTGTGTCTTACTACAATACAAATGCTAGCAGAAAACAGGTTTTTCTGCTTTTTATTCCCTTACCCCGCCCTTACAGAAAATGCTAATGTAGTAAGGGCAGCAGTGTGTGATCTCTGCTCAGCACACTGGAATCACCTGCAATTCTTTCACTGCAGGTGGCTTCCAGTCTGACTCCCATTTCCCACCCAGGCACAGCAGTAACCTGCTGCACAGCAGGGCTCACCCAACAGATGCAACAGACTACAGTATTTGCAGGAAACACCTATTACCTAGGACTTTAGTCAATTAGACAACTCTAAAATAGAACTGCAGTCCAAAACTCATTTTCCCTGTGAAAGCTTAACGTTAAAGCAGAGGGCATTAAGTGGGCAGCACACAAATACACCTGTGCCTCGTTACCAACCCAGGAACAGCTGTGTCATATAACAGAGACCATAAAGGCTCCAGGTTAAGAGGGGAGCTTTAGCCGGGGCCGAATTGGGTTTGAGGTAAGAGAATTTCATTTTGAATGTGTTCACTTTCTGAATTGCCTGAGTGTACTTGTTTTCCTGAAAAGTAAATTTGGGAGGGTATTGTTGAGGTGTAAGGAGGAAGTTCAGTGTCCTCTTTTGCTTTGGGTGAGTAGCTTGACTACAATTAAATAGTTATAGTTGCGAGCTCTAAGTAGAAAGGTCTCTCAAAATAGCTGTTTACTATTTTGTGCTTATTAGTGTTGGGCAAACCAAGATATTATTAATAAAGTAGGACGCTAAGGCATCTTGCTTTATCTTCAGGTAGGTTCAAGTTATGTTCTTGCTTCTTAGTCTGTAGTGAAATCTCTAGCAAAGCGGAAAAAGTCCTCATTCCTGCACTTTGTTTAGTGGTATTAACTTCCAAATTTTTCCCTTATTTTTATCAATTTCTTCTACATTGTTGCTTGCTCCTCAAACAAAGGAGGAGCTTGCATGAGGCATTCTTGTACTCAGTGCACAGCAACTTGAATTAAGCCAATATGGACACTAAGCATGCAGAGCACAGTGTCCGTGTGGTCGTGCTCATGATGCTCAGGCCACCAAACCTTTGTTGTAGTAATGAGACAGGACAGAAAGTGTGTGCTTCTCTTTGTTGGGGTGGAAGAAAGGACTGAAGCTACCCAAGGCCAAGTTTTCCTGTTAAATAGGCTGAGGTTGCAGGGAGGCCTGAGCGCCTGTGCTGCACCTGGCTGGGGGCTGCAGGGGCTTGGCACGGAGCTGGGAGCAGGGCTGGTACAGGTGATGTCTAACACAGGGCCCAGATGAGCTGGTTTCTCCTTCTGTATGTTGTCTGGGTAATCAAGGTCTGGCCATTCTGTTGAGGCTTTCAAAATTTCCCGTGTGTATTTTTGCCAGGTTTGGTTCTGAAATAATTGTATGAGTTTGAGAACTAGATAGTCAAGTATAAGTTTGCCTTTATCTAGATCTATCTGTGCAATGTCTAAAGAGCATTATCATGTATTGCTACAGTGCATACAACCTCCCTCTACAGGATTGAAAATGCTTTGCTTTCCAATGTCATGTTGATGCATTTGAACCAACATATTTTCTACTGGCAATTTGAAACTTTTTGAAATATGTGTCTATAAAGTATTTGCAGATGGACTAAAAAAATGGTTTTCAGAAGTTATTCAGCTTATTCTTTGTCTATAAGCTGCTGCCTTAATTGCTGAATTAAATGCTCCTTCACGTAGTCTGAAAGCACTGCCTTTTTTGTGTGTGAAGTTGGCTGTAAATGCTTATTATTGTTTGCTTTGTATTCCTCTTCATTATGGTGGTCTTTGGTATATTGAACTGGCATATGTGAGACCTAACTGGGGGTTTTTTGAGTCACTCTTGCCATTTGCGAATTATTTGTGAAGTCTTTTTAAAAAAGCTTGTTTCCCGCTATTTTAGGTAATAAATCGTTTTGCTGAGATTTCTTTAGTGGTTTTCTTCAGAAAAGTAGACAAAACTTGCCTGTTGTCACAAGGTATAAAAAGATAATTTTTTTATTAACTCAGTTTCCAGAGTGAATTTTCATTTCCCCAGAGAGAGCAAAGATGTTAATTAGATGGAAAATTTTGCAAAATGGTGATAAATCTGTGATATCTGCTGAAATAGTTCAGAACATCTCAGACATTCCTTGTGAAACCTGGTATAGCATCTTTTCTGTGGAGTAGAAACAACTTCTCTTTGGCCTCAAAAGTGACTAAGACCGGTTTTCTGTGAAAACCTTGAACAAGAGACCTCATTATCACTGCCAAGGAGCTTGGCTTGCTGAGGGTAAATCAGCTGCATTCATTTTTATAATAGTGAACTCAGCCAGGGAGAAGATCTCAAATGAACACAAGTAAAGGACAAAGAATCTGTGCTTTAGCGGTCCCACCCCTCACTTATCCTTTGCAAAGTGAGGATAATGCTTTTCTACCTCACAGGGCTTTGAGGAAAGCCTACACACACATTTATGCCCCCACCTGCTTGGGCACGTGCACGTGTTCCTGGCTGCATGTGCCTGTGTGCACACTCCTCTGCAGCTTGCCCTCATGAGGCAATTACAGCTGAACTTTAGGAAGTCCCTAACCAAGATGAGCCTTTCTGTATATTGATATAGTCACAGTTTTCTGGGTGTTTTTCCCAGAGATAAACCCTCTGATTACAGATAAAGCTAAACAAGGTGCAGCCACTTAGGAAACCTCCACTGCAAAGAGTAGGTGGCTCTTGTACCAGTCTCTTGGCACTGGGGACGTGGTTTGCATCAAATGACAAAAGGGAAATGTCATCCTAGTGCAAAAGCAGCAACCAGCCGAGCCTGTGGTTACTGTAGAGATGTTCTTTGTGTGGCAGACTGGATCTTATGCAAACCTAATTAGTTCTCAGAATGGAGTGGGTATCTGTTCTGTTAAGTTTATTGTCATTTTATTGTGAAGGCCTGATAATGGCTTGGTTTAACTGCGTATGGATGGCATTCATTTAATGGAGTGTAACTTGATTGGAATCTTGCCTTATCAGGGCAGCAGAAATAGCTGTAAAATTTTATTGACCAGTGAAACAATGGGTCAGGAGCTCAGTGTGTACAAATCAACACAGCTGGCTTGGGAGTCAGCAAAGCACCATCAGTTTATGCCAGCTATCTTGTTTCAGTTGTCTGAGAACTGTTTTAACGTGATGGCTAGAAACCTGGTTTTCTTAACTTTTTTTTTTTACTGCCTTCACAGTCATAGTCCTTAAATGCCAAGAGTATTTTCTGAAATCATGTAAGTGGAATGATTATAAAAGTTAGTATGTTAAATCTATGTAGAAATGGAGCTGCACATAAATTCAGAGCTGTATTTTGCATAACATCTGGGGTGATAGGGAAAGAAAAGCAAAAAATCCTGAGTTGAGTTGGAAAAGAAAGAGTTTATTTGCAAAGACCTCTCGAAGTCAAACTTGTCAGATGAAAGTCCTACATTTCATCAGAACAGGGCGCTTTTTTTTTCAAGAAAAATTTTCATTTAAATAAAAATTTTGATTGTTTCAAATTTAAAAACTTTCCAGTGGAATAATGGTAAATTCCTTTTGAGTCAACGTTATACAGAGTCATGCTGCTAATCACTTAAGAAGGTTCTTACCCATCAACAAAGGTAAAAATTTATCTCCAAATGAAATTCTTATTTTAAAGAAACTAGACCAATTTTACTCTTCTGGTTACTTCACTGATTTCTACTCTTCTAGGTAGGACTTGCCTCACTTTACTCAATCATGGTTTGTGGCCTGTGACGATGGTAAGATGCTGTTACAAGTAACTGCATTAGGCAGCAGTACTTATTTCTATTCATGTACATAGAAACCAGAGGAATACAATAGCCCTGAAGGGTCTTTTTCTTAATCATTAGCTACTAATCATACTGTATATAAGAAGTTGTCCTGCAAATCCAGTGTGATGCAAAGATCCCTGAGCATTTCAAATCATTCAGTGGGCTTTAGGATGAAGCCTTGCTCTTCTGGGTGATCTAATGCTTTATACTGTGACCCTTTTAAAATTCATTTAACATGTCCATACTTTTTTCATTTAAATCTGATTGATTTCAACACATGCATTTGAGTTCTAACCCTAGAAATGCAAATACTTTGTTATGAAAGCATCTGTGGAAGAGTTATCAGTTAGATGCCTTTCTCAGAAGTAGTTGAATGACAAATTCAAAGAGCTGTATAATTTAGAAAAACAAATATTGGCAGTTTCAGAACAATACTTAGCAGGTGATCCCTTTCAGTTTTTGAGAAGTGCTTTTGATGGCTGATTTAGTTTCTGTAGTGGTCTGTTAGCTCCTGCAAAGGATTCCAAAATCATCTTCCACTTCAAAAACAATGTTGTAGGATATATAAAACATCTTTTAATGTATGAATGCATAAAAATTGAAGAGTAACCCACATGCCATAGTGGGAAAGGAATAGGTCAGGATGAGGGGGAGAAGCTCAGCTTCGTGAGGATGGAAGGTGTGGTTTTTTCCCACTCATTTCAATGCAGTCCTAAGCATATTAAAGTCAACATATACACCCTAATACTGGTTCCCCAATCCTTGTTAAAATAGTTTTTAAAAACATCAATGTAATGGCTTAAAAACTCTTCTGCCAGAAAATATTAACTGATTCAAATGCCCATTTAGAAGCTTGAAAAAACTCTGTACTTGCAAAAAGGTATCCAAACACGCAAATACTTTCTACTGTTCTGGAGGGAGCTCTTTAACTCTTTTTGTCAGTACTGACATCTACTTAATATATTAGGCTTTACAGGAGTCTTATTTATTGTGACAAATCAAAGTGCTGCCAGGGTGCTCATCTGCCATGGAACTAATTTTTCATGTCATCTGTTGTGAGAACAGGAAATGAAAAAAAAAAATGCTTCTTCAGTTATAGGTCTGATTTGTGTGTGGAGAAAATGTATGGGCTGAGTTCTATAGCAGAAATTTGCTTGCAGAGATGTATAGAGTTGTGCCTGTGTAGGTGTTTGTGAGTACTGAGTCTTCCACAGCTGACATCAGAGCACTGGAGGCTGGAAACAGAGCAGTTTCAAAGCTCTTCAAAGTCAGGTTTTATTATACAGAAGTACACACACATCTTTCAGGGAAAAAAATCCCATAAATAGGTGGGGTTTAGTTTATATATAAAATAATATGGTTATGATTTCTTTACCTATTGGATGCAGTGATGTGTAGAATTTTTTTTTGTTTCTATACAGATAAGGTCTGAATCTGTTATGGTCTCTTTAGATATAACGAGCTCCACACAGTTATGCATCTGATACCGTCACAGAGCTCAGTTATCTTAGAACACCAGAGTCTTCCTTTAGTTTCTCTACAACTCCAGAATCTGAAAATTAACTCTGGCCTTTTCCCTAACTGGATGCTGAATTTTTTTTTGGAGTATTCAAATTTTGAATGAGCCCTTTCATGTAATGTGACTCACTGAGGTGTTCTCTTGAGGCTCCAGCTGTGTGTTTGTTTGCAGGGCCCGCTGTGGTCCCCAGCAGGCAGAATGCCACATCCCTGGAAGCAGGCACGGCACACGGCCCCTCGCTGTGCAGTACAGAGCCAGCCCTCCGACACGCTGAGACAGAGGATACAACTGCACAAGGACCTCGTTTGCATAGCAGAAAGGTGTGAAATGTAACATGATTTATTACAGTAGCAGAGGTGAACTCGGGGTGAGGTACACTCTACTAAAAGTTTGCACTTCAATATTCTACTTTTTCTTTAAAAGGATAACTTCCAGGGGAGAATGAAGTTTGGAAGACTGATGTCAAATTCTGAATTTCAGTCTTGCCACCACAGAAATTTGGCGAAAATCAATATTGTCTTCAAAGTGTTATTTCTTGCAGCTTGGACATATAATTGAGGAATGTTTACCCTCATCAAGACATTTGCTCCAAAATAGAAAGACTGCATTCAAACCCTCAAGCTTGGAAAATTTTGATAGCAAATCTAAGCGTCAAAAGAAGGATTAATGAAAATAATGTGTGTAATTACTTAAGAACATGTAATGTTTGGTAAGATGTCTGTCATATCACATAGACTGAAATAATTTTGTTTAGTACGCCTGAGGGAGCAATCGAATTACAAAATTTGCTTTGTTTGTTTTTGGGTGGTGGTTGGTATTTCAAGGATTATTTAGTTTATGTAATGTACTACAGGAAATCTTTATTTGTGCCATGGAATACAAGATAAATCATCATCTTGGCAGGTTCAGGTTTGGTTCCTTCCTTTTCCTTTAGGAGGACACTGTTGTAGTATAAAAGAAATTTTGTTTCTATTGTTATTTTTTGAGTTTGTTTGGTTTTTTTGCTTTTTTTTCTCAAGGAGCAGACCTAAGTGAATGTGAGGGGCAATAGCTTGGTTGCTCAGTGACAGGAGACAATATTTGCTATTAAATTTGAGCACATATTGGCCAACCATTATGGTGCCTTAGGGAGGAATTTCAGCACTCAGCTGAAATTTCAGATGGTTTGTAAATCTAGTAAGGTCACAGAAGAAAAAGAAATGTATAAAGGTTGAGACTTCCCTGGACGGTTCCTTCCCTGCTCACTTTTCCCTCTACTGTTTCAGTCCCTCCTGTGATAACAAATGCAGTTACCCTAAAGGTGATGCATTGTTTTAGGCATTTTAAGAATCACTTTGTCTAAGCACAATGCTTCCCTATATAAAGATCCTCCAAAAGTTAACAATGATGATCAGCTATGTCCACTCCTAAAGGAAAATTCTGAATACTAAAAGAGTGCTGTCCAAGAAAAGCACATAATGAATCTGTTGATTCAGTCACAAGAAATTTTAGGTCAGGTAAAAGACAGGTAATAAAAGACAACAGTAATATAATCTTAAGAAACCCTCAAATAAGTAACAAAATTGAGAAATATAGTATTTCCACATGAGAAACTCTTCTTTGTCTAAGTGCGAGAAACATAAGACAAATCTGGATACACATCTTTCAGCTTATACTTTATGATAATTTAGTGAACTCAGTTTGTATCTAAATCTAAAACACTATCATATCCATCAAATAAAATATATTCTCTGATAATATTCATGTTATGTATTAATGGCTATCAACTTTTCCTACTTTCTTTTTTCTTCTCTTTGCAATCACATTTTGTGGCAGGTATATAAATACTTTGATATCTGTGACTGAAAATTTAAGTGCTGTGTGAGCACCATCCCCATTTTACAGCCTGTCGAAGACTGCAATGGAGAAAATTTACTGTCATTCAGCGTGAGGAAGTGACAGCGCCTTGCAGTGCTCTGTGGGCCCCACTGTTCTCAAATTGTTGGGGTTAAGGTCAGAATTAGAACCTATGATTAAGTGTTGTCTCAAAGATGCTGTAATTGTGCGCTCTAAACTAATATAATATCAAACCTTTGCTCATACGAATTTTTGAAGTGAGTGATCCCACCACACGGACAGATGTTGCAGGATTGAAGCCTTGTGTATAAAAGCATCACTCCCATTCACTGCTGGATTGCAATCAGACAAACTTCCTGTCTTTTTACAAAAGCAAGACAGAAACTCTTAATCAATAGAACTTCTCTAATTAGACAATTAAAACATTAACAGGTGCTTTTTGGGGTGGGGAGAGGGGAATGTCATAATTACAAAAGTACTAAAAAGATTATCTTCTCTAACAGTGCAAATAAGTGCATTCGTTGTGATGAATATAATAAGCCTCTTACTATGTTTCTGTAGCTTAATTTATAAATTGGCCTATAAAGGCTTTAAAACATTAATTTTTGTAGAACCTGGAACAATTATTCCTTCACAGGAGTAGTCTTCCAGATGCATAATTAGTAAACTGTCCACGGTGTTTTCAGGAGTGCTAGCAGCACATCTTTCCCTGTATTGGACCGTGTTTTCTGTATATTGGACCTTCATGTGGCTATTGGCTGCATCAAGCTGTTGATCACAAGCTTTGTCATAAGAATGTCACTGCTTTTTCAGTTAAAATTAGTGTAACAGGATCACCTTCAAACTAAAGTAGACAGAGACAGTTTAGATCTGATGCAATATCAGATTACTGGTATTTAAATATTATATCAGAAAAAGCTTCTTATCATACTGGGTATCTCAACCAAACTAACAATCTTATGTTTGGAAGAAATGCTTGCTAGGGGATAATAATGAGGATCTGAAGGTAGGGAAAAAATCAAGTAGAAGTAGTTTAATTTCAGTTTTGACTCAAGTATGTATTTCCTTTCTCTGGAGTTACAGAATCCATAATATTAGTGTTAAAAGGTGTATGATATTGAAACTGTGAGATGATACTTCCAATATAAGAAGATTTAAAAGTAGGTACTCAGAAAGACTGAGTAACTTTCTTTGGTCTTTGACCTGTATTTTCATCTTGTATTTTTCAGTCTCTTTTTTTTCCTCCTTTATTACATCCATTCTCATAGATATTCACAAGCTGCATGGATAGCAGACTCCTGAAGCAATGCACTTGACAGACCCTGGGTTCAAATAGACACAATCTCTTTAAATATGAATAAAATTTAATGAATAATTATGTCTGCCAATGTTGATAAGGCATTCTGCTCCCAAAGCTTGTGCAGAAGCTGCTGTGTTTTTCCCTGTTCTCATGCACTCCAAAATAAAATAGTCTGCTTGTGTTTTTCATGCTCCTGAGTACAAGAAATCCCCCTTGCTAGCCAGGCCTGCTCTGGGCCTGGTGTTGTTCTGACCTTTACAGATATATTAATGTGTCAGACACAGGCAAGTCAAGCACTGCTGATGGAAATAATGTCTTAATAGAGGTTGACAAGTATTAAGGAAAGAAAAATATTTCCTTCAGTTGTAAAAGATCATTTGAGTTGATTTCACACGAGAGAGGCATTGTTTGTCTGGAATCATGTCTGGTTTTTTCCATCCTGCCGGTTCCTGTAATAAATGCTACCTGTAAGCTTATCCTGGTGTGCTGTCCAATCACCAGCGCCCCCAGTCTCACAACTGTGCAGTGCACCAGTGCCACAGTGCATTGTAGAGTAGATGTGTCTATTTTTGAATTAAACCCAATGTCGGGTTACTTTGGTTGTTTTAATGTTTTATTAGACCATGATAAATTTCAAACCTCACTGAAATAAGTAGGAGTCAAGATTCGAGCTCTATGAGTCTTTCTCACCTCTATATCTGAGTGCAATTTGCAACAGAATACATGGAAATTACACGCTTTTTAACTGATTTTCATTTTTTGTTTTTGCTCAAAGGCAGTGGTGATTTGTTATTGTTTAATGTTCTCAATTGCTTTCAGTATTCTAAGCATGGCATGCTGATGTTTTAAAATGTTAAACAAGTAAATATTGTGGCTGTAGATTGTTGAATGATTGTTTATTTTGGGAATACTACAAGCTCAACTCTCTTCAAGGAAAGAAAGGGACAAAACAACATAATGTTGGTGAAAATCATGTTTACTGCTGTAGCCTGGTTGAGGAAGCAGAGTAAATATTTTGTTTTGCGCTTTAATTTCAGTGTGTACTTGGATATTATTTGCATGACGCATCAAACTAAATCAAATCTCTGACGAGATGAGTGCAGAACCCTGCATTCATTGATTTGGGTACCCTTTTGTGGATAACTGCATGACATTTGAAGGTTGGATTTCATGTTTGGAGATGGTGCTACAAATAATGATGAAAAGAGCACTGTGGGTGAAACGTAGACGCATAACAACTCTAGAAATGCAGCTTGGCAGCAAGCAACTAGAAAATAAACATTGATGCTGACAGCTGGAGGACAGTAAATACCAGTAAATGAAATGAGGTGGCACACAACAAATCTAGCATCATACTGCAGATAATTGAAAGAAATTGGACATTCCTGTGAAACTTTTTTTCAGCCCAATAAAGAAGTGCATTAAAAAGAACTAGAAACATTGGGTAGAATGCAGTGCAAATGCAAACTTAATGATAATGGACTGGGAAATTCCAAATCATAATTCACTCAACAATTAAAAAAAAAGAGGACAACATGGGTATTTTCAGCTGCCATGCCACTGCTGAAAATAACGCGTTTTCCACCAGCATTTCTATTCCTTAGTTAAAACTTACATGTCAACATTTGACTTTGGATGCTTCATGTTTCAGCAGCTCTGAAGAGTGTGCCCATCCTATCCCTCACACTCAGTAGTACTTTCAATACACCACATTTGATTATGGCCAACCAATCTTCGGGAATATACTGCAGCATGAGAAGTTAATATTTTAAAATCATGAAGGGTTGTTGGAAAAAGTCAATTTTGAACTACTTTATTAAAAAGGCAGTTTAACTGACTTTATGTAAATAGTTTGACAAATTCCTTCAAAACAGTCTTTTGAACACACAGCTGGATAAAATCCATGGTTATTGGAGACGGTGGGTTTCCTGTAAGCTCTGTGCAGGAGCAGAGCAGGTTACATCTGGGTTTGGAGTTCTTCAGTTAAGTCTTTTCCTTCCATTTCTGTGGAGCAGTGGAGAACAGCAGCTCTCCTGCACATGACAACTGTGCCTGCACGTGTTGGTGTCAGGCAGGAGAGGGTCAGCCTTGCCTGGAGCCACTTTCTCTTCTCTTTTTCACACAACCTGCTACTCACATAGAGAAAGGTGGGAGAAGAAAAGTACATACATACTGTTCTTATTCTTCTGCCAAATCTGATGTCGGTACGTAGTGAATAGGCTCTCCAGGCTCTTCATGAGCCACTTCGTTCTCAGCTGAATGTCTGAGTTTTAAAGTAAACACTTATGGAAGTGTAGTCCTTTTACAGGAAGGGAATAATGGCTTGCAATGTGAATAGTGAACTGCATAAGATCTGCTTAGTTGGACATACACCAGCCAGTGAGGAAGCAGGAGCAAATGTAATGTTTTTCCTAATGAACTGTAATTGTGAAATTGTAATACACAATTGTGTCATTTTGATCAGTCACGTGAGTTTTTCAGTGTTTTATAGCGGGTGTACGGAATAGGACGTGTATGTCAGCTCCCAGCAGGGCACCTGAGCAGCTTTCAGGGTATACTGTGTTATTTTATGGTTGTCATAACACTTTGATCCTTTCCTCTAACAGGAAGCAGCAAATTAAGTGGAGTATCTTTGTTTTGAAGTTATGTCTTCTAGTGATTGACTTTTGTTCATAAGACCTTTACTTTGATATATGTACCAAGGAACTTGTGATTGGTGAATTTGCATTTCACCCAAGGCAGGTAAATCTTCATTTCCTAAGCAGGTCATTTCCCATACCTGGACTGGCCTCACAAGAAACTTTGTCCTTCCTTTCAAAGTATTTAATTTTCAGAGGGTGAGGGCAACTTCTTCTGGGCATTACAGTAAAACTCTGTTATATTTAAAAGCTCATAAAATTTCAAGTACTTCCTTAGCTGAGCACACATTGTAACAGCATTTGAATTAATTAAACTTCTTTTATTTGTTCATGAAGACTTCATCATTGTCCCATGCCAGTTTCATGTAAAATCCATTATTTTTCTGGCTTGATTTTTAGATCTATAAATCTCTATGAAAACTCTGTTTTTATTTATTTGAGGTTTTTTGTTTGGTTGGTATTTTTTTGGTGTGACACTGAAACTTGGAATTACCTTGGATTTTAAGGTAACTGCATATGTCTGAGGTAATTTGGCACAGCCCACTCCCATGAAAATCCTGGGCTAGCAAACTGATTGAAATTCCCAGAAAGTTTTTTCCCCTGGTACCAAACGTGTGCTCCATTCTTGAGATATTAGTTGTAGAGTTAGTCCATCAGAGTAGATAAAGGACTCTGGATTTTATTCCTTCATGTTTGTTTCCTGTGCTCCAAATTAGGATGATTCTTTTCGTACATTTTCTCACATTTATAGATGCCAAATGAGGTAGGTGGTGCTGTACCAGGAATGATGTCAAACGTGAAATACTCAAAATATCAGGGGACAGTTAGTTTCTCCAGATTTAGTTTTTTCCTGATGAGCCTGTAAACAAATGGCAGCCTTATTCAACAGATCTTTCCTTCAGGGAAATGTCTCTCTTACAGAAGAAAAGTCATACAGCACTTAGGTTCTACAGAGATCTCATTCAGGGTGGAAGATAAAAAATGTCCTCCATATATCTTTTGAGGAAAAGTGAAGTTCACATTTCTTCTTCATGTGTTGAATTCAGTGTTAAATTTCCAACAATTTCAGCCTCCCAGATGGGCTTAAAACTTCTGATCACCAGCAAGATGAGTACATTTTATGTCAGGAGTAATACAGAAGGGAGAGACCAGAACAGAAGATCCACCTTAAATAAAGTATGGTATGACATTTGCCAAACAAATAGGAATTTTTATTCTTCTTCCAGCATGCTATGTTAGTTATAAATTACCATTCATTTTTAAGATAAAATATTATTTTTCCATTCTAAGTCTGTGCAAATGACATGGCATTTAAACAAACTGGACCCTTTTAAACTTCTTGTTAAGTGTTTCTTTGTTCAAAAGTGTGAATTGATTCTCCATGTGTATAGACTTTGAAAAGAAGAAATTTATTAGAGAAGGTTTGAGAGCACAATACTGGATCTGCTCAAAAATTTCAAAGGAAATCCGTAATTGAAAAGCCATAACATCTCTCAACTTTGCTATAGCTATAGCACTTGAGCACACTTAAAACTGTGGCATGACTTGAAAATAGAGATGGAAACCAGGATTTTATTTTTTTAACAAGTTTTGGTGAAAAAAGTATAGCTGAAGTGTTAACAACAATGAAAGCTCATTTCTGGAACAAAACCATTGCTGGGACATTTAACTTATTTTGCTGTTGTTCAGTGAAGTGCTGCTCGCCTCCCCACTGTGAGCACATCGTGTTCAATCCGCAATGCAAATAGATTCAGTTCCAATTCAGTTCGTTGCTGTGTTTTACTTGTTTGTATCTCACAGAGCCATTCTTTTGAAGCCAGGTATCTGCTCATTCTTTTTTTTGTTGTTGTTTTGTTTACTCATTGCCCTGCTGTAGAACCTAGCAACACACTTTATCTGACAATGAGGTGTATTTGAATACATGGCTGTTTCTCCAGAATAGCAATGGTCAGCTGCTATTAAAACTTGCAACATGATTGCCTGTGTCACATAATCTGCACGATTTGGTTGTAAGATGCTCATTATTTCTGACCTTTTAATATGGCTTTGCAAATCAGACACCATTAAATTTTAAAAATGCTTATTTAAAAATCCCTCTGGGTTACCTACAGTTATGCTACTGATGGGTGTATAGCATGCGCATTTTTACTGTTTGTTATATAAAGGAAGCTTTTCTTTTCAGAATTTCTTTCAAAGCTATGCATGTAGATGCAGGTTAGGATTGCTTTCGAAATTAGCTGAAATGAGTGTCATTGTGCTGAGCTATATTTATTGATGAATTCTTTCACTGGCACACAAGCAGGACCTGTCACAAATGTCTGCAGAAGTGTTCACTACTCATTTCTGAAGGTAATTGAATGTCAGAAACTCTCTAAACACTTTTCTACTCTTTTCAGTAACTTTTTCTGTTCTTGGTGGAGTGCTACAGAGGAATGGTTTTGTATGGTTCCTTCCTTTGTGTTCCTCCAGATAGTGGCAGTACAAACCATTTGTTATTGGTTGCAGATATTTACACCTTTGCAGAATGTCACTAGAGCTACAGAGCTGTAAATTCCCTTTTGCTCTAAGTTCCTTCTCCAACTATTTTTAAGGCATGGTCTTTCAGGACATTGAGGTGATTGATGGCTTTCCAGCATTCATATGCACATCTCAGGTTAGATATTAAATATTTAATTTAGAAGTGTTATATAAACATATGCATTGAAATTGGGGATTCTGGCCAAAGTGTCTTAATATCAGCCCAATGTTTGTTTTCTTCCATATCAGGATTTTCTCTCAGACTCTGGATCTCTGTTAATCAGTGACTTTACTGGAACCTCTTTTTCTTACAAAGTACAGCACGTAGTTAAGTCCTTGTAGAGTACTATCTTGAATAAAAAATTACAAAACTGTTTATTAGGGATATGTAGAATTCTACTCTGAAGAGAAGATGGACCATTCCATTCCATGATATCAGTACTCATGAATTGAATGATGATTGAATGAAAACCCCCAAACCCTTTTATTCTTCCTTTCAGTGTTTCATTTCTAGGAAGAAGAATATTTACATGAATACTAATTAAAATTAAATTCTTAATTCACAAACTCGGGCTTCTAAATGGCATTGGAAAGGTTTTGTAAAACCTCTCCACAGGACCCCAGTGCACAGGCAGTTACGTCAGCCAGTGAGACCAAGCTCTTGCAACCAAAACCAGACACGAGGAGTAATTATGTAGTCTGATTCTGATAAGAGAAAATTAAATGTAAATGTTGTACCTAGCTAGTGAATGGTGCAGCAGCCTGAGTTTTCTAATCATGAGGGCTCAGAGCTGTGGCTAGGGGGGAAAAAAATAGAGGAAAAGGAAAAAGTTTAAACTTGTTCTGAGGTTTCCAACCCTTCCTCTTTTATCTGTCATTTGCCTGTGTTTGCTATGACTACCTGAGATATTGGAAACCTCAGTGGTTCCTCTAGATTTTTCTTCTATTTCTAAGAACAAAATCCAATTCGTACCTTCAGGTGTAAGGAGGAGGGAAAAGTGAAATATCAAAATCAAAATGTACTGCTCACACTTGTTCCATGTATTAAACATTAAAATTAAAATGATCATTCAACTTAAATCAAATCTAATCTGTTTTTATGCATGGCCACTGAGAAATATGCTGTCTTTTGAATAGCTTTTGGATATTAATATGTTATAGATGTATTTATTAATATTTTCATACATATATTTATTTTCATTACATAAAGCTCTGGTTAGAGACATGGAAATTGATAGGCTCTATTTTTTTTAAACAGTGTGAACAAAGCTGAATTTTATCAATACCTTGGAAAACCCACCCTTTGATAGGCAGAGATATAGAATTTATTTCCCCATCAGATTAATCAGCCTCTACAATTATTCACTGAAATCTTTGAAAAAGCCAGTGATTTTAAGGAAATTTCTTTAACAATGCACAGATAATATATTGAGGATACTGCTTTTACATGGGAATGGCTGGAGACACTATTAAATGTCAAAACATTTTCTCTTCTACTATATTTGTTTCCAGCCACTTTTGTCTTTTTCCTTGTGTTTTCATGGAAATCAGTAGGTGCAAGGTCAGGTCCACAGAAGAGATCTCTGGTAACAGGAGGGAGCTTGTCCCACCTCTTTGAATTCTGAAATACAGGACGTACTGACCACTGGGAAGTGTCAGCTAAATTAGAACAGAACAGCAGAACAGAAATCTGATAAGCCATCTAAATTAATTAATTTGTTAAAATTGAACTTGTCAGTTTATACAGGTCCCTGCATGAGGCCTGAAAGTCTCTGAAATATATAATCTTATTCTCAGGGATTCTCTCATTTCTCTGGCAGAATTAGGCCCTGTAGAAGATCAGCAATTATGCAATTAATACATTAATCTAAAGGTTTAAGAAATAAACAGGAAGTTTATCTAGCTAAGAAAAATAAATTATTCTTGAAGCAGGAAGCAGATGGGCACTTGATTAACTTTGACAAAACATCTTATTTCCTTGGACTTCAACGAACTGCAGCAAATTAGGCTCTGAGTAAATGAGGTGTCCAAAAGCCAGTAGAGAGAGTGTTATTAAGTTTGTTCCTATTTTTAGAGGATGACATTGGAAAATGTCAGTAAAACAATAAAAGATGTAATTAAATAAATACTATTTTTCTATCTGTGTGGAAAAAGCAAAGGCAGGCAGATGGGAGAAGAGAGGTACACAAATTAAAAAGCTGAGCTCATATCCATGAGTAATAATGCGTTTACACGACGCTTGCATTAGCCATTGTCCATCTGTAAAGCAGTAAATGTTCACTGCTACAAGATATCCAGATCTTAAGTGTTTCAGGGGAAGACTAAAAACATTTTGGGCTCAATTGATGGGAATGAAAATTTAATGAACTAGCTGATTTTGTTAAAAGGATACTTGAGACTGTAGAGTAAAATTTGAACTAAACATTCTTCCTTTTGTATTCATAAATTGTAATAATTGAATTAAAGCTGGTAAAGGTATGATGTAATCTCAGTATTGGAAAGGGACTAGAAATTAAAGGGTATGGCAAGGATTTTAAAGGCAGTGCATGATTCTCAGTGATCTTACCCACACTTAAGTTTCTTTACATTGGAAATGTGGTATCACTGGGAATATAATCAGCAATAAAATCAATGTTTCATCAAGTGTTCGAAGGAGATTATAATAACATGTTAGAAATTGCCTTTCAATTGCTGTCTGATTGGGGATAGATTTTCACTCCACGTGGCTCAAATATTATGAAGCAAATGGAAACTGACCATAGTTTTCTTCTAAATGCTCCTAACACAACATGCCCTTCAGGGACTATGGAGAGAATATAGCTTTGATTTCCAAAACTGCTCACTTATGCACACACTCCTATCTGACTCTGTAACTAAACAGCAAAAGACAGCCTAAATATATAAAATGCCAATGAGAGCTGAATGATAGCTTCACCTTCTGGATTGTGTCTCCAGACACTGTAGATGGAAAGCAATCTTTTATTGAGAAGCTTCTATGAAGTCTAATAAAACCTGTATAAAATTTTAAGATCTAAAAATTCCAATTTTCCCTCTCTGGCAGATTGATGAAAATAATTTTACTTAAATTCTTCCTGACCAACTGTATAAAGATGCTCAAAAAAAATCAAATACCATTATTTGCATTGAAAAGCTAGTAGAATATACAGGTAAAACTAATTTCTCATTCACAGTCTCAAGTCTTTAATTATTTAGAGCTCAAGTCTAAATACTACCAAGTACTGGAAGTGAGAACAGTGTTTGACCAGGAATTTCGGTGAAATCTGAAAAACTGGGGTTTCAAGGATTAAAATGTAGTGCCTTTAAAAATTATTATGAAGTTCTCCAATTTATCTTATTCTTCCCCCTTCTTCATATTTCCCTGTTCCTCAAGAAAGTACTTAAAATTCCCTGCCTACACTCAGATATGAATTTTTTTCTCATCTGGCTGAGTGTGCTCATGAATAAATAGCTTAAATAGAGTGAATTGTATGTTTTTGTCTGGGTGTAATACACCTGTATAGTAACAAAGCTAAAAAAGGAGCTGGGGAGTAGATGCCTCTCATATTGTTTCTTTAGTGAGAATTACTATGAGGGTACGAATGTGACAGTGACTTTTCCCCAAATTTGCAGTAAGATATCTCAGAAAACAAGCTTTTCTTTTTATTATTATTTCTATAATTATTTAATTGCTATTATTGGATTTTTCTTTAATTTTTCAATGCTTTACTGCTAAAGCTTAGGAAAAAAACCACACCTTTCAAAATGGAAATGACTGGGCTTCTATTTAAGTGTTTTTAGACCATATTCCTCATATCATCATCTTTATTATCACAGTTCTTCTAGACATATAATAGACATTTAAACTTTCTATTAGCATATAATTTGTAGCATTATTAAGAGTTCTTAGCAGATCAATAGTAAGAAATTATCTTACTCATATGGTACAGTGAAGTTCAAAAATTTCTTGCCTTTAGAGGATTCTTAAAATTATTCTTCTGATTAAATTACTATTTCAAGAACAAACTTGAAGAAATTGAAATGGGAAAATGCAAGTGCACTCTACTATTGATTTGTGAAAGATTTGTAGAAAGCAGAGTTGGTTAGGGACAGGACAATAAAGACCTGGTATTTGCTGAAACAGCTTCTTCACACTGGGGACTGAGATGCTGGGATTCATTCCATAACCCTTCATGCAAACGAGGAAATTGTAGATGTAGGCTATTAGCAGTAATCCCAGGGTCTGGCGCGGGTTCGAGTCGTGCCCTGGCCAGTGGAGATGCTCCCCAGTACAGAGCTCCGTTCCCGTGGGACCTGTAGCAGGTGGCCACGGCAGGAAGGGGGATTGGTGCTGCGCACCCCAGGCTCTGCAGCAAGCAGGGCTTTGGTAATCGAGTGCCAGCACTCTTTGGCCCACACTGCAAACTCAGTGTTGAAGTTTGTTGCAAAGAAAGCAACTTAATCTTTGAAACTTTCTCTGATACCCTGAAGCCAGTGCTTCACTATTCTGTCACTTTTCAGATTAGGCTAAATTGTCAAAACTAAGACGTCCTAAATTCCTTCCCTTCATTTTGCTGTCAGTCCTTTTCACCTCCCTATTCTGTCAAATTTCTAATTACTCCATAATGTCTCTCCAAACACAGTGCAAGCTGGAGGGAAAATTCCATTAATTTCTTTCAGATTTGGGAAACTAGCTGCAAGATCAAAATTGTTTTGTATTCCTTTCTCACCTTTTATGAAGTGTAATTTATGTTACACCATGTTTGGTGTAAGTAGTGAAGTTCCAAGTGAAAGGAACTCTGGAAATTTTGCAGTGTGGTTACACCTTCATTCCTCATGCAAACATTCATGAACCTGTGTTTGAGAGCAGTAAATGAAACACCTCTAAATCAATGATTAGCAATTCACAGATTTTGAGATTTCATTAGGGGTTTTTTAGCAAACCTTTTCTGGTTATTAGTGGAAGAAAAACTTGGCAAAACAGAATTAATCCCTGGTCCTCATTCGTATCAGTCCAAAGTGGACTGGTTCACTTTCAATCACTGCTAAAAGAAATTATTCCATCTTGCAAAGGAATTATATAGAGCTTCATCATGCAGCCCTGAACACTCTAGACAGCTTCAGGAGAATAATGGCTTTCTGTTTGCGCAAGAGGGGTTCCTCTGTGTGTCCTGTGCTGCTTTTCAGCCCCCAAAGGTTTGGGATATGATGCATATTGTAAAAGGTGATGTGTCTGGCACTAACCCAGATTGCAGAATGAGCTTCTATCTCCCAGTGAAAGGAAGCATTTGAAAGTTCCAAAAGCAGTTGTTTTCATTAAAGGGAGATCTGTGAATGGCTCAGGGCTGTGAGCTCTGTGTGGATTTTGAGGTCCTGTTTTCACTATAATACTGTACTGTATTCTTCTGATTCTTAAGTAAGACATAGTCCTGTATTTTAAGACAGGTTTGTCATAAACTAAAATAAACTTTTTGTGATAATCCTAACAATAAATTGAAATTAAGAGGTAGAAGTGAAAAAGCCTATTATTCCCCTTCCTTCCCTCCCTACTCAGAGTAGAAGGAGAAGATGCAGGGATCCCAGGGGCATCAGAGATGCCTGGTTCTTCTGAAGTGGCTCTTTTCCTGATGATTGTGATAGATTTCTGTGGTGTGGTAGGGAGCAACCAGAAGTAATCAGTAATCTACAGGCAGCACTGACACAGGTAATGTGGAGGAAGCTTTTTGTTGCTGCTTAGAAGAGTTTTGATTTATGGGACAGGTTTTGTTTGTGGTACTGTGCTGGGACTGGCTCTTTCTCTCTGATTCTTGACCTGCAAACTGGGATGAAAACTGAAAAGGGGCACAGTATTTGCCATTGTGTGGGTATTTTATGCTTGGATTAGTGTTAATTTTCAACTGTTCCACATTTCTGTTAGGGATGCACTATTTGCCTTTTCTTGCCAGGTCTTTTTCTTCCTGAATAAAGGCTTCTTTAATGAATTAAGTTTTGCAGTGTGTAAGGGTAGAGAGATAACATTGTTCACTAAATCAATGGACCTCTGGTTCAGAACTGGTGAAATTGCCAAGCTTTGCAGGCTGTTAATTCAAAGTTTCAAGATCTTTGATTAGAACAGAAAATTTTGAGCTTTCAGTTGTGTTAATTGAAATGATCTGACTCCAAAATACATGTGTTTTGCAGTTAAAATGATAAACCAGAGCACCTCATTGCTTAGGCCACTTCCTTTATCTAAAGATCTTACCCATTTTCAGTGTAAGTAGGGTCTTTAATAATTTGAACAACAGCTTAACTTACTAGTGGTCAGAGAGAAATACACTTTAGAAATATCTAGCAAGGAATGGAGATTTGTGGAAGAGGTAATATTCTGTGAATCATTTCAAATGACATCAGAGCTAAAAATAATTAGTGATGCAATTTTTAAAATTTTATGCTTTGCACCTAGTTTTGGCTTACTGCTTCCTCAGAAAACCTAGAGAAACCAGTCTTTAAGTTCTTATTAATTGCCTGTTTCTTGAGATTTCTATATTTTTCTCTTTAATCCTTTAGCAATTAGTTTTGCACTTAGTCTGCTCTGAGTAAACTTCCATATAGGTCAAATCATCGTGAAGTAAGGATTTTGAGCTACATGAAAAAAAGGATCCTCCTGGGTTCATGCTGACCTTTCTCAAGTCTTATCCACATGTATTTATTCCAAACTTCCAGAACTGTACCTTTCAACCTTATATCCACCACTTTGCAAAGATTTGATCCCTGGGTTTGTTTCCAAAAAATGTTAACGTTTTCATGTAGCTTTCCTTTGGAGAGGAAAACATATATTTAGGCTTATTTTGGAAGGTTTTTGCAACCACAAAGAAGCTGAATTGGAGGATGTTTAATTAATGCAGCACTACTCCTTTTCTCCACACCATTTTTAACTTAGTCTGAAGCCTTAACCAGAAATTTTTCTTCCTGTGACTCTACTTGACTGTTCCTTGAACACACATAAAATGCAAGTCTAAAATTTCAGTATCAGCATCTTTCTCTGGTTCATTTAACCTAATTACCTTAATCATGGGACAACTGATGTTTCATTAGAAATGTTTTTAGTCTCTGTAGGCTTTTTGATTTCTTCTACAATGTCATATTTGCTGTCCTCCTTGGGAAAGGGGCAATATATTCTTTTCTCAAACTGGAATTTTAATCCATCAGAATTCCAGGTTATATATAGGCATTTAGTTAATTAATCTAATTTAAAGCATTCATATGATATTACTTTTCACCAACATGTCATAGTCTGTACTATGCTGTTATAGTCGTATGTGTTTGTTTCTCATGAGGTTTATTTCTAAAGGCTCCATCCAAATGAAATCTGCCTAGAAAACCAACCAAACAAAAGAAACCAGGATAAAAAGAAGTTTTAATTGTTTTGAAAGGCATCTGCAAGGTTTTTTAACTTTGATTAATTGATGTATCAGTGTTATGGATTTAATGGAAGTGTTTATTAACCAGTTTGTAAACTGTGAATAATTTTAGTCACCTTTCTACAGCCTGAGCCTAATCTGAATGTATCTCCTGGTTTGATCTGTGGGAATTAACACACAGACAACTACAAGTCTCATGGTTTTTCCCTTAAAAGTTTATTGGACGTGACACATCAAATAATCACAATTTCTGAAGAACAAAATTATGTTTATATGATTCTTGGACTAGGAAAACAAAAAAAATTTAACGTTTTGGTTACGGCCAACCTGTGAAATCTGTCACCTGCAGTTGTAACTTATATGCAGCCATATTTGCAATTCTCTCTGTAACAGGAAGAGCATTCTCACAACATTAATATGCATCTAGGAAACTAAGAATTTCTTTAAAATAAAGATGTAAGAACCTGAAAAGCTCACCTGCCGAGGGAAGCACCTTTGCTTTTAGAAACAAACCATACCCCCATATTCTGAGCTCACATTGCTGGAAAGAACTAAAGTTACCAGAGAAAGCTGTCAGAAAAAGAAATTATATTTTAAATTTCATTTCAAAGAAATTTTTTTTTTCCTAGACTAGTTTCAGATTTTAAAAAGATTACTTCTACTGGCAAACGCATAGATATTTGCAGTGCTGAGACTTCCTTTCCAGCAAAAGCAAGATGTTGGTTTCTGTGTATATGTGGCTGGAGGGATGTTTCCCATTCGAGGTGGACTCTCAAGAAAGCAGCTTGCTACTATTTGGTTTTAAACTAATCAGGTCAATAATGTATTAAAACTGAGCTAAAATGTGAATTTACAACCTTTCTGCTCTCTGGAAGTGCATAATGGGGCACCAGCAGCACTTGTTAGCCATGGACGTGCTGCTGAGCCCAGTCAGGACGCCAGGGTAGAGCAGGATGTGGGGACTGCTCCCAGGGACGTGCCTGAGAACAGACACGGCTCCACAGCAGCCCTGCAGCAGGATTTGGAGCTGCCCTAACCTCACCTGAGGACAAGGGATGCCAAATCAGTTAGAGGAAGTTGGGCTGACATTGGCACCAGGGTATCTCATTTTCAGGTGAATTCATGCAACTTCAGTGCTTTGAGAACCCCTAAGATGGAGTGATCTCCAGGGGTTTTTTTTCCTCTGTCTGTGTCCTTTAATTGTTGCATTGACACAAATCCTCAAAGATTTGACTGTACTGGGGAAGTAAGCAGAGGGAAGGTTTATATGTTCCCTTATGTTCCTGAACACTCAAAGATTCAACAAAAGAATCATTTAATTCCATATTATTTACGAGAGAAGTGCTCTGAGGTACAGTGAGATATCTTGTTAGGTCAGAAATTAGTCTCTGGAAGGGGCCATTATTTCCAGTAAAAAAGCAAGAGGGTTGGGTGGCTGAATGATTTTTAGATAGAAGTCTTTTGGGGATCTAACCCTTTGTGGCTAGCTTAAGAAAAAAAAAAACAAAGGCGACAAGGGAACAAAACCAATCACAGTTCATATGAATTTTTCAGAACTAGATTATATTAAGGTTCAAATTTTACTTGGAATAAGATTTTTAATTTAGATCTTACATATTTTTTTCTCATGGGATCTTTTTGGGGTGCCTGCATCAATTTCTTCCTATGCCTGTGCTTGGCCAGAGCTAGTTTAGGTAATCAGGGCAGGTAATCCAGCTCAACAGAAATTGTGCTACAGCAGCTCCCACTGTAAGATGAAGCAGTGATAAAAGCAGTTTTGATATCCTTAATATATTGGACTGTAAACTGCATCATAACCAGCAAAACCATCCTTTGAGAAGAAACTCAATAACTGTGTCAGGGTATCTCATTTCCTTTAATTAGTCAAGTAACCCAGTTTCTCAAAAGATCAAATGAAAAACAAAAACAATAATTTTAGACTTGAAATGCTCAAGATGAGGATTGTATTTTGTTTGTAGCCTTCCCGTAGTCTTTCACTGGGCTTCATCTAAAATTTCTGATATACATAAAAAATAAGTTTAAAGCCACTATAAAAAAAAGATCTTAATCACACTGAGATTTGAACTGAAAGCTGACGATATGTTTTGTATTTCTCTATCATTATTATCACGCTTATTATTTAACAAGAACAGGAGAGAAATAATTTTCTTTCTAGCTGCCTAAATATTTACTGTATTAGCCAGGTAAAGTCAGCACACATCTACGCAACACAAACTTTTTTTCCCATAAAATCATATGTTGCTATGTGTACCTGAGCACAGTACTTCTTTAAAATGTGTATTGTATATTTAGGAAAATATTTCTTTCCATTTTTTTCATATACGGCTGGCAGCAAAGTAAACTGCAATATCAAATTTATCTTGTTTCAGAAATGATATTGTTCCTTTATTTTCAAAGTCATCATCGTGCGATCTGGCCATGTTACTGATATTTAATTATAACTTTGAGTATTGAGTGTTTTGAGTAATATTGTAAATAAAGATACAATTCATAATCTATTTAATAAATCTGTATTGGGTGTGCTTCTTATAAACTATTAAATCATGGTTACACCCCCTTACAGGAAACTGAGTCATACCAGGATGTTTTTGGTTGACTGAGAGCAATTTCTGTTGTATATTGCCATTATAAATTACAGTGTTTACAGTAGATACAATTAATATTTCCAAAAGTTTGGGACAAGATACGACTGAAATACTAAACCGTTAAAACCAAGGTGCAGATATGTAATTTATATTTGGTCTTATTCTCTCAAAGTAAACAAATTGGCACAAGGCTAGTACTGCAGTATCTAAATGGACTCTGTATTTCTTTAGGTATGTACAGCCATCTTTACCACTTCAAAATCTTTTTAGTGGTATTTTAGAAATTTACGTAACCTCTTGAGCATCCTGTTCTTTTCACACCTAAAGTACAAGGACACTTTACAATGTTTTAAGCTGGTGGATAATGGTACGTCAGGCTAAAGCCATTGTTCAAAATCCTATGAAAACTACAGAAAATAACTGCTACTTACAAGCAGAGGTTTTCGTGGCCTTGACTTCCATTTTCTTAAACATCAGAGACATCCATGTTATCCATTCAAAGCCCATTCACCATAGGAAATGAGAGATACAGACATCTGTATTTTATCTTAAGGAAATAATTCAGTACTGATCTCTTCTAAATCATCGCATATAGTATATTTAGTGGGATTTTTCAAAAGAAAACAAAATTTTAGAAGATATTTATACAGATATGGAAACAGTGCTAAAGCTCTTAATTTAGAGCATGTACATGGCCTTGCTTTTCTTTGTCCTTTTTATGAATTAGAAATTGTTTACCATTAGACCATTTTCAGAGAAGTCTAAAATAGACATTTTTGTTCTGTTTTATTAAAGTAGTCTACCACTTTTGTTCTCCTGATGGTGGTACTGCCCTGCTGGAGATGTTTTGGCCATATAATTAATTGTTTTCTCAAGACTTTACTGGAAATAATTCTTATAACAAGTTTACAAAGCCTGGCTTACACCATGGTACCCACTGGACAAGATAATGACAAAGGACCTTTTTGCGTTCAACTGGGCAGAGTTCTTTCTTTGATGACACAAAAGATCATACATTAACAACTTTTACTTTTAGCTGAAGAAGTTAGATTTTCCAGGTAGAACAAAATATTAAATAAAATGTAGGCTATAAGTGGTAGGCTAGATGTACAGTGTATTGATTCAAGAAACTGCATGACCATAAAACCAAAATCCTAGAAACTGCTATATTAAGCCTGAAGAATAGCAAGATCTAACATTTTGATGTGCGCTGATTTGGACAGCTATTCATCATTCATTATTCATTGTAACCCACACTGCTAACTACTGCTTGTGCCTCTAACTTTAAGCATGGAGAAATGTCACCTAAACAAATAGATTTTAAAAAATTTTGTTCACAACTCAAGTGAACTCGCACAAGTCAAGTTCCACAGCAAGGGATGGAGAGCTCAGAGAGCTCTCAGCCATCCTCATTCTCAATTCTGCAAAAGGAAGCAGCAGGATGGAGAGGTCCAAGGTTAAGTGTGTGGTAGGCTGTGAGGAAAGAAAATGATGTTACATTCTTTCTCAGGGATTTCTTAATTACATATCCTCTTCCTGCAATATTCATGTCAGTTGTATGTTCTTGAGCAAGTTCTGAATTCCTTGGGCTTTCTCTAAATCATGAATGATGTTTCCTTCCTACTACAAATTCATTCACAGAGACTATTTTCCAATATTTACTCAGTTGATCATGCAGTGGAGAAAATATTCTTCTCTTAGCAGAGAACAATGCCATGCCATTCTCTAATTTGGTCATATCATTAAATGCCGCTTGCAAGGCTGGTGGTGTCAAAATGCTCCCAAGTAGTTAATTGGTTGTCACAAATGGGACTTGGTTCAGAGCATTTTTCTCAAGCTGGGGAAGAAGATAATACTTAGATAAGTGGCAAATCTCACAGTTAGTGCCTCCTGATACGTTTTATTCCACTTGTATCTTTTCAATATTCAAAACATTCTTTTCCACATGAGTTTCTATGACTCGCTGTCAGTATCTTTGTCTGTGTGATGTCCAGAAAGCTGTAGGGCTTTACACTTCTTTCACCTCCCCCTCAGCAGAAAGCACGGGGACTGTCAAGACTTAATAAGGCATTAGAGCTGCTGTTTCAGTGATATTGGCCTTTATTACTTGGCACTTTCTTCAGGTGAGACAAAATAAAAATGGGGATGGTGCTTGACGTAGGAAAGCAAAAAAGATGCAGCATGCTGAGGTTCTGGAGAAATTTACTCCATAGTCCATTCTCTATTGCTGAAGAAACAGAGGCCTTCCTCCTGGGGTGTTGATGAATCTTTGGCATGTCCTGAGACAGAATGCAGAGAATCCCAAAAAGAAAGAATGAGTACCTGAATGTAAATCAATGTCTGAAAAATAAAAAAAGAAAAAGTCTGTCTTTAATCTTTCACGCTGCTGAGGAAATTAGGAAAATAATATAATTTTTCATAACTTGGAAGCTCCTCGATGCAAGTGTTTGTTGTTTTTTTGTTTTGTTTTTTTTTGATGCAGTCTCCAAGGGTGATTAAGGTTTTTACTTTTACTTGTGGTCTCTCAGCCAGCTAAGGAGAAAAAGCATCATGCTCAGGGTCAGTAGCATGGTTGGTGTCAGGAGTGATTCAAGGAAAGAAACAAACATAGAGATTATCAGAAAATATTTCAGTTGCACTTTGCAAATGTGGTAGTCTATTAAAACTAAAGAACTGAAGTTTTTTCAGTGGCAAGTTAAAGCAGTGAATATTTGTAAAATTGAAAACTCTGGAAGTGTATGAGAGTCTTGTTTTCATGTTAGTTGCCTTTCCCAGTGCCCACATATATATTAACAAAATAGTGGTATCATGTCTTTCTGCAAACACAAGAATAATTCCTCTACTATAAATTATTTTAGGTCAGTTTCTTCATGTAGTTTAAAACAATGGACCATTTTATACTGATCTAAAAAAGTTATATATGTGCATACTTATGTAATCTTTCAAAATGTTTTTTAGGTGGCTTAGCTCATAAGATTCAACCCAAAGCCTGGTACTGTAAATATGCCAGTGCTTATTCTCAGTAACTGTTTTACTTATTATGTCATCTCACATTAATACACTGATTCAGGGGCTTGGAAGTTAAGTAGCTGTTCAATGTTGTGCTTCATCAATATTTTGTGTGTTATATGAACCATCTCAGTGATTATGTAGCCTCATAGGTTAGGGTCATGAAGTCCTAATGAATTAATTATAAACCTGTGTGAAAATGGTCACAGTTTACTATTGTTCAGTAGCAGCAGAATAGGAAAGATATGTATTTCTCATTTAAAGGCAATTATCAATGGGTTGTGTGTGTCATTAGACCAAGTTCTAGAGTCTCCCAGGCTGAGTTATCTGTTCTGACAGGAAGCAGAAAGGCATGAGTCTTGCTTGGGTTTTGCACATTTCTGCCCTTTTTAATTAAATGGCTTAAAACCCCTTGTGATGACAAGGGCTAACCTCCTTCAGCTTTACATTGTGCTATGTCATCTAGAGAAAACCAGAAACATTTTGTCCAAGGGAAAGCCAGTGAGAAATGAAAAGTTGTACTGGCCTGCAGGAACTCATCACGTAAACTCCCTGGTGGAGAAACTGTGTGTCACTGTATTAGGTGTAATGAATTCAGACTGGAGGGAACAGGGATTGTTTAATGTGTTTTAATTTGCAAAATATTACTGCGGCTTTCAATTTTGTCTATGATTGGTAAAGACCTTAAACTTAGAAGTGATTTTTGGGGTTTTTTTTTCAGTTCACAGTTTTAAACAAATTCAATGAAGAGAAAGATCAAGGGATAAATCACTAATATTTAGTCAGAACAAATAACAAAATAATAAGATAATAGGATCTGTGCAACAGAGTATTGAAAAAAGGAAAGGGATTAGCTGTTTTCATGTCTAGTTTCATATGGATGTTTGTGAACTAACATGTACTTTATACATAGCAAATAAGGTGTTTCATATTATCTAATGAAGTTCTCTTATTAGTTAGAAACCTTGCTTCTAAATATATCCATATATCTAGATGTATAGATAGATATGTAAAACCTTTGAAGAGCAGAGAGAATCCTGTGGATGAGACATTTAGCTGAAACCAGAAAAGTTTCCTTTTCTGCCTGAATTTCCATGTTGCCCAACAATCTCTGAATACCCAAATTACTGTAATTGTAAAATGGAAGCGTCAGTTCATATTTCCTTTACCTTGTTTGCTTGGATTTTATTAAACTTCAAGATAATAAAAGCCATTCCTTACTTCATAAGTGATGTCTACAAGTAATTAAGAGCTCAGTTACTCAAAATGTTTCTGCTGTGTAATAATCCTAACTCAAGACTATCAATATTTAAAATCTCTTCAGTGTCTGTGCTCTTTAACAGAGGACTTAGGAGGCAGAAGTGCTGCACTACCACACTTTTCTTTATACTTGTGAGGAACTTTCCTTGTCAGGATTTACTAAACATTCAGGAATACTCTCAATGCTAAT
>WEIT01027664.1:2146-40541 GCA_013389985.1 Dryoscopus gambensis | reverse complement strand
ATGTTTCTGTGACCTGTAAAAGATGGTACCAATGAAGCTTCCAAAGCATCATAGTGATTTTAACTGGTATGTAAATAACTCCAAATTGATTTAAAAACAGGGATGCGAAAGTTTATGAAATAAACAGAATTAAGTGCATAGTTCTTATATCAGAAAATAATTTATGGAATTAATCTGGAAGGGCAGTTCTGGCACCACTGAAAGTTACCCTTCTGGTTGCAGAGAACTTCTGTCACCCAAGTGTGTTCTACTTTGATGCATCACACATAATGTAACTGAATACTCACCTAGGAAGGCAAAAAGTTTATACATAAACATCTTGCAGGCCTTTGTGGGGACAGGTTGCTAAGCCTCTCCCAGGAAAGGAAAACAGATCTAGAAAGATTGAAAAAGCTACCCTGTTAACATTCAAGATTTCTTTATTTTAAACTTTTTGTGTGGGTGGTTTCTTACCACTGAGGGCACTTCTAAGGAATGACTTTAACCTTAAAGACTTCAGTCCCGTAGGTTTTGCTTTCTATTTCCTACAGTTTTATCCAATTAAACACTATTTTTAATATATCAAAAGTTAAGAAGCAATGACATCAATATGACTTGCATTTTTATGCATTTTATAGTAGCTCTATCATTCAAGTAGATGGCTTTAATGCTTTATTTCCACACAGATTTCCTGATTTACATGGACTAGAAGTACTGTGTTAATTTTTAAAAGACTTTCCGTGGAAAAACTTGTCTAATTTACAGCGTCAAAGGGAAGTACCAAATCCTTTAACTGTGTTTGATCACAAAGAAATAAGCTGCATCTACAAAAAGAATACTTTCAACATTTCTAATTGAGTAGCTTAGGAGAAAATATGCAGCCATTTTGCTAGTACCACACTTCTTACATAAATGGCACTTGAGATCAGCTGCACGCTTAGTCACACGAGTCTGTGAATAATTCATCAGAAGAGACATCACCCTCATAAGGAAGAAAAGTTTTGCAGTGTAAGTGACGTTATCAATGGTTATTTTCTTTCCAAAGCCTCAGGGAAGAGGTTAGCTACTGAAAAATACTAATGTGCCACAAGGAAGGTTCTGGAATTTGTATGACAAAACACAGATCTGGTGTGCAAACGAGACAGTTATTGTCAACTGAGTGTTTGTACTATTAATTTTGTTTTAATTGATATATCATTGCCAGTTTGGGAACTATACCTTCAAGATCAATATTTAGAATACAATAAATTTAAAAAATTGTCTGGAAAAAAGTATACTTACTTTTGAAATGTGCCAGTAGCAATAAGTGAGAAAAACTGTTGTGATGATTGTGAGAAATTAGAATTAGTGATATTAAATAAACATGAAAAATTGGCATCTATGCACTGTGTTCAATACCACTCTTATTTCTTGAAGAAACCATATTTTGAATATCGTATTCAAAAAGCCATACAAATTAAAAAAAATACTTAGACACGTTCTTGGATGAAAATGGAGTGTGACAGAAAATGGCCTGTTCCTTACAGGTACTGTTGCTAAAATATTTGGTGTAATGGAGGACTAACAGGGCTAATGCAGTCTGTATTTACATGACTACTGCCAAGAAAATATTTTGAAGGAGTAGAAATTTATCAAACGACAGGAGCGTAATAATAAGAACAATTTCAACTTTTGAAGACAAGCATCAGCTGGCATGAATGAAATCATCTGGCATAAGAAAAGCACCGGGAGCAAACAAATGAAAACAAGCAATTTCTAGCAGTGACTATCAATAGGCGCAGCTGAGTGTACCCTGCGAAGGACATCGTGCACCAAGGAGGTATCTTGAGCATTGAAAAAGGTCATGGAGACACACAGTATTGAACAGTATGTACAGAAAGAAATTCCATTAATTTTATTTTTGTCATCACTGGTCCGTGTGTGTCTGCAGAGCTTTGCAGATGTGTGATGGCAGAATGCCATTTCTGGTTGCTGCACAGTTCTAATTGGGCAGTTGATCAAAAGTACTGGAAGTGTAGCAGAATTATTCATCTGAGGTTACTACAAGCAAATGAGCATTTATATCACTCCAGAGATGATCAATCACTGAAGTCATCTGGTGAATTTGTGTACACCACCAGAAAAACCACTTGGTTCTTCATGCCCTCACAAAAAGCACTGCCTACATCCATCCCTATGCATGAAGGTATTACATATTTTTGCAGGAAACTCCTTTTCTGACTATCCTGTGAAGGACGTTGCTCTTAGAATAAGAGCTCGTCTACAAAATCTGACACATTTTTAGCTTACAGACTTTTTGTAATGTCACTTTATTTTTGACCTTTTGGTATTAGGCCATTATGAATCCCTTTACATATTATTTACAAGTTATAGTGAGCAAGGATGATTTCCCATTGTCTTTCTTACCTCTATCCAGGTCACCCTAACAAATTATGTTTGTAGTATTTATTGAAGCTTTAAGATTTTAGTTCAACCATTTAAAACTTGTATCAAGTCAACATTACTTTTTTCTAATGTGGCTGGGGATCAGTCTCACAAAGAAATGCTTCAAGTCAGGGAAGAATAGTTTGGCCTATAGAAACGTTCATCAGAGTACTCTATAATGTTCTATAGACCCTAAATTACTTGGCCCTTATAGCATGTCATATAGCAAGTTTTAGTCTTTACCTACAATAAGTAGGTTTTTTTTCCAAATCATTCCCCAACTGGCTCTGATGAAATTGAATTTTCCAGTGCTTTATGTGTGTGTGCAGAGCTAAGCTGCACCTGGGCTGAGAGAAGCATGAAGGAAAATCTAAATGACAAAATGCAAATTGCATTTGTGCTGTTTTCTGAGTCTGTTTCCTCAGTCATCTGAGGTCTACAGATAAAACTGCATTTCAGTACATAACGTTTTTTATGCTTAGTTCACACAGTTTGTAGTCTTTCATTTCAAGAGAAGTAACTGTAACTCTTCAAAGGCTCTTTAGGGTCCTCTTTGATGTGTGTCGTTTATATCCATTTTGGACGGTGTCTGGTACCATTGCTGAGATTTTACAGGAGCTTAACCCAGAGTTTGGAAGCAGGCACTGAAGGGAAATCTCACAGCATCATGGAAGTTACAGTGGCCGGTTCTAAGCACTTTTTTTAGAGTTTCTAGTGGGTTTTTCTGCTCAGTTGGCTTGAAATAAATGATTGTATAAAATCACGTAGAGCAGGCACATGAAAATGGTTACATTTTAGTCATCATACTTCAAAATCATCTGGATAGCCAATGGGAAGCAAATAATGAGGCAGTTTCCCCAGATTTCCCTCTGATATATGAAGAGTGAAAAGAGAAATAAGGGACAGCAAAAAGTGAATTATACATAAAACACTTCCACATGGATCAAAGAGAGAAAAGAGGAAATGCTGAAAAACAAGGAGAACGGTTTCACCCTTTGCTGCTTATCTCTGTAGAGGTGTTCAAGGTTTCCATAGAAACTTGATCATAGCTTGAATGTGGGGGAAAATAAATTTCTTCCACTTCTCTTTAGCTGCTATAAATGCCATCTGAAAATTGATGTGGGGTTTCTGTTTTGCATAACTAGGCCAGCTACTTCCACAAAAAACAATTACTGAAGCAAATTAATCTATTGAGCCTTGTGGTGGAATTATGCATATAGGTTATTTTTACATGTCACTGGAGCAATTTTGGTCATAAAAAAAGCTCAGTGGCATCAGGAGTTAAAATGGAGTTTCTTTCAGCAGGTGACATAGTTACATTGTATCAGATAAAGAGACTTCTTTAAATATATATCTACGATTTCTACTCCATGCAAAATAGTGGTGCTTTAAAGGAGCACCTTTTTTTGTCCTTCTGCAATGTGTAATATTAGCTTTTCTTTTTAAAAAAAGTGCATATATATATATTATGGTACTTTGCCATTTAATGACTAATACCTAGAAATGGATTAAAATTAATTAAAAATAGGCTGCTATGTAAAATGATATACATAGCAAATGTGTTGTTTATAGCTGGTATATAGTTTTTTGGGGGTTTTTTTGAGGACAGTTCCACATAGCTGTAATTAGTTCAGATATTTTAGCCTGAAGAAGCTGACAGTTACTTTGGCAATATCACCTCTCAGTACTGTCAAGGTATGAAAGATTTTTTTAATTAAATTCATGAGTATGGGCTAACTTTGAAAGTGTGCCTGACTTCCGTAAGACTGTTAGTTAGCAATTAAAGGTGTTCATTATGGATGGGCATTTTGTTCAGCTGTAATCTGCAGAACAGCTCCTGTAGAATGTGCCCAGTTAAAGAGTACCTTCTCAATCTAATTTTAGAGAGTGAGTTTGTGTTTATCTACGTGTGCCCAGGAGTAAAATATGGAACTGAGTGTATCTCAAGGGAAACGCAGATATTCCTTCATGTTAGAGAGCAGGCAAGTTCTGTTCTAGAGAGGAATATGGACACTGCAGAGCTAAGGAGGTGGGGACAACATTCCCAATCACTATTTAAAGGACTTCATACCATTTTTGCAGTAACTGATCATAGAAGTTTGTGCCAAAATAAAAATAACCCTGGCAGGGAGCAGAATATGGGATTCCCTGTTCTGAAACGAGAGACAGGAAGTGAGTAGCATCCCTGGGTACAGACACACAAATAATGAGTGTGTCTAGTGGGGCAGATGGGATGAGCAGGGCTGCTGCCAGGGCTCTTAGCCTGTGCCAGAGCCCGGGAGCTTGGCAGGGCAGTGCTCTCCCAAAGCCCATTCTTGGGCTTTAATTCATGCCCACCCCAAGGTGCTGCTCAGATTTTGTTCCCTGTCAGCTGTTGGAAGCTGTCCACCCCATGGCATCACTTACTCAGTTAAGCATGGACAGGTGTAAAACACAGCTCTGTTTGTGCTTGAAAACAGGCCGGATGAATTTGGGTCCAGATTTTTAGAACTCCAAATTTTGGTAATTCAGTTCTGTGTAATTATGGCGGATTGAAAATTTCAGCCAGTTTTTTTGTTGCTGATTTTCCCCTTTTTTTTTTTATTTCACTTTTAAAAAAAGATCTCCTGCCTACACTAAAAATTAAATAGGTGCTGTTATTTCTATGCATATAATACAGTTAATAAGAATAGATTTGTAGTTAGAAGTACATGCTTTGAAAAATTTGTCTGTTGGAAGATAACGTTAATGGAAAAATATTGAATACATGAAAAAAGAGGTTTTGTGAGATTATTCCTAAAATGTCAACAATAGTCTCATTATTAACATTTATTATTCAGGAGTCATATCTAATAATTTACTTTTATTGTGATGATTAGCTACAAAAATTTCCTTTACCCATTTAGGATGTCTCCTATTTTTCTTCCAGTGTAAGCATTTTTTATGAGTCTTATATTTTTCTTCTCTTCTTTATGAATATTTTTAAAACAAAAATAAATAGTCCAAAATATGCACATTTTGGTAATATTCATATTGTAGCTGATACAGATATTCCGATTTTAATTCTTTTCTGTGTCAGTGGAATTATTGCAATGATAGTTTAATCCGTGCTCTTGGTTGGGCATTTCCAAAGTCTGTATAAAGGATTTCTGATTTCCATGCAAAGTGAATCAAGGTTAGTACCTCATAGTCTCACTGAAAGAATAAACGTACAATATTTCATTGTGCGTGGTTTCCTGAGTAATATTGGCAGAAAACCTCTGGCTCCAGCAGGCTGGTGGCTTGAATGCCACCAGCAATTGAGGACGTTGCTCTCATTAAAATTATTTTAATTATACCTTTCATTAGCAATATAATGAACAAATATAAATTAAAATAATAAAGTAGTGTTTAGTGTTGCACTGAACAAGAAGGGAGCTGCCAGATGCTAGTGGATACAGCTTGTTGAATTACTGGAAAATATTAAAAACACTGTGGGGACGGGGGCTGCCCTTTGCCCGCCCTCAAACAGGGTATCTCAGAACATCCACAAAATTATCTCTATGCAGAAGGTCTGTCTGACTCAGCACTCCTGGCACTTGCCAATGTGATAATAGTATTTGCCTGAGTTGTTCATAGGAGAAACCTTTTAAATATAAATGGATAACAAATAATAAAAAAGCATAACTTACAATTCATTGAAGTTTTGCAAATGTCAACAAATTAAAAAAACATTTTAGGAACATTTAATAAGGAATACATTAAGGAAAAATGTTGGATATTGAAACTCCCCTTTAAATGTCTGTATCTGTGGTTGATATTGCACAGTTAAACTGTTAATATCTTGAAGATCTGAAATGCACAGTTAAAAAATTCTCTTAACATGCATTGATTTGAAATGCAAAAGCAGAGGTGCACACAAGAAGAATTTCTAGATCTGTTTCATGTTTTATTAAAACACACTTCAGTATGCTTCCCATTACCTGAGAACTTAACTCCTGTTCACTCTGCATATTTCTAAAAGAAATAATTTATTTTATCTTAAAGTTCACTTCTCTAACTCACCCCATTACAATTGAATATACTTTTTTCTCTTCCTGGTGTTATATCCCCCCGAATATAGTAAAAGAGCTGTAATCTGAGATTATATCACATGCTAAAATCCATAGACAGGAAATCCTTCCTTAGTAGTGAATAAGATTAACGAACACAATAACCTGGATATGATGCGAGATTAGCTGGGCAATCTATTTTTAAGCATTAGAGATCTGCTATCATTCCCTTCCTTGAAAACATACCAGAAATTGTTTCTTATTTTGAAACAGTCTAAGCCTTGAGAAATTAAAATTTGAAAAAAAAAAAAAAAGGGAGAGGCGGGGAAAGAAATCCTTTTTCTTTGGGCTACAGCTAATTTGAACTCTTGAAGTTTCCATAAATACTGTGTCCTTAATAAAGAACTGATTGATGGGTTCTAACATCCTTCAGAGAGTTAGGACCTTGTTTTATAACCTTTGCTAGCGAATTTATTCCCTGTTTTAAATCTAAAAAGTCCAGCTGTTTCCAGTGTGGAGTTCTTAACGACTGAAATATTGAATTTATTTAGTAATGATAAATAGGACGGCATTTGTAGCATTAGGGTAAAATTAATTTACCAATCTATAGCAGGAGGCTTCAATCCCACAATTCTAATTCATGAGGACCATTTATGTGAAAGTCAATGCCAGCATTTTACATCATTAAAATGAACAATATGATCCATGGGATGCCAATATAACAGCTCTCCAGGACCTGAAAAATTTACTAAGAGACTTTCCATTTAATCCATCGTTGAAAATCCATGGAAAATACCTTCATAAAGCTCCTAGACATATTTGTTTTACAGAGAGGGTAAAGGTGTGTGGGTTCAGGGTCTAGTGTTTCTGTTAAATTGCTTAGTAAGTAAACTAGATTGTATAGTATTAACTTGGCCGAGATTATTCATTTATTGCAACATTAGTGACAGATGTCACTTGATATCCTGCTTATTAATAAAATGTGATAGGAAATAAAAAATACACTTTGAATTTTTCATCGTAACAAGATTGATGTGTATATCTAAAAAAAAAATGGATTTTTTTTAATGATTTCATTATGGTTACAGAATACTTTGGAGGATTATGTTAGACAAACTGTTTTTCCAAACAGAAAAGATTTAAGTGGAGTCTTTGAAAGCAGTGACACAGTTTCATTAATTTTATGAGCACTGGTTTCACTGAGCATTCATTTTTGACCATTTTCTAGATCTTTTGAGAGAGCTTTTTTCCTTGGAACTGGGATTGGGGAATGTGATCAGCATAATCTCCCAGCACATTTGATTGTGGTCATAGGAACAAAGTTGAAGACTTAAGGCAAGAATATATCCGTGCACATTTCGCGTATAAATACATTCATACTGGTATCAAAACAGTGTCTCTCCTAGAGGAGGTTGGAATCTCTCCATTTATTATCACTGTTACTGTTGTACATGGAAAATTACCTTTAAATTGTTGCTGCTTTTGAAATGGAATAACATCTGTAGGCAAATTTTCTGTGGCACACATCATGTGCAGGCAGCTGCACTGAAACGTGGTCATGCACATCTCTTAGTTCAAGAGCTTCTAAGTGGTGTAGTATTTACAGCTGCACAGAATTGAAAAATTATAGAGTTAAAAGATCAGATATTTATTATCATACTGTAATTGCTGATATTTTGTTGTGATTTCTTCCTCTATTGATGATAATCCTGCATTTCATATTGAGAATTTTGTTTTCCTTTTCCAGCTCCTCTTCTCCCCCTTAAAACACAAACCAATAAAGCATGCTACAATAAAATTGATTGCCAAAGCATATATTATATGCATTTCTGATTTAAAAATAGCATATATTATCCAGGACAAACAAAATCTTGATATAATATATGCAATTTTGCAAGTAATTAATTCAGGCATCTTTTCCCTTAGAGAAGCAAAAGTATGTCTCAATTACGTATCAAAGGACTATGTCTATCAAAAACCACTTTCCTAAATCTAGTGTATGTGCTTTATATCAGTAGATAATGACTAAGTCTGAGGCAAGGTTATAGGTATAATGCTGTCCACATGAAATGAGAATTCATCAGGTTGATGCTTTAAAAATTTAACATAGCTTCAGGAACAAGAAAGTTTATTTGGGAAAAAATAGTCTATTGATTTGGTATTATGTATTATGGTCACTGCTTGTATTAGAAATCATTAGGATCTTCTTTCAGAATTATACTCAAAGAGTAAGTTGTCTTAGCAAGAGCCTTCTGGGGATTCTGTATGAAATAACAAAGAAAACTTTAAAATTTCAGCAACTATATCTGCAAGCTGTAGATGCTCAGAAGCTTAAATTCTTGCTGCTAGAATTATACGGACAGAAAATATGAAACTGATGTAGTTTGTACTGCTGATCACAAGAATCTTGCTGTGTATGTATTGGACTTCGAGCTAATGTAGAGTTCCTTTTTGACAACCCAATTTCTGACTAATGATTTTTTTAACTGATGATTTGACAAAATTAACAAAAAGACAAGTTTGACAGTAAATAAGGTTGTTGCAAAATGCCTGTCTTTATTGGAAGGCTATAAGCCAATCTTCTCACTGTCAGAGGTTTAGGAAAGAAACTCACAACTAACAAAGCCAAGCCCCTCCCAAATCCCATTAAAATTAAATTTAGCAAGCATTACAGCTAGATTTAAGTTTAGCTGCAAAGCATAAGTTGGTTATTTCTGACCTATGCTAGCCAATGTGAAATAAACACTCCAGAAGCTGCATGCAAGCCAGGAATCAATCTGAATTTTAATTAGTCCTGATAACTCTATTCAAATGAGCAGCTTCCATAACTTGTTCTCAGAAGGACAATTCCTGCACTTGTTTTTTAAATCCATTTGTAGTTATGTTGCCCAAGCCAGACTGCTTGTTTGAGCCTTCATGTTGCATTTTCTGGGCCTGAAGGATCACGTTACTTATATCTTATGAACACTTCAGGCATTTCACCATTTAGAAAAAGAGAAAATTAGACTGAAGTAATCCAAATTGAACATTTTGCAGGCTGAAGGGCAGATTAGCAGTGGAAAATGAAAGACTCAGTAATTATTTAGGAAAATCCATCAGAGTCACAGAACCTGTTGATACCTGGCGCAGATTGATTTCACAAATTTTAATGAAAACAACACAGCTAATAAGCAGCCCTCAGTGGTATTCAATGCTCAGACAATATGGCTGATGATCAGAAGTGCTGTGTCCTTGCTTCTCCCAAGTATTTATTGTATGAAGTTGGTAAAGTCATTTGGTATTTCTGAATCTCCCTTTCCTTATGAGGCAAACGATGCTGCTTTATCTTGGTAAAAGTCAATGAAGTCTGTTGACAAAACAGTCCAAGCTTTTTGCTAAATAATGCTTGCTGTTCAGCTCTTCTGTGATGCTTCAGAAGTATTGGAAGGAGAGCTGGAAAACTGAGCTGGCATGAAAGTGGGTGTGGGTGTAAAAGGTACAGCATCAGCTGGGTTTCCCTTTGAAGAACAAAGTGAGGACTTGAAATATTCAGTAAGAAAACTGAGATTCAAGGCAGAAGTGCAGGTTCTTTGTAAATATGAAGAAAAACATGGCAGAGAACACAAATAAGTAGTATTGCAGGTGATTTCTTTTTTATGGAGGATATTTCTAATATTCTTATCGTAGACATGCACACATTGTATGGTAGAGAATACTAGAGGAATATATTCTACATTTACCATATGAAATCTGATTGTTCTTCTGTGCTTCTATCAAAAATAATAAGCATTTTCATACTAAAACTGCTGCTGTCAAGCATCTTAATTATTAGAATTTTATTGAGTTGAGGCTGCAGTTACTAAGTCAACTGTAATTAAATTATCACACTTTTAAAGATTTTTGACTTGAGAATGCCTGAGTCTGTATTTGTGTTTCTATCAATACTGATACCTGCTTGTTTTAAATGCATCAACTTCTTTAAATTTAGAGACCATTTCTGCCTCAAAGAGATCATCTTTGATAGTATTTTTACTGATTTTCTGATTTCTTGTGACCAGGAATCCAAATTAATGAAAACTGTGAATCAGGGAAAACAGATTGGAACTAATAAGGAAATTGATTAAACGTTCAATATGGTGTATCTGTCATTAAATAATGGCATATTTACATTTTTAAGCAAGTTTTATAAAGCAGATTTATTGCTTTAGTCATGTCTTAATTTAGGTTTTTTGCTATTGTCATTATAAAATAGATACTCCTAATTGTTTTCTCTCTGCACTGATGTACAAGGAGATCGTGTCACTTCTATAGTGACAGTGTTTTACATCCTTACCCTATAAATTGAAGAGCTGGACAGACTGTGGGTGATCTTGAGGGAAGAGTATTCGTGAGCCTGCAGCTTTGAAATTTTTAAAATCCCATCTAAACTTTTCTCAGTTTTATCTTTACCAAAGGACTTTATGGAAAAGTTATGCAGGAATAGCAATAAAGAATACATTTCAGAGCATGACATTCCATTTCCTTGGAGCTGGGGAGATTAATGAACTTGCCTGTGGGTTGGTGTTACCTCTGGTGTTACAGAAATAAAGAGCCCCTAACTATAATGCAGACTCTCTTGCTTGGTCAAAGGCAGCCTTCGTTTCAAATAGGTTCTTTTGGATAATTTTTCTTTCTAGTTTTTACTGCTATTAGCACGCCAGCATTTTAAGGATGGTAAAGAGTAATTGATTCTAGCCACAAAATGTAAATTTAATTTCATTGATATAAAGGTTAATCTCTGAACGTTCAAAATTGGGCATTTCAGGTTAGGTACTTAAAATTTAGATACATAAATGTGTGATCTGATTTTGAATGTAATTCTTGAAAAGAAATTAACATTTAAAATTATCCACCTCTACAAATGGCATTTTATAGTTATGGTATGGAACTCTAAGGACTACAGAAAAGGAACGTGTTGCTTTAAGCATTTAGAAATTAATCAAAACAAGACCCAGCTGGTGGGGATCAGGTTCAAGGAAATATTTCCAATATCAAGCTATAATTAGACATTAAATTTCCACAATCCTCATGCGTGATATTTTAAATGTTTTGTCCCACTCTTCCAAATTTTATTGTCATATTTTTTTTTTTTCATTCAGAGAATTTGTTTTTTTTAACATTTTATAGTACATTAACAAGATTCCCAGGCAGGCTTCTCAGGTCATGTTGTTCCTGAGCAATGTTCTTTTCATGGTTTTTTGTAAACTATTCGTGTTGATTTCACATGCAGGCCCTTAGGAGAATCTCTATCTCTTGATAAAATTAAAAACAAATGTCATTTTTGGTATGCAGTTAGGAAAATATTATTCAAATGCACACAAAAGTTTGGAAAAATAGCTCCTCAGATATGTAACTTTTGCTTAATTCAGTTCAAAACAAAGCTCAGAATGTCCTGGGTGGTAAACAAGGTGTGCAGTCAGGTGTTCTCTGGGGATTCGAACAGGATTTTTTATTTTTCACATTTTCATGATATGTTGAGGTTTTTTCCAAGAGATGGGAACTTATTTTTTACCAAACAAACCTTTATTTGACTAAAAACTCAACACACCCAACACAGCTGGGAGCATGATTTCCCCATTTAATGTGTTTTTAAAATAAACCAGCAAAATGTTTAGACTTCTGGTTTTGGTTTGGGTTTTTTTGTTTTGTTTTTTTTTTTTCATTTTCATCATGGCTCTGCACATATCAGGATCTTCCAAACATAGAAATGTTCATGTTTCCATATTTGAAATTAAGAAGGAAAAAGTTAAGAAAAAGTGAAGGTTATGTTGGATGGTTTGTGTGAGAAGTCAGTGAGTTTACTTGAAATATTAATAGTACAATTTTAGAAAATTTGAGCAGATTAGATGGAATATGTTGAATATCTCTGTTCATGTCTTGCACTCAGTGCTTCAAAAATGAAAATAGTAAATATCCTGCTTTTAATTTCAAGAATACTATTTTAGAAAAGAAAACTACACACAGGTAGAACTACTGGATGGCAATTTATCTCCTGCTTGATAGCAAAACCTTATCCCAATGTATCTCATCAGTAAGGAAGGAGCATATAAAGAATAAAAGTGTACAGAAACAGATGTAGGGGCTCAGACTATCCAGGGATGCCTGGGGAAGAAGTAAATATTGCTGTAATATCCTCTTGGAAAAGGAAGCAAGAAGAAAGTACTGAGAATAATACTACAAACACCATAATTTTTCCCTTTATTTTGTTGCTTAATAGTGGAGGGCATCCCTCCATCAGAGCAATCAGCAAGCAGAACAAACATTAGATGGCCTTTCGCAGCTTTGTCTGGGATGTTCCTCTCCCTTTTTTATGAAACTCTCCTGGAACAGTATGAGCTGCAATAAGCAGCAGGCTACAGCTCATGCAAATTATTAGTGCTGCATTAATTACTGATATAAAATAACCCTTAAACTACTTGTAGCTAACTATTTTGTTGACTTTTCAGCTACAAAATAGAAGGTAGTGAATTTATTCCTAGCACACAAATGCTTTTTGCCTTGAAGTATTCTTATCACAAAGCTTCAGATTTATCATTTTTCCACCCTATTGCACATTCTAGGAACCAGATATGCCTAAAAAAAGTTCAGCTTTCATCCTTCAATGAGTTAATTAAGCTGAAGCAAAAGAAAAGCATTATTGAGGTATGGGAATGAGTTTGTTGTCTTTTTTCCATGAAATCAGGCACATCATTACAGAGCTGAGTGCCAAGATGTTAATTTTCTTGCTCCACAAGGATTTACAGGCACTGCCAAACTGTCTGTTCTTATCAAACTTTACTTGGTTGCAAATGAACAAAAGATTTTAGATCAAATTTCACTGTTTAAAGCAATTTGATTAATTACTAGGCATGGATTAGATAATGGAATAAAACTCACGCTCTAAAGCATGGAAAAATAGCTTGTAAAATTACTGAGAAACGTGAGAAAAAAATTCTTTGAATTTCCTACCACTCAGAATTTGTATTGCTTGCTAATACTGCAAGGTGCAAAATGAAAACATAGAAACCTGAGAAAAACTAATTATAAGAGCTATCATTATTTCTGCCTGTGAAAAAAGCACAGCCCTCTGGCTGCGCATTTCCTGGCACAGCATTCAACCGGGGGATGTGCCGAGGAGCCCTGGGCAACGTTAGATTTCCACAGCGAGGAATCCACGGTCAGTCCCAGCACTAAACATCACGAGATGTTTGAGACAGAGCTCAGCCTGGCTGCATCAGACCGAGCTTTCCCTGGCACCAGTTTTGTGCTCTTTCTGGGGCACAGGTGAGGGGCAGTGCCCACCTTGGGCAGGTGAGGGAGGCGATTTCCCCGCAGTTTGCTGGTCACCGTCTGCGAGATATATTTGAAATCAGATCTCTGTGTGTGTGTGTACAGGGTAACAGGACTTACATAATCAGTATTTAAACAGAGGGACCTTGGCTTTTGAAAGTTTTCTTCTTGCCTCTTTGCCAGAGTGTTTCTGAGCCAGCAGGTATGTTTGTCCCTCTGTCCTCCCTCTGTCTTCCTGTCTATCTCTCCTTGGCTTTGGAAAAAAGCCTTATTTCACCACGTGCCAGCCCTGGGAAGTGCCTGCTGGCTTCACACACAAACCTCTGCTTGAAATGAAGTTTTGCCTTTGATTAGACTCCCAGGGGAAGAGTTTTGGAGGCTGGATTATTTAGTCTTCGGTGCAAAAAGGCATAGCCTGGTAGTTTGATGCTGAAATGCCCTCACAGCAACTCTGAAGAGTAGGGTAGTGTGGGGTAGAAATATTAAACAACTGCACCCAGCTTGCCAAATCAGAAGATAGGGGAAAATCTCCAAGTCAGGGTACCTAAAATTTCATTAGGGTAGTGAGATTAGGCACTACCTGTAAATTATGTGGAGCACCTGAAATCCTACGAAGGGATGATGCTGCCTGTTTGTCTTTTTTTCCCTCTAGAGTAATCTCTAAAGGAGGATGTCACCCAACATCACTGCAAACCCTCCAGCAGCTAAATTGAATTGTTGGGACTTGAAGTGTCCTGCAGCTTAAGGGAGAGGAGAATCAAAGGCCGTGTCTCTGTGGTTTTGAGGGAGTGTCTATCCCAACACAGGAGGCCTACAAAAAGGTAGATTGTGATGCATGAGTGCTTTTTACTTTCCTTTTGTCATCCTTGATATGGCAATTTATATTTTTACATAACTTTGGAGGATATTTCTCTTCTAGAACTGTGGCTCTACAGATAGTGGACAGGTAAATCTCCCTCTTGTAGCTGGGTCAAGAAATTTGGTTTTAAATCTCTAAGGAAAGCTTATACTGGAAAATATCCTTTTTCTGTATGCTTGTTTGTAAATAGCTGGATAAAAAATTAGTTCAACTTTCTTGCGTGGTATTTGAAACCATTGTCTACTGTCTGAAGGAATATGCCCCAAGGAGGCATATCCTGTATAACACCAGGCAAAATCTTGCATTTAAAGGAGCAGCTTCTTTTGGTTGGCAGAAAGAGGTCTTTCACTACTGCTGGTATGAATTATGTTAATGGAAAACAGCTAAGTCTAACATCAGTAATTTGTTGCCATAGGTATGACTTTTCTCCAGAATCTTCCTGATAGGCTTCATACTGCTTCTAATTCCTCCATTCCGTTTCGTGTCTTTTGTTGCAAAAGCTCACATACACTTTTCTCAACAGTTTGATGCAATCCTGTGCTGCACACCTAAATGATAAGACCAATTTACTTTCTAAGGCAGGGAAATAACTGACTGAAAATATTTGCTAGATTATCACGTAATTTTGATAAAAGGGGTGAGAAGTCTGAGTAATTTTTGTAGTAGTTTCTCCTGCTGAAGGAAATTGCGGCAAAACGCTTCTGGGATGTAAAAAGGAGGAGGAAGTACCAAGATTTGCTCTTGTGATGTTGATGCTTTGTACAGCTTATTCCCTGTGCTGCAAGATGCTGACCAGGGAAAGTCCACATTTCATTGGAAATTTGATGTTTTTCAAGCTGAGCTGATACAGTGTGAGGAGGTTTGGCCTCTTTTCCTTCTCTCTCTGCACTGACTGAACATGCTCTGTCTAGAAACTGTAAAATCAGTATTTTACTGAATTTTTTCATTTGAATTGCTAATTAGGGGGTTTGAAAACACTTTTAATTATTCCTTTTGGTTTGGGGTAGAATCCACCACTGCCTGTTACTTGAAGCCAGTGGAATTAAAGCAGCAAAGGGTTGTCTGTTTATGGTTTGGAAGCAAGAACAGACCCAGTATCAAAGCTTTTCCTTTTGATTTGGAGGGAAAGAGATACAGTGATCTTCACGCCAGTCTGAGAAGTAACGTGAAGTCATGCTACTCCTTAAAAGAGTATGGGATATTCTGTTTTCTTTTTTTATGTTTGAGAATTACAATACTCTAGTAATTATTTTTGCCAGATAGTGCATTAAGAATAACCTGCCTTTGACATTCAATGATTTATAAATAAGTAGTTAGAATGTAATGATAAAAAACCAAAGAACCTGACCTTTTCCAAATGGATACTAATATTTATTCAGGGTGATTTCCTAGACAAGAGTTTCCTACCTAATGAGTTAGGTTAAAAAATTAGTGCCCTGCCAGTCAATCAGCAATTTCAGGGCACTGGTAAGAAGTCAATTAGTGTTGCACTGCTTCTATTCTATATTAGGTCAAACCAATTTGTAATTATAACAGGGTATGAATGAATCAGCATATGGGTATGAATATCTATGACATATAAAACAATTCTGCATCAGTTTATCAAAAATAAAAACATTTCTGGAAATGCAAGGAGTACATTGCAGAAGAACTTCAGGTTTTCCTGAATTTATTTATGCTATATAGGAACAACATAAGATTATTATGTGTACTGTGGTGCACAAAGACTTTATGGACCTGGACTTGTGCTCTTTTAATTAGAAACTACTTTAAAAGAAGTGCATTGGTAAGAGTTGCACTGGAGTATAACAGGATTCAAGATAGGTCAGGTGATCTAAATGGGAAAAGAGGTTAAAAGAAAAAGTATGATTGCATTCCTAGAAGAATTAATTTGATATATTGATGATGTGGATATGATTCTGTGTAGGGCCTTCATTTGGTATGAACTGGTACAGATCCTTGTGAAGTGCTATTGCATAAAACATTAATATCCCCTCTATGTCTGTAAATTTTCATTCTGCCTCTGGAACTTGAGACCAGAACAGGCCAATGGACAATTTGAGAATTCCTGATTGACTGCTTCTCTTTTGGAAAGTTTGGTGATGGAACTGGCTATGGCAGAGAATTGTTATCTCATTTCTTGGCCTCTTTCCTGACTGCTGCCGGCACCACTTGGTTTCGTCACTGCCTGTGTCTGAAGGAAGGAGACTTTCACAGCAAAAAAAGGGAACAAGTTTGTCAGCTTTCCCCACCATAGGCACTGTCTGTAAGGCTGAGACACAGAGCAGCATCAGTCTGTTAGGAGTTGAGCTCTACTGCACAGCCATATAAGGAGATCTGCACCTCTGAGGTGAAACTTATGACCAAAAGAAAATCATAGCCGCTCTCCTCAGGTCTGATTATGATGTCTTTATTGTCTCTACTTTTTCTTAAATCTTTGAAGTACTTTGGCTCTTTTCCTCCCACTTAATTTTCAATGATAGGACAACAGGTTGGAAGAGGCCTCAAGGATCAGCTGCTCCAACATTTCCTGGCAATTTTAGGGTCTAGACAAGATGGCTCAGCACCCTCTCTAGCCAAATCTCAAGGGTCCAAGGTCACCATCCCAAGGAGATGATTCCAAAGGCTGATATTTCTCGTTGTGAAAATTCCCTGTCAGAAAGCCTCTGGAAAATGCACGATTCACCTTCTTTATGTAGGTTATCACATGGGAATGGAAAAATGGTTTGGCCATGTCCCTGACTAGAACAAAATATTCCTTAAGGCATATTGCTTTATACTGCAAAATGGTAAGGCAACCACTGGAACCTCTGAGAAGATACACACATTGTCTTTCTAGGATATAAAGGAAGAGAAGGAAAGGAGTGAAATAACGATGAGAATACTTTAAAATGTCAGTTATTCTTATATTCATTATCATTATTGATATATTAGTTTTAATAACAAACATGTATTTTGGGCTAAGTGCCATAATGTGCCAAATGTGAAAGAGAAAAATGTTCTAATAATGTATTTTATTGCTGAAATAACTGGTAGAGCTAGGGATGAAAATTTTTTATTATAAGAATAGTTTCAAACAGAACGTGCCATGCTGCAGTTACAGCAGATTGACTTCCTTTGTCAGTAATTAGATTTTTAAGAGAGGGTAGGTGATTCTGTTTGCAGAAGGCCAAGGAACCCTACTTACTCAGTTTTGTTTAGTTGTCATCAATGACATGGAGAGCTCATAAAAATGAGGGGTTGTACGATGTACCTGAACTCTCTCTCAAAATTTAGTCTGAGGTTCTGAAATTCAAGGAACTGTCTTCAAGGCAAGGAAATTAATGAATTTTACACTGAAACCCTATATTAATGAATACTAAAGTCAAAATTAAATCCTTTGTTTCAGTTTACTAGGTTCGTTTCTCAGGCTACTCATCTAAATTATGTCTGCTTGTAACAAAAGGGGCGTTTCTTGTGGTATGGTACATCTCCCAGGGCAAACCTAAGGGAAATGTTACTTTCCTACTGCTAAAGTAGGCAAATGAATAAAGGTTCCTTTCACAGAGCTGCCTAGTTCCAGAGAAGATAGGGTCTTTCAGTTAAAGAACTGCCACAATTAAAATATGGAATGTTTTCACTTATATTTATGGGTTTAATGATCCTATATGTTACTAGATATTTCTATGTAATGTTTAGCAATACAGTGAATGAGTCAAAGTGCTCTTCAAAAACGGGTCATAAAATAGTGCAAACCAGAGACTTGAGTGAGATTCAGAAGGAAAAGGCCTGGATTTATGGGCTTATTTTGCTTATTGCTGCTTAGGAAAAAACTCTTTTTTCTTAACACTTCTTTGATGTATTACTTAACATATTAATTAAATAGATAAGCCAAAAATATAAACTTTTAATCTGAAAACAACTTGTGTATGAAATTGATTGTACTTATTTAACTCACTCTTATACCAAAATAGGAAAAAAATTGAAAAATCCAGCACTGAAAATGCTTTAATGAGAATTTAAAATGTATTTTATATGCTAAAGATACTAAGCTATAGATGTTGTTCAAAAATATATTAACTGTGTTTTTTCCTGTGCTTACAAATATAGCATGGAAATTAAACAAGTTGCAGAGTCACCAAATTGGCAGAGAAAAGCCAGCACAGGCTCATAACCATGCTGCCTGATATCTGTTCAGCTGAGTCATTTTGACTTTGAGCCCTGGCAGTGCAGCACTGCCAGGCCCAGTGGGAATGCTGAAAAAATTGTATAACCAGGCTTGGGATCTGAGAATTTCAGGTCTGGGTCATGTGTCCGTCCATATCTATGTGTCTGCCCGCTCTCTCCCCCCAAAATAATTTTCAGGAAAATTATTTACATCCACACCACCTACACCTATTTCCTCTCGTGCTGTAGATCATGAAAATTTTAGTTGTCTGTCTTAGTTAATTAGCTGATCCTTCTTTGTTTCCAAAAGAACCTATGGACTATCTGATTTTGAAGGTGAGTTTCGTGCGTAGAAAATTAGAAGAAGTCTGGCACAACACCAAGCATTGTTTCAAGGACTTGGGAAAGGCTCTTGAATAAAGGAATCTCTAAAGTATTTATTATTATTATTATTATTTGATCTAAAAAATTATCATTAGTTTGTGGGCTACTTTTCAGGAATCTTTTAAACTCAGTCCAAAAGAATACATTTAATTACTGCAACAAACAACTACATGCAGCTCAGATGTGTCAGATGAACTTAGCTTAGTTTTGTAAATTAATGTTTCCTGAATCCTGTTACTCTCTAAAACCACAACGAAGTAAATAGCACTTATACAGAACCAAAATGCCCAGCCAAGTACTACTTCTGAATAAATTAGCTTAGGAATGTGGGAACTGCTTCAAACTTCAGGTCTTTTCACCAAGAAATACAAGAAAATATTTTAACTATTTTTGTGACCGTGTGATATTTCTCTTCATAGTTTTAGTAGTATTAAGTTCAAAAGAATATTAAATACAGATGGTACCTATTCATGTAAAGCCATCTTCTAGTTTGAACAAAATAATCTTTATTGATATCATCTGTTTTGGCTAAAGCAAAACTTACACTCAGATCATTAACGATGCTCATAATGACAGATAAAACTTATGGACTAAGTAGACAAGAGACATAAAAGGAGAGACTGGAAAAAGAGATGGAGATACTGGCTTGTAGCAGAACCAGAAATGGGTTTTGATTTTTACATTCCTCTGACAATAGTCTATTATATCACTTTTATATTCACGTAAGTGCTCTGAGTTCTCAGCTGGATTTCTGGGATGCTTATTTTAATACACGGTATAATAAAGTGGGAGATTCCCTCTGTGTGGAAAATTACCCAAATAGATAAAACCTCAGCCACGTAATGCTGCAGAATCCATTTAAAATAAATAGTAATCTTATTAATTTTACATGATTACTAAAAAGACATGAGAAGGAAAAAATATATATTTTTTCCCATGCAGTTTAATGAGTGCAGAGAAAAAACAAGGTATTTACAAATTAGAACATCAGGAAAGTGAATTTTCACATATGTGAAGCACAAGCATAAGCATTTGTTAATAAAATCTAGGACAGTTCACCATGGAAAAGCAAGATGCCGATGTAACCGTGTTGCTGCGTGCTCTGATTGTTGTGTGCACTCTGGGCTGCTGATTTGCACAGCTGAACTCTATCAGAATGAAATAAATGAAGATAGAGGAGTGCTCCCTCAGACAATCAGAACAGCCACTCACAAGCTGTTGTTTATGCAGGCAATATTGGATACACTGGCAATTGTGAATTGTGAAAGCCAGTTGAGAGTGGAGATAGCTGCAGATTTCTGTTGTGCAAAAGAAAAGGAATAAATTCTTTGCTAAACCCCCCGATAAACATGGAAATTATTCTATGGATTCAGGGGCTACCTGCTACTCCAGTGGTGCAGATTCTACAGCTACATGAAAGCAGATAAAGAAATTATTACAATGAAAGGTTGTGAAGTGATTTTTGGTTCAACTCTTCTGTTAGTTTGTGCTAATATCCCATTTCTTGTAAGGTAGCTTTGTTACGTGATGTATAATGAAGAACGCATTAAAAAAAATTTGTTTTATTTGCTTCATGATTTGGGGATTCTCCTCGTTGTTTTTATGCTCCGTTCAAAAGCGTCATGCACTCTACATAATTCACCATTGCGGCTTCCAATTCTTGAACAAATAAAAATATGAAAGCCTTAAATATTAAAGATCTGCTGATTAATCCAGAGCTTCCAGTGCTGATAACTGCTCATACACACACTATCCTCTGAAAGCAAAACCCTACCCAACTTGTGGAATTTCAAGTTTGTGTGTGTGTACAAGTGCAGAGAAAGTAGATAATCTTGTTGTTCATGCAAAATTAATATTTTACAAACAAATGTTCAATTTATTCTTTATTATCAAAGAAATTCTATAGCAACCAAAAGTAAACCTTAAAACTGGTTACAGTCAAATGAATTATCTCTATCTGGAGTAGTGAAAGCCAGGGTAATCTTTGTTATAGGAAAGAAACTACTCAGAAAAGAGATTTAACATCATTTCCAGAATGATTGATAGAGGAAAACTTGGCAGAGAGAATTTGTGAAATCACTTTCTATTTCTTACCTTTATTGAAGGCTCCTTGGGATAGAACAAAAACTGACTTTACCATATTCTAATCCCTAGAACATCCAGCTTTCCATTAGAAAAAACTTCTGCATATTTCGACCTTGTTTTTGAGAAATTCTGAATGATATTGGATGTAAAAATCATCTTTGCATGTCAGAATGGGAAGGACAGAGAACCAAATAGGATCTCTGAATAGTTTAAAATATCAAGATATAGGGGGAAATTTTTAGATATATTTTTTAAAATAACATTAAAAAGTATTATTTTTAAACAACAAAAAAATCGTTGCCGTAGACTAAACAAATCTGTTTTGACTGAAAAGATATTGTTTATTCATGCTGATGAAGTGTTTTTTATACAGAGGTTGGAGAAGCAGTTAGCCCTTAGTCTGTGGGCAGGGTTTATGAGTGGGAATCTGAGCTATTGTGTGTTTCCTGTTGAAGTATTTTTTTCCATTTTCAAAATAATAACGTTGATCAACCTGCAAGGTAAGTTGATGACGGTAAATTGTATTGCAATGCCTTTGCAATATTCTTTTTATGATTAAAGAAAAGCCCAATATGTATGGCTTCATGAGTGAATAGAGAAGTGCTTTCAGTGTGCCAAGAGCAGAGCTCCAGGCATTCAAGCAGGCTAACTCAGACTGGAATATTGTCTGTAAAATGTGGTTAAATGCCACATCAGGTTCCTTACCACCATGACAAATGCTACTTAGAAGTGTGAAAAAAGTGTATCTTTGCCTACCCTTTAGAATATGTGTATTGCTTTTACATTTTCATCCTTTAGCTGATTCCATGCACGTTTGAGATATGCAGCTGGTGGAGTTTTAATCCCTTCTCCTACAAATTAAATAATCATTGGCCATTAATGATATTGGTCCTTCTTTCTCTTTATGCCTTTCAACATATGCTACTGATGAAAGTATGGGACGCAACTTTATTAATTTTTGTATCTCTTAAAAAAAAGTATTATTTTCAGTACAATGACATAAGTAATACAAATGCCAGTTTTGAATTATACGTAATTTTCATTTGTAGCTGCCAGGCATTCCACCTGAATTTTCCTTTTGTTTTTAAAGCACTTCAAGTGATTTTTATTTCTTTCTCTTACAGAAAATTTTTTGAACTATGAAGAACAAACAAACAAAATGCAACAAAACCCCCGCTAAGCAATTCTTTAAGCTGACATTTAATAAATCACAACTGCTGAATTTCATCATGGTAGGACTTAAGCTTAATACAGAAGATAATATAAGCTTAATGCTTTTCCACTGTTTTTTACTTAGGCAGCTGATGATTATGTGTTTAAAGGTCTGTTAGTAATTTCTAATGTTTCTTGGTAGTACAGGCAGATTTGATTTATGCTTTTATTAATTTAAAAAAAAAATCATTCTTAAACCCAGGACCATATCCAGCCACAAAAATTTTTATAATTAATAGCCTATGTTTTATAAAGCTTAGATTTCTTCTTTTGTTCTTTTCTTGAATTGGTGCAGTAATGTATGAAGATTTCTGACAAAGAACTCTGAAAAATTGTTTCATTAATATAGATGCACTTAATAGGGATTTCTGTGTTTTCTGTGATATCTGTACTGTGGTGGGTGTTGCTCTGTTGACCAGTTCATTTGTCAGCCGAAGGGGCACACAAAGTGAGAAGTTATTGACTGAGAAGGAATTTAGTGGCGCGTTACCACATGCAAGGAGGCTGCACCTGCCCAGGGAAGGACAGGGGTGTTGCTTCAGACATCCCCCTGTTCTTGCATTTTGTTCCTACTATGTTTTGGTAGCTCTAATGCTTAGTTACTGAAGGAGAAAGGGATCAGACACCTGAAGGAAATTAGAGGATTAATGTGTTAGGTTTAGCTTAGATAACATTGCAGGGGGCAGTCCCTCTGACAACAGTGAACTTGCTAGAATGTAAAAAATCACTATACTGAAACCTTACTGTTGACGGTGTTCTCTGTGGTCAGTCTTCACCCTCTACTTGCCATTCAGGTTTCCCTGAACTTTCCTTGAATGTATAAAATAGATGGCATTGTAGGAAAAAGAGAAACCAGGCGATGTTAGATTAGTTTCTGCATCATCTATTGCAGAGATGTCTAATTATTTCCACATGGATAATATATGTATAAAATAGAGTATGCCACCCAGAATGCTAAATACTCTGAAACAGGTAGCACATTATGCTGTGTACTTGGTTTAAGCTAGAAAATTTTATATGTTGGTCTGTGCAAGCATATTTATACATGTCTTGGGCTGCAATATGNGGCTCCACTCACTGGGAGGAGCCAAAGCCTCTCTACCTGCATAAAACCTGCAACTCAAAACACCAGAGCAGCTGGTTTTTCCACTGGATTCCCAGAGAAGACTGGACCCATCTTGTCACCACCAGACCCTTCTACAGGATCGTCTCTACTCCAACGGAGCCACATCTGCCACTCCAGGAGGACTTATTTTGCACTGCTCCCACACCCTGACCAACAGGGTGTCAGGTCGTATTCTGACTCTGTCAGAGTTTCTGGGATTATTTGTTTGTTGTTTTTTTTTTCTTTCTCTGTACCACTACCTTTGTAGTTTGTAATATTCTTAGTAAAGAACTGGTATTCCTATTCCCGTATCTTTGCTTGAAAGCCCCATAATTTCAAAATTATAGCAGTTCAGAGGTGGGGGGTTTACATTCTCTATTCCAAGGGAGGCTCTGGTTTCCCCTGGCAGTTACCTGTCTTCTAAACTAAGTCAATACATTATCATACTATATATGTATGCACCATTGCCATATGTATTTAAGGATATATGTGTGGTTGAATAGGTATGCATGTAGGTAAACGTATATTTATGAAATCCACAGATTGAATCAAGCCATCAGTATAATACCCTGTTTCTTTCAGAATAATGTGAGAAACAGGAGACTTTATACATACATGTGTGGTAACATCTGCTTTTGCCACCCACTTGAGAAATTAAAATGTAACAGAAGGGAAGAAACATCTGTCCGCTGGAAATCATCCGCGCAAGCAGCGTGTCCCCGAGCGGAGGAGTCTGTCACACGTGGGCAGCTCCCCAGTGGGAAACTGCACAGCAAAGCAGCGCCTGTGCTCCTTACCGAAGAAGGGCCAGGGCTGTACGTGCTCATGGCCACAGCTCATTCCTGGAACGTTCAAAATGTTGGGCCTGCTTAAGGCCACTGGACTTTGCTGCTGTAGGGTTGTAACTCAAGCAATGCAAAACGAGAAAAAGGAGTTCAATTCAGTGGGACAGTCAGATGGCCCTTTCAATAACTGCTGCTTTGAAGTTCATTTCATTAGCGGTTACCTGTGTCTTGCTAGAACTGATCTCTCGGGTTTGCTGTTTCAAAAAACTAGCACAAAGCCTTCTTTTCCCATGTTCTGTCAAACTTAATCTAAAAAATAACTTTGGACAACTTTGGTGGTTTTGAACATATTCTTATGTTACATATTCATGGAAGGAGGGATAAAGAAGGAGCAGTGTGAGACAAGTGGCATCAGCGGTGCATGCACTGTATTGTTAGATTAAGTGGGTGTACACATCAGTACCCAAAGGCTCGTTCTCGAGAGAAGGCCCTTTGTCAGTGAAATTTGTACTCCTGCAGAACATGAGTGATGCCTGCTGGTAGAACAAGTGGTTGAGCCTGTTCACAGCGTGGGAGCAGATGGGAGACATTCTCCTGGTCACTTGTGTTGTCAGTTCTGTGATGTACTTTCACAGGACAAATTCCTTCTGGTGAAAGTAATTTTTTTTTTTTTTAAAGATATCTTCTCAGCATGTTCTAGTGAACCTGGAACTCAGGATAATTTGCTTGTGCTCTATTTAAAGATAGATATATATATAAATATATATGTATAGATAGATATAGTTATACATTCTCTGCTTTGCTGTAATTACAACTTCAAGTTGGGAATTGCAGTTCTGAATATTACCTTTATATTATTTCAGGGAATAATGCTTCATGGTTCTTATAAGTTTGGTCATATTTTTTGATAAGTAAATGTGATGACAATTGTGATTTTACAGTTGAAATAAAACTAAAAATTACTTCAAAATTATTCTTTAAATCTCAAAAGCCCTTTGCATATTTCTGCTGTGCAGGATGTGAAAAGGGACCGTAGGAAACCATGTATTTTTCAAACCCAGTGATATATGCTATTATTCTTGAAGCTGATGGTTAACTTAGCAGCCTGTTGTCTAAAAAGTGTTATTTGATTTGGTATCCTTGTCACCGTTGTGGAGTTTGTTTTTGGAGTATATGAAAAGAAAAAATTTCTTTTCAGTCGTGTTTCTACATCCTTCTCTAGCCATTCAAAGTTAGATTTGTTCTGATGCTCTCTTGTAAAACAGCACTGATTAAAGGTCTGTACCAGAGTGTTTATTTGGTAATAAATAAATCTGGCCACAACTGTAAGTCCAGGTACTGGAGGTGCGTTCAGGTCCTTGTGTTAATGTAGCATTAACTTTGCTGAGACACTTTTTAGGAGTCCTGGAGTCTTTTTCTGAATTGGAGTATAATAGGCAGCTCCAATTCCCGGGCTGAGTAAGTACTTGAGGCATGTTCTGTGCCTGTGTCCTTGCTGGTGCAGGACCTTCCACTCTTGGTGACTACAGCCTGTTCTCAGGACACATGTGGTGCGTCAGGTACATTAATGGGACTGGCTGTGATGTTTTCAGGCAATTTTCAGGCTCATTCTCTTCAACAGGGCAAATGCTACTTGACCGTAGCATATAAAATAGACCCCTAGAGTTAGACCCCAGAGGATTTGTTTCTAATGCTGAAATCACAACAGTCCTTTGCTAATGTGTCTAGTTCTGTTTAGTTTGTGTCCTAACAAATTTGTTGAAGGCCTCCAAATTTTGCACACAATTTATTAAAAAAAGCCCTTTCCCTGTTTAGACTTTCTTTTTTTCACATCAGAAGATAAACAGGTAGACTCTACCATCGCAGACTCATTACTACATCTTGGTGCAGAAAGCTGGGGCAAGTTTTTCTTCATAAGTTTCAAGAAATAAACATTAGCAGAGGAGATAGACTTGTGAATATTCTATGAAATCCAACTTTTTTTAATGTGCTGTGCAATGACTGAATATTGAATCTGTAAACAGTAGGTCTTAGATTGTTTGAAAGCTTACCCAAAAATGGGTAAAATGTGAAAATTTCCCAGTAGTATTTATTTCTCCTTTGTATTCTAGCCATTCAACTTACTCTGCAGGGTAAGTACACTGCACTTAGAGTGCAAATGATAAGTTTTACTTTCTGAAGGAGCTGATGCATTAAATATCTGATGGGTTACAATTTTCTTCATAATTTTACTGTAAACGGGCCAGACATTTTGCTGAGCACATGAATATGCAAATATAGTTGTATGCTGAAATGTGGGGGTTTTATTTAATCATCAGCTAGAAGGATCTCTGTGTTGTCACAGGCCACTGATTGCTCCACTGGGTCCTTGCTATTCTGTTTTCAGCTGGCTGCTTGAGCAAAGGGTTAATTCAGTTTTGGGTCCTTAGTCTGTCATTGCTTCTTTCCTTTTCCCTGCGATTTAAACAGAATACTTCAGCTTCCCAGCTGTCAATCTGTCAGTTTTCATGAGTGCTAAATACACTAGGGAAGAAAAGCAATTTATTACATTTTCACAACTGAGGAAGACTGGATGGCTCAGGAGATTGGTAATGAGCCTGGATACTGAAGTTACAGATCCAGCACAGAGCTGCACATGCTACTATCAAATTCAAAGATATATCTGTAGAGACATTGCATAGATTGCACCAAAGAAGCTAAGTTGGAATGCTTTTGATGGGACATGATTTTCTTGTACATGATTGCAGTAAATTTAAACTGAAACACTTTGAAGTCCAAGTTTAACAAATGAAATTCTTGTCATAGGTGCCTCTCCAAGCTGTTCTTACAGCAATCTACCTGGACCTAGTGCAGAGTCACTTTTCTCTTCTTGGCTTCAGCTTTTCTTAATAGTCAGGACTCATAGAGTGTATGTGTTATATAAATTTGATTATTTAGAACATTTTGGTGTATTGTATTATGCCATAGTGCAAGTCCAAAGTAAAGGTGTGAGACCAGACTCCCACTCTTAAATAATGAAAATAATACTTTAAAGGAAGCTTTCAAATTCTTTTTTTTCTCCCACTGTGGAAAACTAAGTTCACAATATTTTCAAGACTTTTGAGCATATTATTAGGGATATTTATGCCTAAATAGTGTCTAACAGGAAAAATTTTTTTATTCAAAACCTGAGTTTGCAGTGGGCAGCTGTTCAAACAAAAAACCCAACAGTGATCTCTTGCATGTGCAGAATCTCCAGCAGATGTGTTGAATTGCACTGCTTGTTTCACCAAGATTTAATGATGTCCAGCAGCATTTGGCTCCAGTTGTTTCAGTCCAGTGATGTGAGGCTGAACTCAATTTTGATTGAGAATTAGGAGTGATGGGCCTCTCTGAATGCGGAGACTAAATCTTGTCTCTTGTAAGGAAGCTTGCAGCATGTGTGCAGTATTCACTGGCCATTCTGAAATATTTGTTTATATTTCATTGATTTATGTAGGGTCTTATGAAATTAAAAAAAAAGGTTAAAAATGAATAGATGTGTGGGTAGATTTTTTTGATTAGAAGTGTATGACATTCTCCTAATAGGAGCTTTCAAGTGTTTTAGCAACTTTTTTACTTACAGCCAGTTAAGCAATATAGATTTTTCCTAGATAATAGATTTAAAGTGCAGGAAAACTAAATAATGCTCATATGCTGCTATTTTCTATCACCTGAAGCAATTCTCTACCAAAAGCAAAACAGAAGGAGGGTTGAAAAAAAAACCCCGCAACCCTCACAAACAAAAAAACCAAAATAATAATAAAAACCTACCAAAAAATTCTCACAGCAAAAAAGAAAAGCCAGATCCCAAAATCCTTCAGCAAAACTGTCTTTACTCTTGTAGGATGTATGAACATCTATTTTCTTGTGAAATATCTGCTAGGACAAGATATTCAATTTACGGTGTTTAAACCTGAACCCTGATAAATAATGAATAAAGCAGTTGCTTTCCATAGCACTGATTCCCCAGTTTAAGGCTGAATTTTGAACGAAGGCTGTCCCAGCAATTTACTTTCACACAAGGCCCTTGCAGTTGTGCTTGAACAGGACAATCTCTAATGATCTTTGTAGTTTGTTGAGGAAAGCACATGATCACTTAGTAAGGCAGATCCCTGAGGGATGGATTAAAGGTGTCCACTCACCGCCAACGTGAGTATTTCAGTGCCTTTTACATATTTGTACATTTTATGGACTTTAAGGCATGTATTATTTTTCTACAAACAAAAGATGAGTTTTTCCACCTATTAGCTATCAATAGACAGAGTTTGCTCATATTGTTTTTATGTACACAGAGACACAAGAAGTAGTACATAAGGAGGAAAGTTATCCGTAAAATATGCCCAGGTCAAATAATTGGTTTCAAATGCACTTATTTGCAACTTGAACCATCCTCTAAAAGGACTGTAAGCAAAATAAAATTAAGAACTTGACTTTCTGGAATCTGAAATGTATAGAGATTTGACACTTCCAGGTCAGCCTGTTGTAGTACTTGATTCAGCTCTGTTCACATACAAATGCAATGAAGGTGCTTATTTAAAGAGGAAATCTTAGTTTATTTGTATTTCCATAAGTCATCCTTAATTGATGATTAAAACCTTTGAAGAACAGCATTTTTTTCACTTTTGATTGAAGTGACATTTATGTTTTCTAGCCTATGCTCAGTCACTAATACTGAAAAGCTCATGTGAGAACATGTTATTTTTATATTTATTTTTTATAAGTTAATAATAAATTTAAAATTATGAGCATAGTGACGTATCAAGTGACTAGCATGTCAGATTTTGGAGTCATTTGATGATATCTTTGCAAATATATTTTTGAATGATTCACTCGTTTATCTGTTTGTTCAACTAAGCACAGGCGTATCTGTTTTTGACTATATCTAGACACACATATGCACATACTAGAATGCAGATTATTTTCTCAAAGCGTTGTATGGATCATGTCTGATGATAACTTATTTGTCATATAGAAGGGGGGCTAGTCATGATATTCGAACCCTACTTAATCTCTGTATATCTTTTTGATAGAAAGAGACTTTAAAAATTTTCACTTGTGACCATCACTTACAGTTCTGAGGTTACCGGGTATAAATTAAATTATATTTTTTAAAAGCTATTGCTTTTAACTGGTACAATGCTTTAGTTGTAGAAACTGGAATGAATGAATCTCAGAACTGTCACCGACTTAAGGATTACAGACTGAAGCTGCCTTTATTTCACCATCTTTGCCAGATACACCCCTTTTATCCAAGGGTCTGAAAAGAATGATGTTGTCATAATTACACACTACCTGACAGATGGTACAATGGCAATGACGTATCGTGTTTTGCTAATGTGTTTCTTTATCAGATGTTCACACCAGAAGTATTTACCTTTATATAACACTGACATCAATTGTGCAGGCTGCAAAACAGATTTAATCCTCTGAAAAAGTGGTTCTAATAAAATGAATATAGTGACATTTGGAACTGCAAGCCTTGAGGTATGTATTCTGTACCAAAACCCCTAATTAATTCATAGCTTAGCTTGACACTTGGTGTGATTCTTTTCAGCACAATCACTAACAAAAATAATCAAGTATCTTACTAACTGCAGTAAAATAAGTACTATTAAACTTAGTTCATGTGTTTTGTCATTGTAAAATCAAAACCTTGGCATGGCTATTACTGGGAAACTTCATAGGAGGGGAAATACAGGACTTTCTCTGGTCAATCCAGTAATCAATATCAGATTAATCAATCTGGTTAGCTAAACATCAGAATAGAACTAATTCTGAGCATCTTCCCTTACCTTCTGGTGAGGGTAACTTTGTAGATATTCAATGGATGAATAGAAAAATTTAATCAGAAAAATCTTGGCTTTGTGTCCTTCAGTCTTGGTACCATTTTACTCCTTATTTGGGCTTTTTCTGCTTGCATCTTAGCAAATGATTGACCTTTAAAGTAGTGTTCTGTGACTAGCATGTCAGATTTTGGAGTCAAAAAAAAAACTTCTGTTGAGCTAATGTTTATTACCTTCATAGTTTTCTGAGGTTGGAAGAACAATATTTTGGAGGTTTCTTCCTGACTGCAAGCACTCTTCATTTGTTTCTAAAAGACGCACTGTGTTCATTTCATGTTACGGATTTTATTTATCATTGCATTCCTTTTCTATACTCTTAGCATAAAAACAATGCCATTTCCATCAGAAGCTCTTTGAAGTAGAGGCATATGTTTTTACTGATGTCAGAAAGCTTGCTTAATAAATGCATCCGTATGTGCAAGTATGTATAGAATTGATTACAAAACTCGTCTGTTATGCCTTTATTCCTAACATGTGAGAACTTCTGCATACTCCTGCACAACTCCTGTTTGGCTTGGTGTTTAATACTTTGTTTTTGCCTTTAGGTGTTTGAGCTAAGCTGTTGCTTTACAGGGCTACATGCTTTGGAATATCCATAATTATGTCTCTAAGTTACCCTCTATTAAGTTACGTGTTCAATACCCAATTGTTATATAACTTATAGAATATGAGAAATAAATGTATCTTTTCAGATAAGACTTTTTTTAATACACAGCTGCCTTATTGAAATCTTGGCACGTTTGGGTTTTATCTACGTTTGGAAAAATCTAAGTCATGCAACCCACTATATGCTCAGGGATCAGAGTGTAAAAGCATTAACAGCTCAGGTTCTGTACAGAGGGGAGGCAATGGTTTTCTACTATTTCATTTATTTATTGAGATTGGTTTTTGTTATAGAAGTGCTAATTACATCTGTGAGTGTTGAGACATTAAGAGTGCATTAACAATCAATAATTCATTAAAATCCACTTGTAAGAAAAGGTTGGCCAGGTAAGAATTGTTGGGTGGAATTCCTAATAGGGTACATTTTTGTTAGATATTTGAAGGACTGGAGCCTGAACCTTGCTTCTGTTTTGGCCTTAAGACAAAAGGCAAGTTAATACCTCTCACACCATTGATCTGCCTCCGCTTGCAGATTCTTATTAGCTGCAAATTTTTACACGTGAAGGATAAATAACTCATCAGCAAATAGGGACCATATCAAAGATGCTTGTTTGGCACTTCTGCCAATCTGAAGAGTACACTGTAATCAAAGCAGAACACGGTGAGCTTTAAAAATTTCTCTTGTCCTCCAAAACAGTGCAAAGATGATTTCTAATAGTGTATGAATGCTTGCTAAGACACAAAATGACTCAAAAGAGACTGCTTCAAGTCCTTCCTTGTATAAGTTGCTATTCTTAAAAATGGAACTGGGAAGAGGATTATGCTTACCAAAACTAAAACAAACAAACAAATCCACTTCTGGCTTCCATGCCTACATAATATCTTTCCCAAGGTGCCTGGTGAAATTTGGTTCTACAAACACAGTGGGGTTTGTTTCAAAACACTTTATTTATCAATTAAAATATTTTACCTCAGGTAGTCTTATTCTGTTAGAATAATTTTAGCTTTTTAAACCTCAATTATAAATTTTAACAAAGTAAACCAACAGTAATTGGCAGATTACTATTTTTTATAAATTCTGTAATTATAACCCCTTGATTTAAATACAGTCACAGGAGAGGTAGAATAAGGTATTTGTTAAATAAATGTTATGTAATTGAGGTACTTCCCTGCAGGTTGTTTAGCCGCTACATTTGCAAAAATCAAATATGATAGATTTGAGTTGTTTTAATTTTCTTGCTGATATTTATATTTTATGTAAGTTTGTAATTCAGCTTGTCATCCAAGGTAACCAAAGCAGAGTTGGTTTGTCAGCTATTTCATTTTTCTCGGAACTCTCTGTCATTTCATTTGTTTGCAGCTATTTTAATGGAACACAAGTTACATACTTTGTATCTCTTTCACACAGTGCACGATCTAATTAGCTCATTCTTAATAGCAAATAATTAGTGATGCTTTTAATAGATACATAAATATATGGGAGGGAAATATTACAAGAATAGGAGCTTTTTATATAATGTTTTGACAAGAAAGCAAACCTGATTCCTCACTAATGGGAGGGTATGAGTAATTTCATAATCTCCTATAACAAAATTTAACCTGTGGTTTTCTCTGTAGCTAGTTTAATTTCTTTCTTCTCCTCAGTCTATAGAATTGCTTTTCTTTGGTTTCCCTTGTGCAATGTGATAGTTGTGCTCTAGATTATAAGCTCACCCTTGGGCCTTTAACAAAACGGGTTATACAGTGACTCGTACTTTACAAGCAGTGTAGTAACGTTTCTGCTAAACATTTGGAAGGGGGAAAAGGCTGTCTGCTTTTAGGAACACCATTAATGGTCCCATGACAAGGACATTAGGAGCCCATGCTGAGTTCTGGCACGTGCTTTGGAACTCAGCAGAGGTCAGTCCTTGGGGTTTGCTGGTGGAGTGTGAATTGATAAACTTTTCCACGCCCGCCCATGGAGGTGTGGTGGTGTAAGCCCAGGCAGCAGCCACACCCCGCTCAGCCCTCCACAGCATCAGTGAGAGAATCAGAAGCGTAAGAGGCAGAAAACTCATGGGTTGAGATAAAGACATTTTAATAGAAAAACAAAAGCTGCGCACACAAGTAAAACACAAGGTATTAATTCACTGCTTCCCGTGGGCAGGAGTGCTTCAGGAGAGCAGGACCCCATCACGCAAAACAGCTACTTAGGAAGACAAATGCCATCACTTTAAATGTCCCCTCCTTCCTCTTTCCCCCAGTTTATCTACAGAGCACGGTCTGGAATCTCCCTTTGGTCAGCTGGGGTCACCTCTCCCAGCTGTGTCTCCTCCCCCGCTCCCGTGCACCCCCAGTCTCCTCACCAGTGTGCCAGTATGAAAAGCAGAAAGGCCTCAGTTCTCTGCAAGACCTGTTCAGCAACAGCAAAAACATCTCTGTATTATCATCACTGTGTTCAGCCCAGATCCAAAACTCAGCTCTGCATCTGCCACTGTGAATAAAATTAACCCAGCCGTGGTCCCAGCCGAGGGACCTTTATGTTTCAGTTTGTGCCACAGATTGAATGGACTTAAGAATATCGGCTCCTGAGGCCCACAGGCTTTCTGCCAAAATTTCTGACTACCAGTTTTCCTGGAGTTTGAAAGACTAAAGTCTACTCTGTGAGTAAGAGGTACCACCATCAGGACAGTAGCTGGTGCTCCAGCTTCCCTGCTAACACATGAGTTACTCAAACCAAGCAAGGCTGGGTTGTGGGTCCATGCCTCTTCCTCTCTTAGCTGGGGACCTTGGACTGATGTGCTTCAATTCCCACATCCTTATAAACCAAATGAGGGCAGCAGATACCTCTGCTGGCTCCTCGGGGTGGGGAGGCACAGGGGGTCCCCAGGCAGTCACAGACCTCCCCTGGCTGCCAGACTGCTGTGCTGGCTGTGGCAAAGTGGCTTTGATATCACAGGGCAGGGGGACACCAGCCGTGTGTTGTGATTTTTTGTAACTTATTTTTTCCTGAAGGATGGTCACATGTCATTGTTATTATTATTTTAATATATAGTCACAAAATATGAGTAGCTATACAATTGCAATGGAATATATTTCATGTGTTTTATACCAGGCAGGCAGGGGTGACAGGATACAATACCACTGTGAACATTTTTTTTATAACCAATAATGTTGAAAGGTTTTTCCTCTAACTAATTTGATGTTGTGATTCAGAATACAGAATGGAATGTTTAACCACGTATTTTTTTTATTCTTATAACTGCCAGAAATTATCTCAACTTCCTCTTTATGACTGCACATTTACCTCTTGAATGCCTGTATCTTTTCCTCTTGAGGAAAGTAATAGTGGTGCTTATTTACAGCAGGAATCCGTTATGGATCCTTTTGTTCTCCATGTGCATTTCAGGCTAAATTCTGAGGTAACCTTAAAAACAAAATCATGCTGTGCTTAAGTCTTAGGTTCATATTTAGGGGTCCCATGCTGTCAGAGAATTATTTTTTATATATTACTTTACTTATTTTTTTAAATGTATTATTATTTTCTTCTAGTATTTATAATACTTTACTATCTTTTGTTCCTTGCTCTGTGTATCAGACTAGGGTTATTTTTGTAAATGATAGGGGAAAAAAAGACAATAAAACCCTTAAAATTATCTGCAAAGGTCAGATTATAAATGTTTATTAAGTCATTAATTTCATTTTTTTTTAAGAAAAAAGTACAGTAAATCACTCTACAATGTGGAGCATAGTCCTTGCAGCATCAGCTTAGCATTCCTCAGTGAAATGTCCCATTTTCTCTCTTTCTTTTGTAGGTCACCAGTGGGACTTCTAGCTTAAAATTAGTTATTATAGAGACAGAGCTACTGGGAAATCACGGATCTGATGCAATTATAAATTTCATAATGCTGTACTGCCACATGCTGTTCTGATATGTGGAAGTGTATTGATTTAGATGTGCTTTATGGCTGGTGTTATAGGTCCCTAACCACCAAAAGCAATCCTATATATTTTTTAACAGTTTATGAATTCAGATCTAACAATTTTGATAAAAAGAAAATGTGTATGTTTTGTTAGCGTAGATGATGAGGTAAGTGTGAAGGAAAGAGTGAAAAATGTAGATAGGATTGGAGAAAAAGTCGAAAATTGTTGAAAAGGAATAGAAAAAAGAAAAGCGGAATGTAAATAAGAAAAAGACCAAAAATAAATTGTCAAAATTAATTTTAAAAATTTCTTTCAAACGTTGCAATTACAAGTCAGTAAATATTCCTCCCCTAGGGAAAGGCGTTGGCTGAGTGACTTTCCAAGCACACTTACAGGCCTTTCAGGTGTGTTGACATTCCATTCCATTTATCACTCAGATAACATGTTGGTAACACAAAATCAAATGTTCTAATGTTCCAGTATGTAATTTAATTTGTGTTCTTCAGAAGAAACAGGTAACAGAATAAAAGGCTTCATTGAATAGACTTGAAAAGAGAAGGAGGAGTTCTACAAATATTAGTGTAGAAGCGCATTGCGCACACGGTCCAAGCCTATGGAATGGAAAATAGAGCAGCTGTTGGCCACTGCAGAGTGCTGTCTTCAAAGTGTGTTCTCAACATGCTACAGTGTTTCAAATCGGGGTTCTTTTCGTGTGTCGGTTTTCCTAGGATTAGATTCCATGGTACGTAGAAGTGAAGATGATTTCTGCAAAATCGGAACGCTATAGAATGGAATTAGGAGAAGGCGCTTCCCCCCTCCCCCCAGGAAAATGTTTTTGTCTGGTCTCCATTTGAAAAGTGCTTAGGACATTAAGGGTAAGGTTCTGTGTAGTGAAAAATGATACCTGCTGGACATTGAAAGGAAGCTGGGGACTGATTGAGTGGGAGAAAAGGAAGCAGATGATGTAATAATGGAGGCAGTAATCCTAAGAAGCAGGTACAGGGTTAGCCAGAAACTCAGAGGAGGTGGGTGATTTTTTTGACCTGTGCCACAGATTTTCCCTGCCACTGACGCTAAAAAATTCAGCATTATTCCCTCAGCTTTGGTATAAATTGAAACTCCGACTCCTCTCTTTCTTTGGCAGAAGATTACTGAGTTTTTAAACACCAAACTTGAGAAGCATCGAGCTGTCTCTCATGGCCAGGACAAATTGTCAGATGGAATTGCCTTTCATCTGTCGGCCTGGCAACCTCACTGTAGCTCTCCTTACTGGAGTTTATTGCAGACTTTTGAATAGAAACTTGATCTTCAGGAAAAACGGCTTTTTAATTTTTTTCACTGGCTGGAGCTTTCAAAAGTTCTGGTTTAAAATCATACTTGAAATGAACAGTTGAAAAAATGTCATGTTTTCAACACTTAAGGGAAAGACTTTCCTCCTACTTCCCATGTTTTGGGAGAAAGAGGGAAAAAGGCAAGTAAGGGAAGCAGCATTAAATCATATAAATTCACATTAACTATAGGACCCTTCTCACCTTTTTCTTCCTTTTCTAACGCCTGCCTTGCACATATTTGTGAAGATTTACCCTATATAAAAAAGGTGAGCAGGAGAAGATCTATGCACAAGTGAGGTCTGAGCATCAAGTCTGATTTCAGGGCTTAGGCAGGATATAGAAAAATATCAATATCTCAGGCTCTGACTTCCAGAGAAAATTTTATCCAACACTTAAAAGATTCTTTATTTTTCCTTATTCACAGTATGCTGGGACACTGAAAGAACAGTCATCTGCTGTAAGTTTGCTTTAGTGTTAAGCCATCTCTATACTGTTCAAAGTACATGAATTTGGAAGAACAATAGAATAATAATTGGCCATAATTTGTAACTTTTCCAGAATTCTACCAGTAGGACAAGCCACAGAGAAATCATTCTAATGTGAATGCAACTACTGTGCTGGAACTAGATCATCTGTCTTCCTACCCCAGGCATTCTGTGCTTCAGATACGTCAGAATTTGACAGGATATTCACCCATTTTATTAACTTTGGCAGATATTGTATCTGTGTTGCATAACAACATCTTCTAGGAACTGACAATGATTAGCATTTTGTATTGCATTCTTGAAAACAGTGTAAGATCATTCCTTTAATTCTGATACCATGCCAGAAAAGTCTTTGCTGGCTGCTAAACTGTACAAAAAAATGTGTCAGTGTTGTGATCCTTCTCTCCTTAGGGAAGATGGCATTCTCTGTTCCCTTCTATTCAGAGTTGTGAGGGAAGCCAGTGATTCAGCACCATTTGATTGAAACTGAAAATAATCTCTATCTAGAATTTTTAAATCCCTAGTTCAGAGGTAACACAGAAGTCTGTGAAGATTCTGAGTAATGGTTTGTGTGATACAGGGACCCATTCCTTTGGAGCTTGGGGAACAATAGGTGTATGTGTGGGGGTAGAGAAGGTGACATGCCACAGCTGTTGGGTGTCACTTGTCAAAAAATACTTGAAAATTGAGTCCTCAGAAAGCTTAAACTTTCTCCAGACCTGAGCACTGTAAAACCAACTGGTAGTCTTATTTCCCTGTCTGTTTATAATAGAAAACAATGTACATTTGGCTCCAATAGCATTTGTCTTTGTCCTCCAGTCTTTATTTCTGTTTCAGGATACTTGAGATTGTAGTTCTAGTTTCTAGATATTTCATATGGTATATAAATACCTTGCTAGAGTAACTGGAGAAGGACACTAAGGGCTCTTAAAAATAGAAATAACAACAAAACCAGAAAGTCTGTATATGTATAACCCAGAAAGGAATAGAACTTTGAGTGCTTTTTAATATTTAACACGCCATTTTGACGTATCTTATTGGGTTGACCTAGAACAGTGTATTCATACAGATTCATCATTCATAATTAATTCATCCTGGGAAGAAATGAAAAAAAAAAATCCCCTAAATGCATAAAGAGTTTAGAATCCTGGTTCTGCTGATAATCTTATAGGACAAGGTCCTACTTTTCATATGACCATTGTGTTTTCCTATCAGAAATTCCTTTAACTTTGATAGATATTCTTGTGATGCAAACTATTGGTGCTTGTAAGTAGACCTGACCTGGTTTTAAAAGTCATTCTGATGGCTGTACCTTCATATGATATAAGTACCTAGGGGCCCTCAGTTTAAATTAAATGTGAGTATGCTCACCAAATTTATTATTTGTTATGTTTGTCTTTATTTCTTACATTGCAGAAGTGCATGAAATCTTCATCCAAAGCAGTGTGTTAGGTACAGGAAGAAACAATGGCCACTTAAAGGAATTTGCAATCTGTATAAAGTCAAAGAGGTAAAAAGATGCAGCAACATGATAAATTCACTTCTTGCCAATATGCAGCAGATTAGATCTGGAAAGCAGCTTCATTTTTCACTTTTCTTTGTATTAGGCTAGGCAGCATTGAGACATATGACCTTGCTGGAAGACTTTCGGTCTTTTGGGGCTTTTTTCCATGTAAGAATAAGAGAGGATTGGATCTAGATCTGGATTTTCTGTGATGGGAAAAGCAAGCAATCTTTAATCTTTCACCCATCAAAAAGCATTCAAACAAACCATGGTTACTTGAAGGCATCACATATTGGATGAGATTTTCAAATGGCATTAGTTTTATTAAGTACCTTTACATTTTGTGCTTGCTCTTCCTGAGGTCAGTTTCTGATTCTCCTTAGCACCTTCTCAATTCTTCTTCTAACTGGTGAAAGTTCAACACCAGTT